>CM044438.1:70322678-70335823 GCA_024363595.1 Xenopus borealis
ATAGCAGCCCATCTGGCATTTGCCCTAACCCACAGATTGCCAGTCCGGGCCTGGTGGTAGGTATACATTTACAAAAAGACACAGTGACCCATCTATCTGACCTTTGACCAGCAGATATCTACCCCCACGGTCTGTAAGTACCTGGTCCAGGCAGAAGTTTAGAGATATACGTATCAGAATTGCAATGCCTCTTGAGTATGAGGAAAACTCTGCATGTACTGTACATTAGGGGTATCCAGTGCCTTTTCAGTGTTCTTACTCGTCGTAACTCAAATGTGTTTCCTGCAGCAAACCTGCAGATACATATTCCCAAACATAAGTATTGGATCAGTGAGCATGGTCTCCTAAATGGCCATGAACCACAGTTAAACAGCTATCCCACTTTAAGGCAAAATTGAGTATAACAATTCAACAATTTCTCTACATTCAAACAGAGGTGCTGCACTTTTTATATAAAGTTACCGCTTCAGAAAATGGAATTATATATTATCTTCCCATCCCATCTTGGCATGCAAATTTAATGCCCCTGTTGTCTCACGAATGCTTTGCATATCCTGCTTAATGAGGGATAGGTCCACCTTTATTTCCTCTATTTTAGATGTGAGCATAGAAGTCAAGGTGGTTTGACAGTTAAGGATGGCTGTCATAAGCAGGCCCGGACTGGCGATATGTGGGTTCTGGCAAAGGCCAGAGTGGCTGCTATAAGGTGCCATAGAAAGTCAGTATTTAGTGGGCTGGTGGTGGCTAATTGGGCCTCTGTGTGGGCTGATTGGGCTTCTGTGTGCCTAAAATGCAAGGGCCTATTTTAATTCTCAGTCCAGACCTGGTCATAAGGTCTGCTGGTGTTGGTTCTATTTGGTTCTTTGTCTCCCCCGGGTGGGGGAGAGTTGCTTGGTGTGGGGGGGGAGGGGTCAGGCGCCTCCTTTTGCTGTTTCTGGCATATTGTTCTAGCCACGCAGCTGCCTCTGACCTCAGTTTCTGTGTGTGTTTCCCCATGCTTGGTCTTGTCCGCTGCATAGGCTCTTGTGTATGCTGATAGACCTGCGGTCACCAAATTCAGTTAGCTGTTAGCCACGGGCTCTATATGGTAGCGGTAAATTCAAAATTGAAGTATGTCACATGTGCAGCACATTTCTGAGGCTATATGGCACTACATGATTTATGTCGCCATCCTCCGCCTCTTGTGGGGAAACATGTTGTTTAGCTAGCTCAGGTTCAGTTTCCCCCATTTAGGTAGCAGATCTATAAAGTTAAGGGAAGTGGAAGGCTCTAGTAGAGTGTCTGAAGTCTGTTATGATATCATCACGCGACCTGGGATAAGGAGCATGCGTGGGGCAACAGAGGGTTGAGGGTGAGTATGCCTCTGCTTTCAAGCTCCCAACTATCAGTACAGATCCCCCAAGGCTCCCAGGAAAGGGCTCAGCTCTGCACCTTCTGTGTTACAACGGAGAGCTGTACTTCAGGCAGGGTAATGGGAGCTACAGTCTAATATGGCCTCCTAATGTCATGGCTCAATTGGCTGCTAGGTGGATATATCCCTGGATTAGGGTTCTCGTGTGTCCCTGGCTTGCACCTTGAGCTAGGCCTCACTTCCTCCAGCTGCGCTCTTAGTTTAGTACAGGCTCTGTACTACAACAGGGAGCCCTCCGTATCTCCCGAGGCATGGCGGCAGCGCTGGCCCCAGGCTGCAGAGGTCTCCCTTCTTTGTCCTCGCTCAGGTGTAACACGCTTCCAGGTTTTTGTTCCCGAGAGCCCCTGGTTTTAGGTGCGCTGCTAGGCCTCAAGGACTTACACCACATAAAGGTGGCCCAACTGCCCAGATGGTCCCCGCTAGAGTTGGCTCTGGTTGCGTGTGTGTTTGCAGGGACAGGATATCAGGGGATTATCGTCAGAATCCCGGGACCACCATTGAAGTGCTGCTGCACGCCCCCCCATGCACGCCTTTTATAGACTTGCACCTACTTCGCCCAACCTCGTTCAGTGACATCATGGTGGGGCAGGCACGGTTCTATAAATTTGGAGGCATACCAGGTTAGGGTCGAGTGCAGGTGCTGGGACAGGAGCAGGGGGTTGGTCAATGCACATCACTAAGTGATACCACTTGTAAAAAGATAATTTCTGAACATACTCAAATATTTTGCTCTTTTTAATTTCTGAACATAATGTGCAAACATACCACAAGCATGTTATAGATAAACGTCAGAGTACCATTAGTAAATTGTTTACAGTAATTTAATAACAAAATACTATTAGTAATTTATGATTTCTACTTTATTGTGTGCTCTGTGTTAACTAATTAAGTGGGAATTAGCAACATAGCGATCTTCCTTATCTAATGCAAGCAGTAAATTACCAGTTACCATGCTAAGCTGACAGTGAAAATTACTTTCAGCTTTATCCAGGCTCTATGCATATTTATGGAAAACTCTATTTAATGAAGATAAATGTACACCGGGTGAATATAAAATAGTGTTCTGTTTTGTATTATTATGATACATTGTATCGGTGGTTCCCATAGAATTCAAAATAAGTAAATTGCCCGTTTTCCATTTTCTGTGGCAGGAATATAACAAATTACTTTTCATGTTAGGGTGGAAAATTGTGCTGCTAAAGCTAAACAGAAATGCAACCAAAAAAATAGCTGCAATTATCTGGTTCTGTTTTAGCACTTTGAATATCAAAACAATAAAAAGGAAGGAATAAAGAAATTAATGTATCAATTATATATTAGTAGCAGTTATATAAGACTAGTGGAAGAATATGAGAAAAAGTGGTATTAATGCCATTACATTGTTTCATGAGATGAGCTAAGTATGAAAAAATGTATGCCCATCAAGTTCAAGTTATCCAAATATATTGTACAAAACATTTAACTGATCCAGAAAAAAAATATTTGAAGCTGTCTTCAATTAGCTTCAAATGGAGAAAAATGTCTTTCTGACTACAAAAAGGGAGCTCAGATCAGTAATAAAACTTGATAATGGTCAATAAGCTGAGTGATTCTTCCTGACAATGGGAAGCATGGGCTGCAACCATTTCTTGGTACTATCTTCAAGAACAGGATTACATTCCAGGATAGACTGGCCAACTTCCTCTGAAAATGTGGTACATTTGGAAACTCTGCAGTATTGATGGGGTCTGGAAGATCTGGTATAGATATGGATATATAATCCAGAATGATCGGGACCTGGGTTTTTTTTCTTCATTTTGTCCACCATCACTATACTTTACACCAGGGGTCCCCAACATTTTTTGCTCGTGAGCCACATTTAAATTTAAAAAAGAGTTGGAGAGCAACACAAGCATGAAAAAGTCCATGTGGATGTCAAATAAGAGCTCTGATTGGCTTTTTGGTAGCCCCTATATGGACTGGCAGCCTACAGGAGAGAATGTTTGGCAGGACATCTGTTTTTTATGCAACCAAAACTTGCCTCTAAGCCAGTAATTCAAAAATAAGCACCTGCTTTGAGGCCACTGGGAGCAACATCCAAGGGGTTGGAGAGCAACATGTTGCTCGTGAGCTACTGGTTGGGGATCACTGCTTTACACAGTAACATTGTAAGTTAGGTTGAAAAAAGACACACGTCCATCAAGTTTAAACTTTTAACTTTTTTTTTTAAACCTGCCTAACTGCTAGTTGATCCAAAGGAAGGCAAAATAAACATCTTAAACCACTACAATGTGCCCCAAAATGGCAATCGGACTATTCTTTACTATTATAAAGTGGAAAACTCAGATGTCTATCCATTGGAAGGGAATGTGCAATTAAGTACAGGTGTGTAAAGTCTTAATTGGAAACCCTATATCCAGAAAGCGACAAATTAAGCAAATCATTTTAAGAAAATAATTAAACAATAAATCAGTAATTCTATTTGATTGTAACTATGTTGCATGAATCCATATTGGTGTCAAAACAATCCTATGATTGAATTAATGTATAAATCTGGATCAACTTGTACTATGAGCTATTATCCATAACCCTGTATTCCCTCACTTGCTAAAAAACCATACAACTCCTTCTTAAAGCTTTCTAATGTATCGGCACTGATTCAGGGAGAGACTTTCACATCTTCACAGCTCTCACTGTAAAAAACTCCTTCAGAATATTTAGGTGGAACCTCTGGTCTTCTAAATGGAATGGGTGATCTCGTGTCAGCTGTTACCTACTGGTGAATAAAGCATTAGAGAAATTATTATATGATCCCCTTATATATTTATACATAGTTATCATATCTCCCCTTAAGTGCCTCTTCTCCAGCGTGAACATCCCCACTTTGGCCAGTCTTTCCTCATAGCTAAGATTTTCCATACCTTTTACCAGCTTAGTTGACTGATGGAGACCAAAACTGTACAGCATATCCTAGATGGGGCCTTACCAGTGCTGTATAAAGTGAAAGAATGACCCCCTCCTGCCATGAATCAATGTCCCTTTTAATACAGCTCAAGACCTTATTTGCCCTTGATGCTGCTGATTGGCATTGCTTGCTACAGCCAAGTTTATCATCTAAAAAAAAGGTATGCTAAAAAAAAGATTTATACATTAATTAAATAATATGATAACTATGTATAAATATATAAGGGGATCATATAATAATTTCTCTAATGCTTTATTCACCAGTAGGTAACAGCTGACACGATATCACCCATTCCATTTAGAAGACCAGAGGTTCCACCTAAATATTCTGAAGGAGTTTTTTACAGTGAGAGCTGTGAAGGTGTGAAAGTCTCTCCCTGAATCAGTGCCGATACATTAGAAAGTTTTAAGAAGGAGTTGTATGGTTTTTTAGCAAGTGAGGGAATACAGGGTTATGGAAGATAGCTCATAGTACAAGTTGATCCAGATTTATACATTAATTCAATAATAGGATTGTTTTGACACCAATATGGATTCATGCAACGTAGTTACAATCAAATAGAATTACTGATTTATTGTTTAATTATTTTCTTAAAATGATTTGCTTGATTTGTCGCTTTCTGGATATAGGGTTTCCAATTAAGACTTCACACACCTGTACTTAATTGCACAGTGCCTTCCAATGTATAGACCTCTGAGTTTTTCACTTTATAATAGTAAAGAATAATATGCAAAGAGCATTTAATATATCATAACTATACCTGCACATTGGGATGAAAGGACTAATTGGCTCATTAGCAGAATTACAGACTAGCTGATTGATTAACAACACAGGTTGTTACAATGACAATCCCTTTCCAAAAAGTTTTAAGGTGGCCATAGAGGTTAACATTTTTAGATCTTTTGGTTATCGTAAGACCAAACTTATTTTGAAATTATTGTATGAATGTACGATTTGTCTATCACAGGGCTGTCCAACTAGCGGCCCTCAACCCCCAACCCCCCTTCTGTGGCCCTACCTGCTATATCATTATTCACCTGTTCACACTTTATAGAAAATGCTAATGTGGCACCAGCACTGTGTCTGTTAGAGTGGTCCTGATAGGTTTCCCTGTCTCCTGCTCTATTCTGCCTTCCCTATGCTCCCTGCTATGCTTGTGTGTGACATACTCTGCCTGTGTGTGCCCTGCTCTGTGTGTGACATACTCTGCCTGTGTGTGCCCTGCTCTGTGTGTGACATACTCTGGCTGTATGTGCCCTACTCTATAAGCCTGGTATTTGTTCTGGGGGTTTGTTAGCATTTGAAAATAAATTATTGCTAGGGGCCCCTAAGGTGTTTAATCATGTGCTGGGGGTGCTGGGTTATCCTCAGGGGGAAGAAGAGGCATATGGATTTAAGGGTATGACAACTTTTTTCACATGAGTGATATCCCTGCAGTGAGCACCAAACATTTCTTTAAATGCTACTGCAATTAATGTGGACATTATTAATGTGGTTTAAAAACAGGGAGAGGTCAACACTGGCTTCCATTCTCTGTCCTCCACTTTGTAGGTCAGAAAAATTTCGACCCTCGGTACCACAGAAGTTGGACAGTGCTGGTCTATCAAATAAAAAGACCATTTCAAGAAATATAGTCTAATTGAAGACAGGAAAACTGTAGGTAGCTGCCTGCTTGGGCCTGCAAACAATTGGACTAATTGAATTGAACTAAACAATTAAATAATGAAAATCTTCTAACCTGCTCGATCGATTTTCTAATGTTGGACGAAAAATCTTTAGATGCAAGATCATTCGGTGCCCACTAACCTCACGTCAATTTGACGAATCTGTCAGATCGCACTAAAAACGGTCATTAAGAAAAGAAAAATCTTACCGTCTATGGTGAGCTTTACACCCAAGCTAGTGCTACCTTCCCCCATTGTACTCCCTTTAGGTGAAGCAGCTGATAAATATGTCCAAGAAGAATCTTCAAAATGAGGCCCATCACTTTTTATTCTGTGAGTATCCTCCCAATGATCACTGAGTCACTGGGATGATCAGGGGTAGGTCCCATGACAACTCTATGCTCTTGACACTCTAAACCAGCGGTCCCCAAGCTTTTTTTTTACCTGTGAGCCACATTCAAATGTGCAAAGAGTTGGACCTGAAAAAGTTCCTTGGGGTGCCAAATAAGGACTGTAATTGGTTATTTGGTAGCCCCTGTGTGGACTGGCAGCACACAAAAGGTTCCACTTGGCACTATACTTAGTTTTCATGCAATTAAAAATTGCTTTCAAGCTTGGAATTCAAAACTAAGCACCTGCTTTGAGGACCCTGAGAGCAACATCAAAGGGGTTGGAGAGCAACATGTTGCTCATGAGCTCCTGGTTTGGGATCACTGCAATGGACTCTGTGACCTTTTGCAGCTTGACAGACAGTCAATAATCAATTTACCTGGAATGGGAGCTCTAGGCCCATTTCGCACGCTTTAGTGAATTTGCCCCTATGTATTCTTATGTAAATGAAACACATCTCTGTGTGATGTTAATGCAACATGAACAATTGCTAGTGTGTTACCTCTGAGTCAATGCCTGATATATTCATAGTGTCACAGGCTTTTGTTAACTAATTACACCACTGAGCTGTTAGGAGCAAAAGCGGTAGTTTGGACAAGTCTGTCTTTGCCTTCCTTAATCCTAACAAGCAAATATTGTGAAAGTTTTGATAACTCTGCATGCATGTGTGCCCTTGATTTATCATGTATAAACAAGGGTCCTATTTATTAACATTCAAATATCTAGATTTTTTTGCTAGGTAAACATTGTTGAGGTCCTATAGAAGTCAATAGATGCTGTGCTGATCATAGTAGAGCATTTTTAATCAATTCAGATGTAGAAATTCAATATATCTATAATATATTTTGTGTAAGTATTTTTTTTATGTAAGTATCTATCTTTGTATGCAAGTATAAGTAACATAAAGGGGCAGATTTACTAAATTTGTGTGAAGGATTTGAATATTCGTGGCAGCTTTTCATTCGGCTTATGTGCATACTGTGCATGTGCATGAACTGTCATGGCGGCCAGCGCCTGCAGGGGGCAATTGCAGGCTCTATCAATAAAGAAGTGGTAGGGACACAAGATGGCCAGGAGTAATAAAATAACAAATGTCAGTTTACTATATATATTGCATGTCTCCGCCCATGGTGCCTTATGCGAGAATCAAAACTCAAATTTTTGGTATCTAGGCAATGCTATGTGTATGGCATGAGACAAGTAAATCCCTACTGATTTCAGAAGGTATATATATACACTTCAAAGGAGGGATCAGCACTCACTGTATATTCAAGTGATGAAGTGAATCTTTAATTACAGATACATGTGAATCCGACGTTTCAGTCCCACTTGGGGACCTTTTGAAAAAGGTCCCCAAGTAGGACCGAAACGTCGGATTCACATGTATCTGTAATTAAAGATTCACTTCATCATTTGAATATACAGTGAGTGCTGATCCCTACAATTGCATTGTAACCCCCCTCACCCCGGACCAACACTTGGAAATGTAGGAGCTGGGTGTGAGGGGTGGGGGGCGGCATCCTTATATGTTGCTGAAAGCCAAATTTTCCTTGCATTCCCATTTACTGTATAACTTTACTGTTAACTTTACCACCTCCTGGCTTTGTGAATAGGGCCCTGAAAGTTTTCTACAACTTAAATATCAATGTCATTAGACCTGCATGGATGCACATATATTGTATGCAATTCTCATAAATCAGAACTAGAAATAAATTAAAAAAGAAAGAGCAATTGCCCATCATCTCTGTTACAAAAACACTAATTAAAAAGATTAATTTCTTTGCATGTCACAGTCCACCTGTGCCAAAAAATAATCTGCATTGGGGGATGTCTAAGGGCAGAACTACATGGGCGTACACCTGCGTCTGTATCGTGTTGAATGCTCGCTGCGATAACATCTGGCATTTCTATCACTTACCTTATTTTCAGTGCATCTGACTTGACGCCTGCAGTTGCTCATAGGGTAAAAAAACTGTGATTGGTTTCTATACATCTTACCTCACCTAGAAATCTAAGCACAATTTCTCTTCTTCATATAATGGGGCGGATTTACTAAAGTGGGAAGTGGCTAACACTAGCAACAGAAATCCCATCCGCAGGGACATCGCCAATTAATTAACAGGTGCAGGTGACAATTTGCCAGCGAATGGGATTGTCACTCTATCGCCAGGCGACTTTTCACTCGAACAGTCATTACTTCGCAAATTTTACCGTTACCTCTTTCGCGAAAGTCAACTTCCCACCTCAGATCAGGCGAACTGCTGAAATGAAGCTAGATCTTCCTTAATCTTATATCAGTTACATCATATCCTGTCTGCCAGAAATGCATTCAAGTTGTAAGCATGCTGGCAACTAGTCCTTTTTTAAAGCAAGATTGCCTGTAAAAGGCCAAAGTATTGAACTTTTTTGGGTTAACATTTTTCCTCAGACATTTGAGGGGCATGGAACATATTACAGTGGGCTCATGTGTAGGGAATTATAGGATCTCTTTTTTCTTTATTCAGGTTCCTTGGACATTTGTAATAAAAAGTGACCACTTCAAGCATTTGCACCAACATCTCTAATAAAGACGTCCATACAACTTTAATGTACCTGCCCTATTCAAATTGACCTAAAAGTAAGAGGACTAATGCTTCACTAAGCAGAAGTGATCACTACCGTATTTTCGCTTTGAAGCGCTCGCACTGTCCTAGTAACGATAGCAGAAAGTTGCCAGCATTCGGAACCAAGGACGCAACTGCACATTTTAGTGAATTAGCATAGTGGTAACAAATTTTCATCTGGCAAAGTGGCGTGAAGTGTGCAAAGTGTTTGCTGGTGACAATTGGCCCTTTAGTGAATCTGCTCTAATGAATCATTCTCTGATTTATTTAATGATGTAGATCCAGCAGTGACTTCTTTCAGTTTTGACCCTCATTCCGGCAACCACAGCAATTCTATAGCCTCTGAATGGCACTGCTAATGTAAATAACATATGGCAAATTGTTTAAGCATATTTTTTTATTTTTTGTTGATTATTTAAAATGGAAAGATTTTAATGAAGCTGTGATCAAAAGAAATGGATAAATTAATTGCAAAAGGAATATTACTTGTTAAACCCAATTCAGATCTGGCGTGCTTATATTGTAAAGATGTAGTAGTATTGTGGTTTTTTGGCTTGACCATTTCCCTTGATCACCACTTTCCCATGAAAAGCCAAAAATATTTATTTTCTTTGAAAAATGATGCCTGCTCTTCATTCTGAAGACTTGTCTTCAAGCACATTAAGAGTTCCATTTATAAATGATACCATAACTTTTCTTATAAGAGTTATAGCCCCCTGTTACATACCTACAAAAATGGGGTCTACTATAAGATCTAGGTATCGTATAGACTCTTTTTATCCCTGTGGCAATGACAAATATGTGATGAATACTGAAAGTGGCAGGTCACATCCTGGAACTCCAATATCACCCTTCAAATTAGTTCTTTGTCAGCATCTTCTTTGACCTTGTGGAAAATGTAATATTGTCCACTGTTCTCTCTAAAAATGGCAAATTCACCCTTTTCCCAATTAAGAAGCTGAGTTTGTTTCAGGAATTCATTTCCAAATTTCCCTCTGCAAGAACATCTAAGATTCTTCTACCATAGACCTAATTCTTTAGATGAGCTGGGATACCAGAAACAGATAGTTGCATATAGTTACATACATAGTTTAATTGGGTTGAAAAAAAAGACCAAAGGTTCAGCCACTCCAAATGAAACCCAGCATCCATACATATACACACTGACCCCTCCATACACAAGAAAGCAACAGACAAAATTTGGGAACCCCTCTTAATTCTTTGGAGTTTTGTTTATCATTGACTGAGCTTTCAGCAACTTCCTTTTAATACATAACCTTATGGAAACAGTAGTATTTCAGCAGTGAAATAAAGTTTATTGGATTAACATAAAATATGTAATATGCATCATAAAAAAATTATACAGGTGCATAAATTTGGGCACCCTAACAGAGATTTTACATCAATATTTAGTTGAGCTTCCTTTTGCAAATGTAATAGCCTCTTGATGCCTCCTATAGCCTTTGATGAGTGTCCTATAGATTTTCCATGATATTCAAGTCGGGGGACTGTGATGGCCATTCCAGAATATTATACTTCTCCCTCTGCATGAATGCCTTTGTAGATTTCCAAGTGTGTTTAGGGTCACTGTCTTGTTGGAAAATCCAACAGCTGCGTATATGATGCTTCAACATTATCCTGAAGAATTTGTTGATACTGGGTTGAATTCATCCAACCCTCAACTTAAACAAGGGCCCCAGTCCCTGAACTAGCCACACAGTCCCACAGCATGATGGTGTCACGGTCGGCACCCAACACCAGAACAGATGCCAAGCACCCTGGTCTTGGGCTTTACCAGTAGTGTGACTGCCTTTGGCTTCAGGAGGAGCCCTCAGCTACTCAGATGCCACCTGGACTTAACAAGATGTGCAAGTTCTGGATAGACAGAGGGGCATGACTGTCACGGTACAGAAGGCTTAGACAGAATCGTAATTAGAACTGGCCGGGTCGAGGCAGGCGGAGAACAAACATAGTTTCCCAGGAACATTTGTGTACTGGGGTGTTTTCTGAACAAAGATTTTTAGTGAATCAGTATTCAGTTGTATGAAATTAAATCAAATATGAAAACCTGACTATGCTAAAATTTGGGTATCCTTTTTTTTGCTAATTTAAATGCATGTACCTGCTCAATACTGATTACTGGCAATGCCAAATTGGTTGGATTATCTTGTTAAGCCTTGAATTTCATAGGCAGGTGTCTTCAATCATGAGAAAAGGTATTTAAGGTGGCCAATTGCAAGTTGCGCTTTTGTTTGACTCTCCTCTGAAGAGTGACAGCATGGGATCCTCAAAGCAACTCTCAAAATATTTGAAAACAAAGATTGTTCAGTATCGTGGTTTAGGGGAAGCTGTACTGGAATTCAGGAATTCAGACCAACGTCAGTTAGTAATATTAGAGTTGCTTGCTATATACCAAATCCTTTATGTTTATGATAGGTACAGTATGTTGGCAACAGGAGGATCCAGGCTCAGAATAGTCTCCCCACCTGTATATGGAACGCTGTGCCATGTAACATTATTTGCATGAGAAAGCCTAGTCTCTTCAAGTATGACACACTTTGGCCCTGTGATACACATGGTAATTAAAGTCCTCTTATCTGCCAGGGTGCATGATCTAGCTGGGGGCACACAAAGGAAAATCTAGAATTTACTGTAAGTATAGGGCCACTAATCCAACTGATAGAATAGTTGTGATAGACAATAGGGTGAGATATTTGTTGCAAGGGCCAGTTCCAGCACATAGGGTGTATAATATTGCTGGGGATATGGTAATGGACTCTTAAAATATCTTTTAATAAACACTAGTTCTAGTTAAAGGGCAAGGAAAGGCAAAGAAATAAAATCCCATTTTTACTTTTCTTTACTGAAAAAGAAATATATCTCCATTATACTTTAATTAAAAAATGTGTACCGTTTTTATAAGAAACCTGACTGTATGCAGTGAAATTTGAAAAAAGAAGGAATTGTTGACGGCCCCTAACTTCTGACAGGGAAACAATCATACTTATGAACAGCAGGGGGAGCCCCTGCCTTACTTCCCAGCCCTGCAGAACTCAAGCTGCTTTGTTTTTTAAACATTTATGACGATCCCTGAGCAGCACAGATCACACTGAGCATGTGCAGGGCCAGAGGCAGACAAATATTTTTAACAAAGTTACAAGATGGCAGCCCCCTGTGGCCAACTTTGAAAGCATAAATAATTTGTTTGATTAGGCTTGTGGTGCAGTAAGTTCATGTTTATGTTTAGTATACAAAATACAGCATTTCTAGCCTTATTCTATTTTACACTTTCCTTGCCCTTTAAGAAAACTCCCAAAACACTGACATCCTGTGTATATATTACATTTATACAATTTATATGGTTTTTGACAAAGTTAATATGCTTGCATTTATCAGCATTGAACCTCATTTTCCAGTTTGCTGCCCAGTTTTCCAATTTAGTCAAATCACTTTGCAAAGTGTCAGCATCCTGCATGGAACCTTTAGTATTTCATAAATTAGTACCATCAGCAAAAAATAGAAACAGTACTTTCAATGCCCACCTCCAGGTAATTAATAAACAAGTTGAAAAGCAAAGGCCCAAGTGGAGAGTCCTGTGGTACCCCACTAACAACACTGGTCCAATTAGAAAAAAAATCCATTTACCACCACTCTTTGTAATCTATCTTTTAGCCAGTTCTCTATCCAGGTACAGGATAAGTAGATGATATCCACTGCCATCCCAGAATTGAGGTCCCTGCTCATCTTCTCAAAAGAAGAAATTATATGAGTCTGGCAAGATCTATTACGTATAAAACTATGCTGGCATAAACTCATAGTATTATGTTTTCCTACCACTGGTCAGACTAACTGGATTATAGTTTTGAGGCTGAGAACA
This sequence comes from Xenopus borealis, assembly GCA_024363595.1. Taxonomy (NCBI): domain Eukaryota; kingdom Metazoa; phylum Chordata; class Amphibia; order Anura; family Pipidae; genus Xenopus; species Xenopus borealis. Next base: position 70,335,568 of record CM044438.1, read on the forward strand.
AGATCCCTTTTTGAATAGCAGCACATTTGCCAGTCTCTCAACACCATGCCAGACCTCCATAAATCCTGAATAATTAAGTAAAGAGGTTTGGCAATCACAGAGCTAAGCTTGCTAAGTACTCTGGAATGAATACCATCCAGTTCCAGACCTTTGTTTATCTAAAAATGTTCTAGTCTCTTTTGAATTTCCTTGTGTGTGCAAAAAGAGAAACCGAACCTGGTTAGGGTGAGAAGGACTGAAAGGAGCCAAAAAGCCC
>CM044438.1:70352879-70363975 GCA_024363595.1 Xenopus borealis
TATATATATATATATACCCACACTAATACCTGTACTAACTGTAGATCCTAATATCCCAATAGCATTGGGAAATCATCCAAACCACTCTTGATTAAAGTTTATTAGTGGAGTGCCACAGGTTTCTTTATTGGTTCTGCTTTTATTTAATTTGTTCAGTAATGACTTGGGGGTGGTCAATATAAGCAACTTATCTGTGTCTGCTGATGACACAAAACTAGCAAGCAGGCCAACTAATTCTGTACAGCTTGCAGTATCATTACAGAGGGATCTGAACAAACTGTATATCAAATAAACCATGTAGCTATATAAGCTCTTCAGGGAAGGGACCTTCTTCTCTCAACATTTACCATTTAAAGGGGTGGTTCACCTTCAAGTTAACTTTTAGTATGTTGTAGAAGGGCCAATTCTAAGAAACTTTTCAATTGGTCTTCATTATTTATTTTTTATAGTTTTTTAATGATTTGCAATTTTCTTCTGTTTCTTTGCAGCTTTTAAATGGGGGTCACTGACCCCATCTAAAAACAAATGCTCTGTAAGGCTACACATGTATTGTTACTGCCACTTTTTATTACTTATCATTCTATTCAGTCCCTCTCCTATTAAAATTTCAGTCTCTTATTCAAATCAATGCAGGGTTGCTAGGGTAATTTGTACCCTAGAAACCAAATTGCTGACACAGCAAACTAGAGAGCTGCTGAATAAAAAGCTAAATAACTATAAAACCACAAACAATAAAAAATGAAAACCAATTGCAAATTGTCTCAGAATATCAATCTCTACATTATACTAAAAGTTAACTCAAAGGTGAACAACCCCTTTAAACTGTGTTTTGGAGACAGAAGCTGCTGCTCCTCTTGCCCCTTTACCTTATCTGTAGGGGGTTCTCTAATGCTAGAGCGGAGAGCGCAATTGAGCTCACTCACACTAAAAAGCCAAAAAACTGGAAATGTGTTTCTTAAAGGTACCAGAAGCATCTTTTTGCCTCCCCTGGTAACTCATTCAGCTGAGTATTTCAACTCACCTCATTGGCGCAGCGTCCCTGATCCCAGTCTGATTTTTGATGTATAAGTATACAGGTAGCACTATAGAACATATACATGAAAATGCTAGTAATAAGCCATACAGAATATGCCGAGTATTACTGACATAAAGAAAGTTCAGAGAAAACATAAGCTGGCTATGCTGATAAAGCATATGAGGACAGAGTGACCATGTTAGTAACGTTTACAATAGAGAAGATGTTTGCATAGATGCAAAGGGGCATCTATGTATAAACACATAAAGGGACCGCACAATAAGCTTTTTTATACTTTATTCACCAATAGAACCTTCCTGCAGATGCAAGGGCCTCCACTGTGATTTGAAGAAAAGAGGTTTCATCTTAAAGGAACAGTAACACAAAAATGAAAGTGTTTTAAAGTAAAGAAAATATCATGTAGTGTTGCCCTGCGCTGTTAATACTGATCTGTTTGCTTCAGAAACACTACTATAGTTCAAATAAACAAGCTGCTGTGTAGCAATTGTAGAAATTGAAAAACAGCTATATGGCACAGGATAAGTAATGGATAACAGATAACATTATGTTCTACAGAGCTTATCTGCTGTGTAACTTGAGCCTTTTCTCCTTTGACTAGTTGCCCCCATGGCTACACAACAGCTTATTTATATAAATAATAGTAGTGTTTCTGAAGCAAACACTGCAGCTTTACCAGTGCAGGGCAACACTGCATTATATTTTTATTACTTTAAAACAATTACATTTTTTGATGTTACTGTTAAGCAGTGCAGGCATTAGGTTTTGTAATCCCCAATCAGTAGCTCGTGAACAACATGTCGCTCTCCAACCCCTTGGATGTTGCTCCCAGTTGCCCCAAAGCAGGTGCTTATTTTTGAATTCCAGGCTTGGAGGCAAGTTTTAATTGTACAAAAACCAGGTGTACTGCCAAACAGAGCCTGAATGTAGGTTGACAATCCATATAGGTGCTACCAAATGGCCAATCACAGCACTTATTTGGCACCCCAGGAGCATTTTTCATGCTAGTGTTGCTCCCCAACTCCTTTTACTTCTGAATGTTGCTCACGGGTTCAAAAGGTTGGGGATCCCTGCTCTAGACAAACAAACTAGCCAAGAGTTGGCCCCCCCATTTTACCTATATCCTCTGCTGATATATATTAAATAAAATACTGATATTCTCAATCTCTCTGTTTTTTATGTTTATTCCCAATGTTTACTTGATTCTGGTTTTTTTTTACTTCCTTTTCCTTTATTGTCTTTTCCATCTTCCGTTTCTAAAATAAATCATTCCTCCATAATCTTTTTCTAATATAATGCCTCTGCCTTCTCTCCTCTACCACTTCCCTTCACCTTACTTTTTACTCTCTCTCCTTGAGCCATTCTCACCTACTTTCTCTCCTTCTGCCACCATCTACTCTCTCCACCTCTGTATGTGCTATTCTCTCCCCTGCCCCACTGGTTCTATTCCTTTAACCTTTCCTGCTCCGGTTTTGCTATTTTCTACTTCATTCTCCTGCATTCTATGTTTCCCTTTCTCTTGGTATACCTTTATCTGCTCCTTAATCTGCCCCCACAAAAGGGTTATTTTTCCCTGTGTCACAGATATCATCTATTGGTACAGATGAACTCCCAAAGGCAATTCTTGTTTCCTTTCTGCAGCCTTTACCACTCCTCATCCAGCACACTAAATACATACAACATAGAATCACAGAAATAATCCATTTAAATGCAGGACCAGACACACAGTGACAGAGCATAAGTGTTTGATTCACATTATACATTCACAGCCAAATACAATACCGCACATCCAGAATGAAAATCAATTATGTTTTTTTTACAGTTTGAGCTGTGAAGTTTAGGAAATGGTTTCCCTGCAGCTGTTGTCTTGGCATATACATTTAACAGCTTCAAAAAGGACACCATTGTAACAAGTGAGAAAATACAAGGTTATTGAAATAAGTCATTGGAAAGGGCTTCAGATAAGTGACATTTCTTTGTATCAGCTAATAACCAAGCTGGTTTCATTTGGACAATAAAGTTGAATTTGCTTGATGTGTGTCTTTCTTCAACCTTACCTATGTTATTTTGTTGCAACACTTTTTTAGTATCCTTATAAAAACAATACAAAAAGTTCAAATTATTCCTAAATTATAAGAAAACCTTAACTGTATAGACTACGTTTCCTTGTTTTTAACATATTAGGACAAACATATCCAGTGGCAAATACAGTATTTGGAAAGTTGAGGCTGATGTGGAGCTATCATAACATATTATAATACTTGGAAAAGTTCAAGGGGACTGTGATTACCTTGTGGTGCTCTATCTTGAAACTTTGATGCATAAATCGGTTCAAATATTCAATGTAAAATAAAAAATAAGATGGCACACACTTCTGCAATTGTGCTAATTCTTGATAAAGGAGGTTGTACCTCTGAAACGTTGTGTGGAGATCTCAATAAATCACCAAGGAATTAGCACAATTGCAGAAGTCTGTTCCATCTTTTTTTTATTTTGCTCTCATAACATACAATAAATCACCAACCAAACCTCTGATATGGCTGTCCATACCCCTACTGTGGATGGTCACATACATTTTCTGATATGCTAATTTGATATTTGATTGCAGAAATTCCAATTAAATGTGCTGCTACTGCTGTGAAATTCTATTATATCTATATTTGCTATTGTGCAAAAAGATCATACGTCTCTTCAAGTTGTGAGAAACACTGGCACCCCTGAACATAAGGATACAAATACTGTTCACAAAGGTTACTCATAACAATATGGAAAATGGAAAACAGTCCTTAACAGTCACTTATATACAAGTAGTATTTCTGTACCCTAACAGTTCCCGTAGAGTAGAAGAAAATGATACACAGGTATGGGTCCTGTTATCCAGAATGCTTGGGAATTGGGTTGTTTTCCAGATAAAGGATCTTTCTATAATTTGGATCATCCTGCTTCAGTCTACTAGAAAATAATTTAAACATCAAATAAACTCAATAGGATGGTTTTGCCCCCACTAAGAATTAATTATACCTTTGCTGGGATCAAGTACAAGGTATTTATTGTTACAGAAAAAAGGAAATAATTCTTAAAAATAAGAATTATTTCATTAAAATGCAGTATATGGGAGATTACTTTCTTGTGATTTGGAACTTTCTGGATAACTGGTTTCTGGATAATGGATCCCATACCTCTACTGCTCTCTAGAGACAGGAAGTGACCCAATAAGAGGTAACAGCACTTGCGACCATACTCTGCAATGGCAGAAAGCCAACAAGGTAGAAGCCAGGAAAAAACAGATGCCATATGCACTCCATACTTTTTAGACCATTAGTTTGAATGAATGTTCTTATAGAGAGTTCTGTTAGTAACTTGAAATGAGATAAAGGCATTCACATCACTAGAGTACAATAGCTTTAATTTAGCTAATCAATTTACTATCAAAACAACTCATGTATCTCAAAAGACCCTGTTATAAGAGGTCTAGACCTCATCTGGCATTGTTAACATGTTCCTAATTAAACATAGCGCATAGAAGCTTCTTATCTCTCAGTTACAGGCTGGGAAAATGAAATAATTTAAAGGCCTTCATTACTGACTTGATGCTTTAAAACCTTTTCTATTTATATAGTAACTCAGTGATTAGTGATGAAAGAAAATGACATCTAAAACACAAGGGCATTTGTGATATTGACAGACATTCACGTGCATTATTCTAAAGAGCATTACTTAGTATAGCGCAGTCTTTCTCACAGTATAAGGATAGAGTCACTTGCCATTCAGAGCCATTCCTGTCTTGAGGCAGCAGGAACGTTCCCTCTGTACTACACACATGACAGTAGCAGCCAATCTGGTGTACCAAAGCCGCCTTTTTTTTTTAGCTAAATATTTTACAACAAGCTGTTGTATTTTTTTTAAAACTGAATTATTTTTTATCTGCAAAGTATAAGTAAAACCAAAGCCACAATAGTAAATTTCAGTGGGAATATTTCAAATTGACGAGGCCTGGGTATTGTTATAATGATAACACAAGGCCTTGGTGAAAAAAAACTTGAGATTCCATGCTCAAAAGTAGTTCAGGTGAACCACATATAAGTTTGTGATGAATTTAAAAAGGGTTGCATTCCAGTATTTTTTCTAACACCTTTTTTACCCATGGATGCACTAGTAAATATGTCTGGTTTATTGATGGGACCCTCTACCCAAAACCCATCACTGTTGCAGCAGCCATTGCTGAAGAGGTGTCAAGAGTCCAACACAAATAAGTAAGCAGGAATGGGAAGCACTACTCCTGTCATGGAAGCAACAAAAAGCCATACCTGAGAACTTGGTCAGCTGCCTCTAGTATCACCTGAGCTAAATGAAATTCTTTAAGGATAGGGATGACAGGGTGTCTTGCAGAATAAGCCTTTGCTGATCTATACTCAATGATTTAGTTGGACTAAAAAGGCTGGAAAAGGGTGACTACCACTTCTCACATGTTGTAAAGTACTGTAGCTAGGAACTCAAATTTACAAAATTCAAAAGAGACACCATTATAAATGCCATGAAAATAAAATTAATGCTGATGTCAGCTTTGCATTTCTATTTGAACGAAATATTGTAATGTTCTTTTCTTTTTATCTTTCCTGTGGTATAACTACCAGGAATACACCCTTGGGCCTGCTGGATCTGAAACAATTCTTATTGCAGGCGGCAGGGCAGGGAGGAAATTCATTACACCACTGTATCCTAAGTAATTGATGCTCATATATTTTGAACTTTGCCCCTGGCTTCACAGCCTAAGACAATCAAGACTGTATAACGGAAACACATTAGGCTTGTGGTCAAAAGATGCCTGTCCTGTTGTCATTGTTGTTAATGTTACTGAATGAGAAGTGTAAAACTTACAGAGTGAGGCGACCATAGACGGTCCAAGCTGCTTGGGCACCCTAGGCAATCCGGCTGGCCAGCACGCTGTGAATGAGAAGATCAAGCGCATTCATTGATGATCTGGCAGCGCATATCGGTGCAGAGAATAAACAGTGGTGAATGGACAATGCCAAGAAAAGGGGTAGGCAGTAGAAGATTTATGTGTCTGGCGCCCCCTGCACCCTAGGCACATGCCTCTTTTGCCTACTCCTAGTTCAGGCCCTAAAGGTGACCTCCACTTACAAATGGTCAATTGAGTGTTTCTGGCCCTGATGGCATCTAAGACAGTTCACTCTGAGAGTAGCAATGGACAAAATATAGTTACATAGTTAAGTTGAAAAAGTTTAACCCTTCCAAACAAACTCCTCAATTAAATTTTTATGCAAAACAGCACTTTATTTTCTTTAGTAGGCACAACTTTTTAACCACAAAAATATGCTCAGATCCTTCTCAGATAAGGAAACTAACACACTTCCATTTAGTATACAGTTTAATTTGCATTTATATTGTTAGTGCATAACCTTTCATTTACGAGCTCTTTAACAGCTCTAAACAAAAAAAAAGTCATAGTCCCTTTGGTATTATATTTGAATATATTACCTCCCTGTACTTGAACTTTAGGAGACAGTTTGCAATGTATAGAGACACAAACACACACACACATATATATATATGCTCAAATTGGACACTGTTGAATTAGAGAGTGTCCAGAAAAGGGCAACTAAGAGGGTAAAAGGTATGTAAAACCCCAGCTATGAGCTGAGGAGGACCAAGCCAACCAGGTGCTGAAGGCAACACAGACGGCCACTCCATCTACCCTGTGTGATCGTGTGAACATGCTTGCACCTGAGCTTTACAACTGTTTAAGAGGTACCTGCCCAGTGCCCCCCACCTTATTTTTGTGCCCTAGGCAGGTGTCTCTTCTGCCTACCCCTACTTCCAGTCCTGGCTTTGAGGAAAAACTGTCCAAGTTGGAGAAGAGGTGCCTGTGATATGAATACTATGTATAAATATATATAAGGTGGTCATATAATAATAACAGAAGAAAGAATGTTCCTCCTAAATATTCAGAAGGGGTTTATTACAGTGAGAGCTGTGAAGATGTGGAATTCTCTCCCTTTATCAGTCGTACAGGCTAATACATTAGATAGGTTTAAGAAGGGGTTGGATGGTGTTTAGCAAGTGAGGGAATACAGGGTTATGGAAGATAGCTCATTATACAAGTTGATCCAGAGACTGGTCCGATGGCCATCTTGGAGTCAGGAAGGAATATTTTCCCCCTCTGAGGTGTTTTTTGCCTTTCTCTGGATCAACTAGCAGTTAGGCAGGTCACATATAGACCTAAAAGTTTGAACTTGATGGTGGCCGTTTCTTTTTTTTAACCCAAGGCTGGTTTTGCCTCCAATAAGGATTAATTATATCTTAGTTTGGATCAAGTACAAGCTACTGTTTTATTATTATAGAGAAATAGGAAATCATTTTTGGATTACTTGATTATAATGGAGTCTATGGAAGAGAGTCTTTCTGCAATTCAGAACTTTCTGAATAACGGGTTTCCGGATAATGGATCCAATACCTGTATAATATATATATATATATATATATATATATATATATATATATATAGTCCAGTGGGTATAAATCCTGTGCATTTAAAGAAGATCAGTATGTGAAAGAATGCATGTGATAAATTCAAATACAGAGCAAAAGGCCCATTGCTTGCAACCTTCCCCAATTTCAAGCTTCACTAGCAAGGCTAATGAAACTGCCAAGGTCTAACACTGGCTTACACTTATTCAGTTCTGGGGAACTATATGCACAAAAGCTTAGAGTGTGATAGAATGTGATTTTAATATTGACATTGGTACCCATACGCATGAATCATAACTTCAGTAAAGGTGCTGAAGGCCAAAACATGAGAAGGCAGAAGATTGTTCACTGGTATTTTTACTAGAATTATTCTCTTGTATTTATTTATTGCAGTTAACATGATTTTGCTCCGGATTATATCTATCTTTCTTTCCTAATTTTCTATTTACAGTATCCTCTTGTTTAAGATGATCCTGTGCCAATTCAACCATCTCTCGCTCTCTTCATGATTCATCTCAGCACCTCCCTGTAAATAATTTCTTCCTTCCTCAATATGCTAACTGTTCACTAAAGGACCGGATTTAGATTTGAATAAATAGTATAGAGTGCTTACTAACTTAAGTTTATGCATATTGTCTTTAAATATTGAATGTTTAAACAATCGATAATGGAAGAGATATAAGGCCTATTTATGTGCATTCAGTGCCGTTTTGGTTGCTCAAAATATGCTCCAGCTGCTGTGTGACCCCTTTGCGGGTCAAGCTTATCTTCCTGCTCTCCCTGCCCCTTACACTACTGGCTTCCTTATTAATAGCCGTGCCCCTACTCACCCCATGTTCTGTGTCCATGGAGGTCTCAAACAGTGGCTGCCCCCCAAATTATATAAATCACAACTACAGCTGCCTGGAGACAAGAGGCCTGGAAGATCACTTTTGATAAAGTATGTGCAAGGTTTGGGTCAGGGGGCTGTCACAATGTTTGTTATAAAATGCATGGGTAACTGCAGTGCTGTGAAATGCTTGGAGGCTACAGTTTTTTATGAAATGCTTTGGGGCTAGAATGTGCCCTAAAATGCTGTGTGTTATTAATAAAAAAATAAACAGAAAGGAATTGTCCCACATGGTCTACCAATACCCAAGATTCAGAGCTTGCTCTTCCACCTATAAGAGCCACTGTCACTTAGTTAGGAGCTCTCTACTACTTGGATACCTCCAGGTCTTACTGTGAGAGACTCAAGACAAGAGTTTTGGAACTAGAGCATGTCTCAGGAGTAACAAGAATAGAGCAGAGCGTAGAGAGCTAGGTAAGAAATTAGGATCCAGAAGCATGGTCAATAAACAGGCAAGGGTCAGTTCAGACAGCTAATCAGCAAAGGTCAATGAGCAGGCAGATGTCAGGAACAGCTAGAGAATGCACTCAAGGACTTAGATAAGCAGACCTATGTTGTACAGTGAAAATAGGTTGTGGCGACTTTAAATATTTGAATTCCATTACTTGCGCAGTTACCAATGGTCAAGGTGGCTGCTGTCTGTGCCGCCAGGTACTATAACAGGAATACAAAATCAAAAAGAGAAAAAATATCTTCTAAAAGCAATTCAGTAGTTAAATTCATAGCTTATAAAGTCTGAGTCTTATTAGTCACAGCTTTTCCTACCAACCTCACTTTGGTGCTTTACTACATCAACATCAGGAATCACAAAGTGCTGGTACCTGTCACAATATGGGTGTCAAGAAATAGTTTTTTAAAGTGAATTTACTTTTCACCTATGACTTGGTAGTAAAGTTACAAGTCATTGAAACCAGCAATAATGTGACAAGTGTTCAATTAAATTTGACAATAAAGTGGCATTGATAATAAACACACAAAACTCATAATTCCTTGGGATGATGCTTTAAAAGCAAAAATATATGAACATTCATAAAATTAATTAATGACTGAAAAGTGAATTTGATGATGATGGAGATATTCCCAAAGGTCGCTATCTTGCTCACTGCTAATCTAATCCCTGGGATCACCACAAAGAAGGAGAAAGAAGGAGCCAAGGGGTGGCAATCACAATTTTTACCTTTCCTTCACTTGTATTTGAAAGGCTATGTAGCCAAAAAAAACTTCAAACCAAAAAACCAACGCAAAATACAAACGCTTAATATTACCATAAACAATCCTTCTTAGTTTGTAATTAAATTGAAAAGCAATTATTTGTCTATACAGTTGTGACATTGTCTACAGTCTATTCACAATTAAACAGTTCAATTACACAAATTTAGTATTTACAGAATCTAGGAAATGCTGGGGGGGACAATGGAATAATTGGGGAGGCCATCAGGCAGTGTTATAGATGAAGTCAGAAAGAGCAAGGCAAAGGCAGGCAGGCCTTCAAACCAGAAACACTCTACCAAAATGGAACTGCAGCTAGTCCAAACTTGTTTGTCTGGGTACTGGGAGACCAAAAGAAGGTATGGCCAGCATTAGACTATTCTGATCTATACCAGCTCCATCGTTTATGATCTAACTGGTAAAGATCCAAAGAAAGGCATAGAGCTTGACTGTATAGTGGAATGATACTTGAGTACCTGGGACCCACTGCTCCTGCTCTGCAACTTACTTTGTCACATCTCCAGGGGAAAAAAGTTAAAGGTAGGTGTGCATTGCACAGTGGAACACATGGCCATATTTCATTTAATTTGAATCATTCCAAAATGATGCAACGGTGGCCATCTTATGGGCACAAGGCAGGTTCCAACAGGATTGGGCCCACTGGATTTTCCCAGAATTCTGATGGGTCAGTGCAACCCTGCTGTATAGTTAACCACATCTAATTGCATTTATTTATCTCAGTTCCTGGGGTAGCATCTATTAAGGTAGCAGAATAAATGTGACATTAGAAAGAAAATACCTGGCGATGTGCTCATCCACTCCATTCTATCTGAATGTAAAGTATGCAAAAACAAAATAATTTTTTAATAGCCATTAATATTTAAGCGGTGTTTCAATAATGTCACCCAGCCCCACCAGAGTTCCATGTCCCTATTCCTTTAGAGTTCCCAATACACCCACAATCATTATTTGCATGTAAGTATGTATGTAGTGGGCTGTAAAAACATTTGCTCTTATGCAATATTCTCATACTGGTAACATTACTGTGCAGATTAAAAAGAATAGTGATGAGCTCCTCGTGACCAAGCATTAAAAAGAGATCTCTGAAACACAGGAATGAAAGCTGAAGATGTCAAAGCTTTTTGTTACTGTTGCATAGAATAATTTCTTAATTACAGAATGATATAATAGGTGCTGAATGTGATGTATTTAGCAATAAGTAAATAGTGACAATGTGAGAAATTTAAAAGGAACAGAACTTTCATTTATGATGCCGAAATTGAAGGCAGACACAATGGAGGATATTTTAAAAATGGTGTTTGAAGGTCCTGCATTTGATTCAGATTTTATAAAAGCTGTGGCTGTACCAGGAGTATATTACTATATATAAAGACAAATTAAAGGGTCAACATATTCAATAGTTTTAACCCTTTCACTGCCAGCCATTTCGTCCAAAACGGAACATCTACTGCCAAG
>CM044438.1:70382505-70411521 GCA_024363595.1 Xenopus borealis
CCACTGGGAGCAACATCCAAGGGGTTGGAGAGCAACATGCTGCTCGCGAGCTACTGGTTGCGGATCACTGTGTTAATGCATAAAAGGCCAAGATATGTTTACTTAACTCTTTATGAAACAGACCACAGAACAATTTCATTTCTATCCATTTTACCAGCGAGCAAATTAGCAGTTGATATTTATTGGGCTGGTGGGGGATGTTTGGGACTCTGTGTAACTGAAAATCCACAGCCTATTGAATCTTAGTCCAGGCTTACAAGTCAGTCAGCTATCAAAATTGGGAAATGTGCCTAATATCTGGCTATCATACAAATTCCTTTAAATCTGTAACATAATGTATATTGCATTCAAGGCTCTCATTTTTTGTATGTGCTTTATGTTTTACCTGCAGAATTCATCTCAGCCAAAGCAGTTTCACTGTTCCGCTGCACCAAAGACGTATTGGAATCCTTTTCCAGGGTATCTTTTACTGTAAGGTGTGAAGAACGAAGGTTTCCTGTGATCAAAGATACATCTGTATGGTGTGCATCGGATGGATCAGTTTCTGGAAACTTCACATAGGCAGAACCACCTGCAGTAACCAAGTTCATATACAGGTCATATTTGCTATATACATTCATTATCTTTCTATATTACATAGATGGATGGATATCCACAGCTAAATATTATTTTAAAATGCTATAAAAAATGTTGACAGCCAAAATTCTAAACATAAATAGATCTCTTTAAAGTAGAACTAAAGTTTAACTAAAGAAGTGGGCTAGAAATGTTAGGGACCAGCTCACAATATACAGTACACAGAATATAAATATCACAATACAAAGCTGATTAGAAATTAATACAGATAATTACTACATAGCAGCACAGAAACCAGTGCAAATAGCTTTTATATTACAGGCCAACCTCATTTTCTGCTTGATAATTAGTGACAACCCCTAAGCTTATCTTCTCAACAGTTGCTCAGATCCCACTGAGCAAGCGAGTGCCGCAGACACTTTCCAAGATGGTGACCCCCTGTGACAAGTTTGAAGACCTGGATCATTGCTGCTATTGACAAGCTGAAACTTTAGGCTAGTGCAATAAGTTCAGTATATAAAATAGCCATTTCTAGCCATATTAATGTTTAATTATCCTTTGACACAAAGCCAGGTTCTGTGTAACAAACAGCCCGGTGCTCAACTGGAGAACTTTGCTGGTCAGGGGTTCCACGCACAACAACAACGAGGAAATCTTATAGCACTCACCACAGCACAATGTGCTAGATTTTCTTGGTTTATTGAGATCTCCACACAACGTTTTGGGGGATCTACGCCCTTCCTCTCAGAAGTACTTGAGAAAGCGGGTTGATCCCCCAAAACGTTGTTTTTTTTTTAATCGCCCCATCCTTCCCCAGCGCTAGGACACTCACAACCATGTCAGTCAGAGCGCATGTGCTTCTGACCTCATGTGCAAGATCAGCAGTCACTCATTATGCACATGAATACCACAACATGGCCACTCTAAGCCAGAGCTCTGTGCCGGTGCCGGTGGCCTAGCACTGGTGGGTGGGCAATTAAAAAAAAACAAAAACAAACTAGTGTTACCTCCAACTGAAATGCAGGCTCTATTAGCCCACACCTTTGGTTGGGGATAATATTTAGTTGCAACAGGTGCCCTTTAAAACCAATATGATTAAAACAGTTTTTCTAGTTAATTAGACCAGTTTCTGTAAGGTGAGATGAAGTAAAAAACAGCATGTACAAGCAAAGACTGGTTCATAGTAATCACAGTTTATCAGGGTCATGAGCAAAAAAGCAGTGTGCTTTCTTGCGGACATTCTATTTATCTGATTTTTCTCAAATGTTGCAGTCTGTATTGTGTAGTTGCACAGCTTCCTAATCTTGCACCATGTGCATGTGGCACACTAATTTAATACTAGTTAAGTTGTGCTTTGCATGGTTTCTTATAAAGAAAGGGAAAAGCCCAACAAGTTTAGTCATCTTGTGTTCACTGGTTGGTGATTAATGATATCAGTAGCTTTTCCACTGACAGGAATGGACACGAGACAATTGCAGTACAATTTGTAATGAATTGTTGGTAGCTGATTACAGTTCTATCTAGATAACTGTTGTCTCTAGAGCAAGCAGATAAAAGAAATACCTGATCATTACCTGGAAGTAGCTCTCTGAAATTTGTGATACAATAGCCTTGCCACTCACGTGCTGGATTACAGGCTACTTCCATCTCATCAGGAGTAATTACAGGCTGGTAGAACTCGCTGGAATCAAGCAGAGAGTTCTCAGGACAGGCCACCAGCACAAAGACATCTATTTCTGGAAAATTTGCCAACTTGGCTGGGTTCAGCTTTCCCATAGAAAACATGTAACTCTTTTTGCCAGCAAGATGAATAATGTTTTTAAGATGTTTAAGTGCTGAGAGATAATCGGAGACACCCAATGTTCCAACTAGAATTCCAACCACATGGGCATCACGGGCCCTTTCAATGAGGTAAAAACGTTTCATTAAAGCACGATTTACATGGAGTCCCTCTGTTCTGCCCTTTCCGTTGTCTGGGTTAAAGCTGAAGAATGAGCAGCGTGGCCAAGTCAACATGAGGTTGTTAAGAGTTGACCCCTCGCCACCAACATAGAAAATACCATAGGATTCTGGCCAAAAGTTTAGATCTGGAGAAAATCTGCGTCCAAATTTAACAATTTCATTTGGAGATGCTGTTTTATTACATGAGGTCAGTTTGGAAAATATAACATTAGGATATGCAGATCTTATCCTTTTCACCACTTCACCTGCAAAAAAGAAATAAATAAAAAAAAAAACTAGACATTGGTATGAGTTCAAGGCTTCAAACTTGCGAAGATATGCAAGGACAATAAATAAATGGAAAAGAACACCATAAAAGATCTTATTCCTAAAAATACAATTATGTTGCCAAACAATGTACATTACTGATTACATTATATTATATGCAAGTGTGTAGAAATAATGTTGCATCATGACAACTGATGGAGAAAATACTGTTCTTGGCTAGCAATTAAAATATACAGCTCATTTTAGAAAAGAACAAGCCATTTAACCTGCCCATCATATTACATACAATTCTGATATTCTGCATAAATGCTGGCACTGCTAAAGTGAGCTTTCCTGGCATATCTCCAGTAATCACAAAAATACTAAAATACTGGAATACGGACTACCAATAAGTGACTCCTACCAGACAATAGCAGGCCAAATTACTAGGGATGCACTGAATCCACTATTTTGGATTCGGCCAAACCCCCGAATCCTTCCAGAAAGATTTGGCTGAATATCGAACCGAATGCTAATTTGCATATGCAAATTAGGGGTGGGAAGGGGAAAAAAATTACATCCTTGTTTTGTGCGAAAAAGTCACATGATTTCCCCCCATGACCCTAATTTGCATATGCAAATTAGGATTCGGATTTGGTTCGGCCAGGCAGAAGGATTCGGCCGAATCCGAATCCTGCTGAAAAAGGCCGAATCCTGGCCAAATCCCGAACCGAATCCTGGATTCGGTGCATCCCTACAAATTACAGAACATCTCTAGCTACAGAGGGTTGTGCCAGATTATCAGCAGTTTGGGAAATGTAACCTTTATAAAGAACCAAGAATATTACTCTCTTTACAAATAAGAATGTGTTTAAATAAAACCTTGTAAACACTTTTCAGCAAGCTCATAGAGAGAGAGAATGTATAATGTAAAGGTGGTACAGTAGCATTCTCATTAATTTTACATTCATTTATTGCATAGGTTAACTTATCCTTTAATGCAAAAAGATTTCATGTCACTGAAAAATATTGCTTACCTAGTGCATGGTCATAAACCACATCACTCAGTACAACTACATGACTCTCAGTGTCTAGGTAGTGGCTCAGGAATGCTTCTGCACAAAGATCTACATTAACTGCTTTCCTCCCAAATACATAAAAGACAGGAAGTCTGCAGCATGGGCTGAGACATGCATGGCCATAATGAACAAGTACACTCGCTTTGACGTGTTCTGCAGCTACTTCATCCACACAGCAGCTGTGAAAGTTATTGAGCAAGAGTAAAAATCACTGCAAAAGATAATACATAAATGACAGGAATAATGAAGTTGAAAAAGTATAAAAATATATAAAATATATAAAAATATAAAATACTAATAGTGCCTTCTAACTGAATTAAGATAACATTTCACATTTGAAAATTGTAAAAGAAGGGCCTATTCTAAGAAAATTTTCAACTTGGTCTTTTTTTATTTTGCTTTTTAAAAGGATTAGCTTTTTCTATTCTTCTATTTTCCATTCTGCTACTTCTTTCTGACCCTTAGCAACAACAAAAAACAGACTTTTTGTGGCTTTGTTTTTATTTTCATTCTAATCCTTTATTTCAAAACTTATTCAGGCCGGCCCTAATCAGTGTCCATTCCAACAAGTTTGCAGTTCTTAGAGCCATTTGCACAACATACTTAGATGCACAAGTCGGTGTAGCTTTTTAGGGGACCAAAACAAACCTGCCATATGAAGTGTCTCCAAGGATGTATGTCTTAGTGCCTGTGGCCTCTTCCAGCTTTCTGGCCACTGACACAGAATCAACTAGAAGATCATCAGGAAACTGCAAGGCAACCTGTATAAATGGAAAAAAACCCACTTTAGGCATGCTTACAAAAGTTAAAAAGTATATAATCAAGACATGACAACAATTAACAAAAGCATAATACAGTGCACATTTACATTCAGCCAATGGATATTACCAGTCAGTCTGACGGATCTCTAGCCCTGATCAGATTTTTTTTTTTGTCCCATGAAGTAATATCCCTTATATGGGCCCAACATATGCTGTAGCACTTTACAGAACATATATATTTAATTCTGTGGCCCAATATGCTCCAGGACTTCCATAACCTGAATTGCATGTACTTTGCAATAAACATTACTGCATAGTTGTCACTGCAGCACATATACAGTTTTGCTCATAAATTTACATACCCTAGCAGAATTTATTATTATTAAAAAATGTGATGTGGCTGTTTCAAGATGCACAATAAAGAGGCACTTGAAGAAAGATGGGCAGCATGGTTGAGTTGCCAGAAGAAAGCCATTAATACACAAATGCCAACAAATATCCCGCTTACAATATGCCAAACAGCACAGAGACAAGCCTCAAACCTTCTGGCACAAAGTAATTTGAAGTGATGAGACTAAAATTTGACTTTTTGGCCACAACCATAAACGCTACATTTGGAGAGGAGTCAACAAGGCCTATGATGAAAGGTACACCTACTGTGAAACATGGTGGTGGATTGTTGATGTTTTGGGGATGTGTGAGCTACAAAGGCACAGGAAATTTGGTCAGAATTGATGGCAAAATGAATGCAGTAAGTTATCAAAAAAATACTAGAGGAAAATTTGCACTCATCAGTCCAGAAGCTGCACATGTACTTGGACATTCCAACATGACAATGATCCAAAACACAAGGCCAAGTCGACCTGTCATTGGCTACAACAAAATAAAGAGAAGGTTCTGGAGTGGCCATCTCAGTCTCCTGACCTCAATACCATTGAGCCACTCTGGGGAGACCTCAAAGTGCTGTTCATGCAAGACAGCCCAAGAATTTATGGGAACTGGAGGGCAGCTTTACCTTCTAAAGAGCCTCATCCACAACTACCACAAAAGACTTCAAGTTGTCATTTATGTTAAAGGTGCAATACATGGTATTAAGAACTGGGGTATGTAAATTTTTGATCAGGGTCATTTGGGTAGTTTATGTAGTAATTATGATTTTAAAAGAGTAAACAAAGCCAACCACTAACCATGAGTGAAAGAAAAGTTTTTGTGTTATCATTCATATTCTCTGAAAAATGGTTAAGAAATCAAATTCTGCCAGGGTATGTAAACTTATAAGCACAACGGTACATACATGTATTTGTATGTATGCATTAAATGTATTTATCACCTCAGTTATAAGCAGTGCTATATAAAGGTGCAAGCACAAGCAGGGGTATGGTCATATTAAGTTATACAGTAAAAATAGATAAATCTATGCTTTAAGAGTTTAGAGCAGTGAACCCCAACCAGTAGCTCTCGCGCAACATGTTGCTCTCCAACCCCTTGAATGTTGCTCCCAGTGACCTCAAAGCAGGTGCTTATTTTTGAATTACTGGCTTAGAGGGAAGTTTTGATTGCATAAAAAACAGATGTCCTGCCAAACATTATCTCCTGTAGGCTGCCAGTCCATATAGGGGTTGGTTACCAAAAAGCCAATCATAGCTCTTATTCGACATCCCCATGGACTTTTTCATGCTTGTGTTGCTCTCCAACTCTTTTTTAATTTTAAATGTGGCTCACAAGCAAAAGGTTGGGGACCACTGGTTTAGAGCTTTCAACACACAGTTGGGATGAGGTGCCTGCCACAAGGAGATTATAATCTATTAGGAACAGGAAAAAACACAAAAGGAGGTGGGGTATAAATGAATAGGATAAGCGTGTGTTGCTGCAGAGAAAGGATTATCTAGAACAGTGATCCCCAACCAGTGGCTCTTGAGCAACATGTGGCTCACCAACCCCTTGGATGTTGCTCCCAGCGGCCTCAACATATGTGCTTATTTTTTCAAAACCTGGCTTTGAGGCAAGTAGTAGTTGCATAAAAATGAGGTGTACTGCCAAACAGAGCCCCCTGTAAGCTTCCAGTCCGCACAGGGGCTACCAAATTATTTTTGCACCCCCCAAATTTTTTTTTTCTTCATACTTGTGTTGCTATTTACATTTGAATGTGGCTGACGTGTATAAAAGGTTTGGGATCCCTGATCTTGAAGGTAATTTCTAAGCAGCTTAGAAAAGTGTTAAGTGTGGGCGCTTCCGGATGCAATATGGTATTGCATTCTACATAATATAAGGTTGCCACCTTTTCTGGAAAAAAATACGGGCCTTCCTATATATTTCTTTTTTCCCTATTAACATTGGGATCAACCATCATTTTTACCGGCCAGGCTGGTAAAATATCAGCCAGGTGGCAACCCTACATAATATGTAGTGATAATTTAAAAACAGCTGTTAAATAGTTTTGTACATATAGGGTGGCATTCCAACCAACCTGATACCACATACCTTTTGGGCTCCATTTCCTTGGATAAATTCAACAGTCTTTTCAATTTCATAGAATTCATCCAGCTCTTTCTCAGGACTGCTTTGGACGTCCACTTGGGCAACATCAATGTTTCGACCAATGGCCTCTTCTCCATTACTACTGAATAAGGCAGTTGCCATTTTCCCTATATAATGTGTGTGATATAAAACGCAACGAGGGGCTGTTTAGGTAAAATGCCTCTAAATAGTGCTAAATCGAATGATATTTTCTCACAAATCATTAGACTTCGCTGCCCCGTTAAAAGCTCTTCTAGTAAGCTAGTACATTTATATTCCGATATGATTATTACATTGATTCCATCGATAAGAATAAATGTATTTTATGACAGATATCAGAGCAGTGAACCCATCCAAGATCCTATTGTAACATAACTTGTCTATCACGCCCCAATATCACTCGAGGAGGGACACAATGTAAGCGATACATTACCAGCGTCCAGTCAGGACAGAAAAGCACTGCAGAAAATGTCTTTTAAAGCGTGCTGCAGAGTGACTATGAGCCGGCGCTTAGGAATGACGTCACCACCTATCTCAGGAACCGGATGTATGCTGATCAGGAAAGAGACGCTTAATTTTGTTGACGTTCCACAACCGTGGCAAAGAATTTCTCTGATGTAAAATAGTGCCCGCTGCTCATTTAGAGCTCTGCGCCTTTGCAATAGCTGGCCACTTATGTCTGTGGACATGTCTCAGTCTTAGACCTGTATGTTGCTCTTTCTCAATCATGTTACTGAATATTAATTTCAGCTCTGACAATCAGTTTTAACTGCTTCTTAACAGGTTGCGGGTACCTGCATTGCTAAGAACATTTGAACCCCGTTTGCATAATGTTTAGGTAATCATTTGTCTTCTCTTTTTATCATCAAGCGTCTTATTTTCCTGCGAAGACAACCCCAGTCTTTACAGTCTTCCGTCATAATTTAAAGGACAAGTAAAGTCTAAAATAGAATAAGATTGGAAATGATGTATTTTGTATACTAAACATAAACATGAACTTACTGTACCACAAGCCTAATAAAAATAATGATTCATGCTTTCAAAGTTGGGCTCAGGGGGCTGTCATCTTGTATCTTTGTTATAAATCTTTGCAAGACCAAGACTGCGCACATGCTCAGTGTGATCTGGGTTGCTTAGGGATCGTCATAAATGATCAAAACAGCACAAGTCAAATAATAGTAAACTTTTGGCAAAAGACTTCTTCCTGTTATCACAGTTGGATGGCCTCCAATGGAGTAGGAAGTCGCCAGGCTCCCAATATCTTTCAAATCCAATTCAATGAGTACTCCAGGGGTCAGTTGCTGTAAAAATCTGTTTTCTTTTATTTATTTGCACAACATGTTTCAGACCATATAGGTCCTTCCTCAGGTGCTGAAAATCAGCACCTGAGGAAGGACCTATATGGTCTGAAACATGTTGTGCAAATAAATAAAAGAAAACAGATTTTTACAGCAACTGACCCCTGGAGTACTCATTGAATTGGATTTGCAAGTCAAATAATATCTGCCAGAAGCCGAAACAGCAAGACTGATTAATGATCAGAGTATACAGACTGCACTGGGACCTGTGTTGTCATGTAATCTAATGTGGATTTTATAGTTTTTGTATTGTTTAATACAAACTTTCTCCAACCCTGCTGAACCAGTGGCTGCAGCAAAATAATCCTTAAAACAGAATCCTGGTTTACTTGTTTAAATCTGGCTTTATTATCTTTGTCCCTGCAGCTGGATTTGGAAACATTAAAAGGGATGTAAAGGCAAAAATAAGATCCAATACAAATCTCTACACAGTCACAGACTGCAAGCTGTTCATAAGTGTAATTGTTTCCCTGCCCAGCAGTAAGGGACTGTCTGACAATTCCTATTCACAGCAGTAATTTCCCATCAATTTTCTTATTAAAAAAAATGGTACACATTTTAAAATTTATATTGGAGATTTCTTTTTCATTAAAGAAAGTAAAAATGGGATTTTACTTTTTGTCTTTCCTTGTCCTTTAAGTCTTCCACACCTCTAACAAGTTTAGTTGCTCTTCTCTGTACTCTCTACAGCTCATTTATATCTTATAAACTGCACTTCAGGTGAGGCCTTACCAGGGACCTGTAAAGAGGCAGAATTATGTTTTCTTCCCTTGAATTAATGCCCTAGGGTTGCACCTGTCCAGTTTTGACCCAGACAGCCTGGTAATTTGAAGGGCTGCCTGGGTCAGGATTCCCCATGAGTGACACGGCGATCAGCCTCATAATAGCCCCGCCCCAATGTCCAGGCCTAGCCAGTAAAACACCTGCCAAGGCCGGAGCCAGTATTATAAATTTACTGGCAATGTAGCTGTGGGTAAATTTGTAGTACCCCTAAAAAAAGCCCTTGGCCCACCCCCAATCCAATCTTACCATTTTTGCTGCCTTATGCTGATCGGGTGCCGTGGCTCCAACCCTTTGATGACCCAACATGCCCCTTTGACATTACTGCCTGCCCCTTTTGTTCCCACCCCCAACGCTGGCCAGTGAAAATTTTGTAAAAAGGGGGCAACCCTACCCCCAATATGTCACAACTCCACCCCCTGCCCGGTCTCCACCGGCACAAAAGGTAGCAACCCTATAATGCCCTTTTTTATGCAAGACAGAACTTTATTGGCTTAAGTAGCCACAGAATGACTCTGCATGGAATTATACAACTTTTTATCTACAAAAATCCCTAGATCCTTTTCAGTTAAGGAAACCCCCAACACACTACCATTTAGTGTATAACTGGTATTTATATATTTTTTTACCAACCTTGCACTTATCACATTAAACCTCATTTTCCAGTGTCCAGTCAAATCACTTCTGCATGAAACTTACTTTTTTGCACAATTTAGTATCATCAGCAAAAATAGAAACCGTACTTTCAGTGCCCTCCTCCAGGTCATTAATAAATTAAAAAGCAAAGGACCCTTACAACACCGGTCCAATTAGAAAATGTTCCATTTACCACAACTCTTATCACAACTGTAATCTATCTTTCAGCCAGGCCTCTATTCAAGTACATATACAGTTCCAGGCCAATATACATTAATTGAACCAGTAACCTTCTGTGTGGTACTATATAAAATGCTTTATCAAAGTCCAAGTAGATTGCATCCACTGCCATCCCACAGTCGAGTTTCCTGCTCACCTCATAAAAAGTAATTCAATTAGTCTGGCAAGATCTATTAAGCATTAGACCATGCTGGAACAAACTCATAGTATTATTATTTGCAATGGAATTATATTATAAAGTAAGTTTTGGGATAGTCCACCTAGCTTTTGATGCAAATAATTTATTCAATAAGTGTATGGTATATTCAGTGAATGTAGTTCAGTGGGGTCAATATGGATTGATTGTGGTTAGAATTTAGATAATATTTCATGGAGATTAGTAACTGTTCACAGATGAAGAAAGAAGAGACAAAAGAATTTGATGAAATTCCCAAAACTAGTGTCTGTTTTTCTCCATGGTAGTAAACCATAGAAACCAATCTTAATTTGCATTCAAAAGTCATGTATTTGAAAGATCATGATAATTTCTGAATTTTTACAACTGTGTTTTTCTTTGAAATGTAAATACTTCAGTTTAGTGTTTTCGTCCTTTATTTCATATGGGTTGGTCATATATTAGTAGTTGACTCATTAAAATAATTTTCCAAATGTTAAGTTTATTTCCTTTGTTAAATTAAATAATATATTTCCTCTCAGTTCTCAGTTTATTAACCAATATGAATGACAATGTATTGTGAATGACAATATATTGTCTCTGGCATGCTTTTACTGTAGACTGCCATTATAAAATGCATCCCCACATATCATCACGTTTATTTTAGTCATAGTGCTGCCACGGCTCATTCATTTGAATGAGAAGAAAGCATGTCAGAGCCAGTAATGTTGCTTATTGGTGCTAAAATTTGAATTTAATGGAGTGAGTGGTTTGCAGGCTGAATTAACAGTAGTGGTGATATCATTAGATTTCCATCTAATTCCCAGAAAGTGAATGAGACGGATTATTATGAGATTGTGGAAGTTGTAGTCTAGAAACATGCAAAGGCCCACGGTTAGAAAGCAGTGGTCATATTTCAGACTCTCTATAAAGTGATTTATTATATTATATTTATATAAGACCAAAACTAAACTCCAGTTATTCAATGCCATTTATAAAAACAGCCTCTGTTCAGTAATAACATGGTATTTCCCTTAAACCTCTAATAATAAATCCATAATCACTTGATCTACACCATAATTTACTACCGCTATACATTGTGCTAATCCAGCCAGCAATGGCTGCTTTAAATGTGTTTGTACTGGTTTCACCTTTAATTGGCAGGTTCCAAATCTAATTTTTGGGCAGTACATTATTTCATTTAATAACCTGTAGCTCACCTGAAAATGATCATCATGATTGTCTGATATGTAAAACAAGAAACTTCAACCTAATGTATTTTATGCAAACCGATTTATCTAAAACTGTATTTTACATCTGATACAGAAAAAAAGTTAGCCTAATGGAAGTGCTATGATATTGGTGCAGTGAGACCTAAAAGTCAACACTATATCCTTATTGTGGTCCGAGCACAGCAAGTCCTCCCTCACAGCGGCTTGTAATCATGCTGCCTGCCAATACCAGTTCTGGAATCTGTATGAGGGTTATAAACTTCTAGTGCCACTGATTGATCCTCTTCCTGCTTATTCTTCCAGCTCACGGCTGCGCATATGCAGTACAGTGAAAGGTCCAACTTGAATAAAAAAGCCAGCTATTTCGTTGTACTGCGCATACGTCTGCCCCATGAAATTTTAAGAGTAAAGAAGAAGAAAGCAGATCTCTTCGTAGTGCGGTTTTCTGGCTGCTGATAGGATTGGTAAATAAATACAATCATGTGCATTACAGTGAAAGGTCAAACTTTAATGAAAATAGGATAGGTAGATATATACAATCACTGTTTGGCACCCTCAAGTATAAAATCACTTATCCTTTAAAGAATGTTTCGATGTTCCTTTTTTCCAATACATTTTAAATGTACAGTGGTTTGTCTTCACAATTCTTAATTGATCATTTAATATGATTTGATGGCTACAACAGATTACTACAGGAATCAAAATAATCAAATCAATGATTAAAAATATGATCACACAAAGATATTATACATTGCAGCGGCTCACAAGCTCAATAAGAAAGCATGCAAGGCTCTGTACTTGCCCTGTTGTTGTTCTCCTGTACACTCTATGTTTGGGGATCTCATCCATTCATTTGGCTTTCATAATCATCTTATATCCAAATATATTTATCCACCCCTTCACTGGATGAACCAGCACCACCTCAAACTCAACCTAACAAAAACTGAACTAATTATCTTTCCACCTAAGCCTGGTCCTACTCCCCCACTTACTATCTCTATTGATGGCATGCTCATTAATCCTGTCAACTCAGAAGAGTGTCTGGTGGTAATCTTTGATTCATCCATCTCTTTGATAATATTAACACCACTGTCAAAACCTGTCACCTTTCTTACACAATGTTGCCAAAATCCATTCCTTTCTTTCACCTGCTATGGCCAAGACACTCGTGCATGTTCTCAAATTATCCCAACTAGACTACCGTTACCATAACCTTCTACTAACTAGGCCTCCCTAACGCCTGTCTCTCCCCTCTACAGTGTGTATTAAATACAGCTGCCACAATTCTCATCCAAAAGAGTACAGGTCCCTTCCCTGCTGAAGTTGTTATCATGTCTTGCCATAAAACAAAGAATACCTTACAAACTCCTCTGCGCCCAACTACATTGTATCCCTTGTCTAGCTATTTGCTCTGCTCCTCTCTGAGCAACTGCTTGGTAGTTCCCCCACTTCTACTGTTGTTTCCCTCATCAAACCCTTTGGTCTTACTAGTCCTTATATTTGGAATGCCATTCCTGGATTATTCCAGAGAGAATCCTACCTCAATGTCTTCAGAATTAAACTCAAAGAGCACTTACATAATACATGAACTGGGAACTGGAGCTTATATGAGTGTCACCCACTGTAACTGAAAGCCTCCCATTTAGACTGTAAGCTCTATGGGGCAGTGACCTCCATCCTTTTGTCTGGAGCATTTAATATGCATTGTAACTATACTTTATATTTATGCAACATAGTAGGTTAGCTTGAAAAAAGACACGCCACAAGTTCAAGTGTATATATAACCTGCCTAACTGCTAGTTGATCAAGAGAAAAGCAAAAAAAAAAAAAACATTTAAAGCCTCTTTAATTTGCCTCAGAGGGGGAAAAATTCCTTCCTGACTCCAAAATGGCAATCGGACTGCCTATGATTAAGCTTCTGTAGCAAAACGCGCGTCAGGCTGACCTCTCCGATTTTGTACAGCACTTGCTTACTTGTATTTAATTGTTTTTAGAAATACTTGGGATGGGTAGTTTTAATTGAAACAACTCTTTCTTGGATCTGATAATTACTCGCTTCTATCCACTGAACGATTGTAGCTAAAGCCCTGGGGGTGATCCTCTTTAATCACACGTAGCACTCGCACGATTTGGGTAATTGATTGGCGAGTTCCGGCTGTATTGTAATCTTGTATCTTATATCTCTTGATCTAAAGCACTCTATGCGCTCGGGGGTTTGTGGTTTTTTAGCACAGTGAGCTCTCAGCAAAGTTAGCGATAGTTAAATTACGAGACCACAGCCCTCGAGTGGCAGACTTCTCCCTCTTTGTGGGGTCCCGAAGGTAGCCAAAATATAGATAGATCTATACGGGACTTCTCCACACCTCTTTTATTTCCTTTTCATACCTTTTTCATTACCAATACAGCGGAACATCACTGATGAATTAATGAGTACAGAAATTTTTAAAAATAATTATATGTCTATGAATTTCTATTAGATAATTAATTTATTGGGGATTGTATATGAATTGTAATTTATGAAAATAATTAATTCTTGTAGTTTATATAAGTACTAACTTATTTGCATGTGCACTTTAAGTGAGCTTCATATCGATCAAGAGGAGATCTGTTCTTTTCTTTCCTTCTCATATAATCCCTGGATCAACTTATACAATAAGCTATCTTCCATAACCCTGTATTCCCTCACTTGCTAAAAATCCATCCAATCCCTTAAAGGGCAACTAAAGTCTAAAACAGAATAATGTTAGAAATGCTGTATTTTGTATACTAAATACTGACTTCACCAGAAGCCTAATAAGACAAATGTTTATGCATTCAAAGTTGGCACAGGTTGCTGTCATCTTGTAACTTTGTTAGACATCTCTGCAATATCAAGACTCGCACATGCTCAGTGTGGTCTGGGCTTCAGTTGGGAGGGTTAAGCTTAGGGATTGTCATACATGATCAAAACAGAAAAAGTCAAATAATATCTGCCATAGAAACCAATACAGCAAGACAAGATGAATATGTAGACTCGGTCTGTGGATACAAATCACTACACAGTCACTGGCTGTTTTACAGGGAAAAAGACAAATCTGCTTGAGTTCTGGGAAATAAGGAGGGGAAAGTGTGACTGTTTCCCAGCAGAGCACTTAGGGACTGTCTGACAATTCCTATCCACAGCTGTAAATGAAGGGGGAATTTCACTGCATACAGTCAGGTTTATTGTAAAAACTGTAGACATTTTTAATTGAAGTATATTGGAGATAGATTTTGCTTTCATTAAAGAAAGTAAAAATGGGATTTATTTTTTTTGCCTTTACACCCCCTTTAAAGCTATCTACATTATGTGCATTGTATTTTGTTCTTATTTGTACTTATTATTGCAATGCCCCCTGTTTGTTCTACTAATTTATTGTTACGCTGTATAGTGTTTTGCCCTCAACAATCACAGGGTGTCTGATTTTTATCCTGCCACTTTCAGCTTTCTGAATCCTTTCTTTGTCTTAGAAAGATATGATTTGTATAACCACTGTTGCTAGTGATGGCCGTTTTGCCGAAAAATTTGCGCATTGACAGCGTCATTTTCAATGCGCGTCGTTGTTTTTTTTTCCGCATGTCTCATTTTTTGACGTGTGTCTCGTTTTTTTGATGCCAGCAAATTTTAGGCAGGCGAATTTTCGCTGGCATTTCACGAATTTATTTTATTTCGGGAATTCACTGCAAATTCGCTTTTGAGCAAGCTGTGCCCATTACAGGACACAGAAATAAGAAGCTTTTAAAAAGGTGGTTTACCTTTAAAGTGGACCCATCACCCCAAAAAAATATTCAAAATCATATTTTATCACATTAGTCAAGCAAAATGAAAATTAATTACACTATATAAATGATTTTATTCTTGTTTCCTTCAGTCTGGGAATTCAAAATTATAGCAAGCTGGCAGGAGCCATTTTGTGGACACTGTTATTAAGGCAAGCCTTGCATCATCTCAGAATCTTGTTTGTGCACCAGAATGGGGGACGCAATGTCTATCCCCATGTCCTGGCTACACAATTAAATGGTTAAGAGAACTGGGGGAATGTGTGGGGAGCAGTTGCATCTAGGAAGTGCTGAATGGAAAGTGAAAGTAATTATCTGCCCCGCCTCTATGCCTAAGGCATAGAGGAGTGGCAGACAATATTTGATTGACAGCTGGGATCTTCAAATGAGCTTAAAACAGCTTTAATAAAAATGCTTTAATAAAAATTAATAAATTGGTTTTCATGTTTTATTATACAGATTTTTGTGTCTGGGTGACGGGTCCACTTTAAGTTAACCTTTAGTATGCTTTTTTAGTATGTAGTAATAATAACTAGCAAGTAGTTTTTTTTTTTTTTTATTATTATTTGCCTTCTTAGCTTTCAAATGGGGGTCACTGGCCCCATCTATAAAACAACTGCCTTTAAGGCTATAAATGCATTGTTATTGCTCTGCTTTCTATTTAGGCTCTCACCTATTCATATTCCAGTTTTTTATTCAAATAAGTGCATGGTTGCTAGAGTATTTTGGACCCAAGCAACCAGATTGCTGAAATTGCAAACTGGAGAGATGCTGAATAAAAAGCTAAATAACTCAAATAACTCACAAATAATAAAAAAATAAAAATCAATTGCAAATTGTCCTAGAATATCACTCTCTACAACAGTGATCCCCAACCAGTAGCTCGTGAGCAACATGTTGCTCTCCAACCCCTTGGATGTTACTCCCAGTGGCCCCAAAGCAGGTGCTTATTTTTTAATTCCAGGCTTGGAGGCAAGTTTTAATTGTATAAAAACCAGGTGTACTGTCAAACAGAGCCTGAACATAGGTTGACAATCCATAATTGGCCAATCACAGCACTTCTTTGGCACCCCAAGAACATTTATCATGCTAGTGTTGCTCCCCAACTCGTTTTACTTCTGAATGTTGCTCACAGGATCAAAAGGTTGGGGATCCCTGCTCTACAACATGCTAAAAATTAACTCAAAGGTGATTAACCTTTTAAAATATTTCTCATAAACATAGTAACATAGTAAGTTAGGCTGAAAAAAGACTCACGTCCATCAAGTTCAATCTTTTTTTTTTTTTAACTGCCTAACTGCTAGTTGATCCAGAGGAAGGCAAAAAAAACCATCCTTAGCCTCTATAATTTGCCTCAGAGGGGGAAAAAATTCCTTCCTGACTCCAAAAAAGCAATCGGACTAGTCCCTGGATCAACTTATATAATATATCTTCCATAACCCTGTATTCCCTCACTTGCTAAAAAGCCATCCAACCCCCTCTTAAAGCTATCTAATGTATCAGCCTGTACAACAGTTTCAGGGAGAGAATTCCACATCTTCACAGCTCTCGCTGTAAAAAACCCCTTCCGAATATTTAGGCGGAACCTCCTTTCTTCTAAACGGAATGGGTGACTGACCTCGTGTCAGCTGGAAAGACCTAATGGTGAATAAAGCATTAGAGAGATTATTATATGACCCCCTTATATATTCATACATAGTTATCATATCACCCCTTAAGCGCCTCTTCTCCAGCGTGAACATCCCCAATTTGGCCAGTCTTTCCTCATAGCCAAGATTTTCCATACCTTTTACCAGCTTAGTTGCCCTTCTCTGTACACTCTCTAATACAATAATGTCCTGTTTGAGTAAGGGAGACCAAAACTGTATGGCATATTCTAGATGTGGCCTTACAAGTGCTCTATAAAGTGGAAGAATGACCCCCTCCTCCCATGACTCTACAGGTGCTTTAAACAAGGTAATTGAAAAAGTATTTTTCTTTACATTGATAGTATTACAGAGTTTTCATCCCATTTCAATTATTTTACATTTATTTCGCATGGCCCAGATTAGCTTGCTGCTTTTCCTATTTTACAATGTTGGTAGTAAACAGGTACTGTATAAAGCTGACAGCACAATGGAGATTTTCTCATTTGTTGTATTAAAACCAGAGAAGTGCCATAAACCATACCAGCCGCCTCCTAGTCAGTGACTTGAATGTAAAATGTAAGCTTTTGTGATCAGGGCCCTCTGATTTTTTTTTTTTTTACAGCAGACCTTGTTTGTTAAATTATAAGACGCCAGTTTTTTTTGTAAATTCATGTAATGTGCTAGTAACTTGGGGGGACTATATAAATAAAAATGAAGCTTTTACTTACCCTGTCTTTCGCAAGCAAGCAAAGTTATACCTAGAAACAGCCATGCTGTGTACTACTTGCTAAGCATTCCCTTCAGGCAAAAAGTACTCAATGCTATTTCCAATTTCTGATCCAACCCAGCTTCCTGCAACAAATATATGTGAGTATATCACAAGGTTTCTGGCCCCTTTTCCGACCATTAAAAGGGGTGTGTTATGGAAGAATCAAACAATTGTTGTTAATATAATTTTTTTAGTAGAAATAAAAGTAATGCATTTGTCTTAAGAAAGTTCACTTACGCACAGAACTGAAGGCTAACACATCCCTTCTGGGGTTTGTATCCCCAGATGTGGTTCTATTCCTGGAATCACTTCCACCTTATATTCTCTAGTGAGTACCACCATATTTACCAGAGCAAACCTGTGGCAGGTTCTAGCTGTACCTCTGGGCTGATGTATGAATGTATTAGCTAACACAACTGCTGTAATATGGGGTAGGTGTCTGGCATCATATTACACTCAGTATACGTCCAACATGCCTATTGACATTATGCAGAGCATCATGTCTAAATATCTTATTAGAGGCACAGATCAGAAGATAAGATATTTAGTTAAAAACAATTTATTTTGAGAAAATATATATATTTTGCTAGATAATAGAACCGGTTACATTACAAAAGTTCAGGTAAAAATAACCGTGACAAATTACAGACATATATGCACATGGAATACGAAGAGTATTCACCTAAAGCATAGATGGCTCCATGGGAGGCGCAAGCCCCAACCCCACATTGAGGCTGGTTATTAGAAGACACTGCTGCGCACTGTTAACTCACTGGGTCATAGCATTTCATACAGTCAAAAATCAGAGTCCTTTTCACCTTGATAAAAAAGGAAAAAAATACACATGCTGCTTATCATGATAGTTTACAGTCCTGTAACACACTATAGACTTGTGCCAGGTACTACAAGGGTTGCCACCTTTTCTAGAAAAAAATACCAGCCTTCCTTTGTTTTTATGGTTTTTCCCTATACTTAACATTGCAATCATGCAACATTTTTACCTGCAAGGCCGGTAAAATACTGGCTTGGTGGCAACCCTAGGTACTACTGATCACAGTAAAATACACCGGGTTTTTTCCAGGTGCCCCACTGGCCCAGTCCGACTGGGGGTCCTGGGGCCCACCGGGGATGCTGTCTCAGGGGCTCCCATACTGCGAATGTCCACTCTGGGCCCCTGCTGTGCATGCATGCAACCCCCCGCATGCTCGTACCACCCCCGCATGCGAGCTCTTACCCTTTACCTAACTCAACCAGCCAGGTTTTTTTCCCAGGTGTCCTGCAGGCCCAGTTCGACCCTGACTGCGGTGTGTGCCAGCTAGGGTTGTCATCTTTTTATAAAATTTCCACCTGCAGGAAGTGGGGGGGGGGGGCAAAACAGGCAGGCTGTGATGTAAAAGGGGGAGGGACAGTCCCTCTTTTGACAGCTCATCTTGCAGTCCCTCATTTTTACTGGAAAGTCCCTCTTTTCTTTGCACTGAACAGCCAGAAAAAGAAACAAAGTTTCTAACTTAATTGGCTTTTGGCAGAGAGCCCAGAACAGCTAACAGGTGCAAATAAGATACTTTGTTACACTTATGAGATAAGAAAATAAGTAATTGTAACAAGAGAAATATTTTCAAACTTCTATAATCTGCCAAGTATTGAAATATCAGGGCCCATTTTGAATCTCAGTTCCAGTTGGATGTGACAGACTGTGTTCTATCTATCCTTGAAAGCTTTTCCAAATGCTGGCAAATTTTCTACATATAACCAAACAAAATCTATTGTTCGGCAGCGGCTTGCCGTCTGGCCAGTATCTGGCCGGTAAAAATGATGGTTGATCCCAATTTTATTAATAGGGAAAAAAGTTAAATGTATAGGATGGCCAGTATTTTTTTTTTTCAGAAAAGGTGGCAACCCTACTGGGGTATGGTATGCTAGCCCCATATGCTAGCTATAAATAAATAGGGTACATATAAACTACAAATGAAGGCTGTTTTTCCCAAGAAAAGGTTAAAACCGTAACTAGCTTTAAATATCTCCAAGTACACAATTTTTTAATAATCAAGGTACTAATAAAATTCTCTGATTTTGCATTTAGTCTTTATGAAAGAAAACAGAGGAAAACCAAAGATCAGCAAACTTTAGCAGGAGCCAGCGTGTCGTGTACTGTAGCTGTTGAGTAACTAGTAATAATTCCAATGCATGGAGTTTTATTCTGTTTCATTTACTCTGATAATAGTTGTCCTGCAAACGGTACATAAAATGTAAACTCATTGAATAGACACATGCTTGCAACCACAAGTCATAATAAGTAGACCACAGTACAAAGACAAGCTTCCTGAGTGTGGCGCTGTTGTGGGAGTTAGCAAGAAAGAGGTGGGAACAGTCGGCTCTGGCACCCGCAGCCGCCTCTATGGTTGTGCCCCGGGGACCGCCATTTTGGTGCGCGCTTTGTTATGGTTTAGTGAAGAGCAGGAAGCGGGCACCGGAGTGGGGGAATTAAAACGGAGTCAGTTTGCTTTGAGGTCGTCCTTGATTTGACTGTACGATTTGCAGCAGGTTAGTCCTTGTTTTAGCAAGTGTCCAGTCTCCGAAGCCATTCTTCATAATGGGGTCTTGTTTGTGTTCTTTTGGGGGCGGGGAGTCACGTGGCATTGGATGCAAAAAGGCACCCTCAATGTGTTTAAAGCGTTTAGCAAGAGTAGTCTGCTGCAACAAATGGAAAACGTGCGTTGTAACCGGGAAAGCTCTGATTTCTGCAGCTGTTGGCCTTTACTTTCCTGGCTGTGTAGAAGACTTGAAGTAAAACTCGTAGCTTGCTGTGCATTGTGGGACGCGTAGTTAGGGAACAGGAGAGCTCGGCGGTGGGTCGCTGCGCTATGTATATCCCAATTCTTGTAAGAAAACCTCACTTATATATTATTGAGTTAAGTAGTCCAACCGGAGCCTCCAGTCCCTGGGCTCTGGCCCTGAGCCTCTTCCTATAAGTTTATTTGACGCAGTTGTTTGTGCGCACTCGAGTGTGACACCTGCCATGCGTTCAACTGCAACAGCGCCGTGTACTTAGCGCTTACTCTTATATTATCCGCCTGTGGGCATAGCCATCCTCTCAAATACGGCCCTGTATTCTGCGCTTCAACAGCACTGCTCTTTTCTTCGCCTATTACAAATACAAACTACTTTGCCTTATTGTTCTGTAGTTAATGTTGTGGGGGATTTTTGTCTCTCACTACTGTCCGTAGGAACTTTTTTTTAACGTTCAAAAGAAGTTTTCCGCCTCATTTTTTGGTGATTGGAGTGTAACTTGGCCATGGTCAAGTGGAACTGATCTGACCGAAAGTATTCCAGTATTTCATTGAATGAAAATAAAAATATATTTTTTTAATAATTGCAGTGTATTTCAAAAGTGCCTTGCTGGACACAAAGGAGTGTACAATAAATAAGCAGATAATATGCAAAACTGAACAATATGTGGGGAGGGATTAAAGAGGCTCCTGCTTATTGGGTATTTCATCAGTTAAAAAGTTTTTTCTTTGTAATAAACTAGTAGCACCCTGGATTTATGCTAAACCATGCCCAAAAGTCATTTATTGACTCTCCGTGCCTTATAGACTGGCAGGTTCATTGATAAAGGTCCCCAGACAAGGTCTGAAACGTTGTTTATACACCACTGTGAGCCAATAAGTAACTTTTTGACACTTTTCAACATTAATCCAAGTATTGATATTTATTTACACCTAGGCAGTTTAGGTGGAACAGTAAGCGCTTGGTACTTACAAAAAAGGGTTTCTACCCAAATCGAGAACTTTTTCTTGCAGTAAATTCTAAAGATGTTTTTCTGTAAACCACAAAATTAGTTTTTTAAACATTTCAACTTTATATCTGTGAATAAAGAATTTCTCGTCAAAAAGGAAGATCTGTTAATTTCAATTGGACGCCTATATTTTCCTGTGCAAGAACATAAAAACATTGTTTTTGTACAGAGCTTATCTGTTTTTTCCAATGTGAACCTGCTTTGCCAAATTCAGCTTCAGTGTTTGCACCTTGGTTACACAAAACCATATTTTAATAAAAAAAATTACCCATTTGTCACCTGCACGACCAGTACACTACCATTATGTTCATTGCTAAGCATTCTTTGCAGTGATGTTTTTAACATTGTGTGTAACAAGAAGGCAGTTGAGACATCTGGTATTTTATAGTGTTGCTGTTGTATTTGATTTGTTTATGTGAAGCTGTGCTAAATTAATTTACTGGGCATCTTGGAATTTGCTGTAAAAAGCACCATGTTCAATCTCTGTCCTTGGAGGGTTTTATGCTTTATTGCATTTTTGGAAGCAAGTAACAGCAATACAGTGTGGGAATATAGAGATTGTAGTTAGTATAAGCAAATTGAAAAACTCCAAATACTTTGTTGTTCCATATGTTTCCACACTTTTTTTCTTTTTCAGAACGTTTACTGCTTTAATCACTTTATTCTAACTGTTCTAGATCTTTACCTTTTTCAATTAGGCCATGAGCATAATAAAACCATGATTAGTTGTTTGCTTTCAACTAAATTGTACCAAGGTACTACACTTTAATACAGAAAGAACCATAGTGCCGGAATTGTACAGCTGGTGCAGAATCCTATGTTACTGAGCCTGACCTTGCCCCTCCCCTTGTTTGTCCATGTTAGTCATCAGGATGAGTCAATACAGAGAAACACCTGGCTGTGCCATGCACCTCATTGAGAGGTTTGCGGCAGACACTTTAAAAGGAAGGTTTACTTTTAATCTAATTTATGTTGTAAGTGAAATAAATCTGTAACTGGTGTTTATTTTTTCTAATTATTCTCCTGTTTTGCCTTGCTCAAGCCTGGAACCTAATACAAGCCAGTTTCCAAAAATAAAAGTTTGTACACTCTAAAATAGAAATAAAAAGGTGAATAAGATGATTTGCTAATCATTTAATATTGTTTTTTTAATTGAAAATCAAATAGACATATTATGTACGGTATGGGTATGGGATCTGTTATCCAGAAACCCATTATCCAGAAATCTCCAAATTACAAAAAGACCGTCTCCCATAGACTTCATTATAATGTAATGATCTATTTTGTTTTAACTGATTTCCTTTTTTTCTGTAATAATAACACAGTACATTGTACTTGATCCAAATGACAATGTACTTAATCCTTAGTGGAGGCAAAAACTGTTTATTGGGTTTATTTAATGTTTACGATTTCCTAGTAGACTTGTGGCATGGAGATCCAAATTCTGGAAAAAATCCATTACCCAGAAAGTCCCAGGTCCCAAGCATTTTGGATAACAGGTCATATACCTGTATTTTGTTTTATGAAAAATATGTGCCCATTTTAATTTCTATTCCAGAAACACGTTTTCAAAAGAGTTGGGACTGAGGCAACAAAAGACTGAAACCTTGTCTAATGCTATCTGATCCCAGAGCGACTGGGTCTCCGAAATAACGATGGAGAGGGGTACACCATTCTGAAACACTTCATGGACACATATTGCAACAATTTAAGAATAATGTTCCTTGAGGTACAATTGCACAGAATTCTAATTAAAAGATTCAGAGAATCTGGAGATCTCTTGGGACAAGGCTGAAAGCAGGTCCGGACTGAGAATTAAAATAGGCCCTGGCATTTCAGGTACCCAGAGGCCCAATTAGCCCACATAGAGGCCCAGACGGCCCCCACCAGCCCACTTAATACTGGCTTTCTATTGGACCTTATAGCAGCCCTTCTGGCATTTGCCAAAATCCACAGATTGTCAGCCTGGGCCTGGCTGAAAGACAATACTTCTCTGCAGTCCAAGCCTCCAGTATTAAATATTTATACCCCTATTCTTAAAGGGATACTGTCATGTGAAAAATTTTTTGTTTCAAAGTGCATCCGTTAATAGTGCTGCTACAGCAGAATTCTGCATTGAAATACATTTCTCAAAAGAGCAAACAGATTTTTTATAATTCATTTTTAAATCTGTCATGGGGCTAGACATATTGTCAATTTCCCAGCTGCCCCAAGTCATGTGACTTGTGCTCTGATAAACTTCAATCACTCTTTACTGCTGTACTGCAAGTTGGAGTGATATCACAGACTATTAACTGATGAGTTTTGAAACTCATGTTTTCACATGACTATATCCGTTTAATAAATCAGGTTTTTGCTGCTTGTACGCTATCTTGCTGTATAAAAATGCATTAAAACATTATTGGTGATGTTAAGGTGGCCATACATGTAGAGATCCGCTCGTTTGGCGATGTTGCCAAACGAGCGGATCTCTCCCCGATATGCCCACCTTGAGGTGGGCGATATCGGGCTGATCTGATCATGGGCCCTAGGGCCCAACGTTCGGATCAGTACGGGCGGTCGGATCGCGGGACCGCATCAAAGAACAGATGCGGCTGTGATCCAACGGGATTTTTGATCCTGCCCGATCGACATCTGTCCGACTTTCGGCCAGATATCGATCGGGAAAGCCCGTCGGAGGGCCCCCCACACGGGCCAATAAGCTGCCGACACAGTCTGTCGGCAGCTTTTATCTGCCCGTGTATGGCCACCTTTACTCATGGCACCCAATCAGATCTTTGCTTTCGTTGTTGATACATAATTGCTGATTGGTTGCTTTGAGTAAAAGCACCAATAATGCTTCACTCCACTTTTTACACAGCATGACAAATAGGGCCCTAACTGTTTATTGTTGATTTAAATATAGAGTACAGGTATATGATCCCTTATCTGGATATCTGTTGTCCACAAAGCTCTGAATTACAGGAAGATCCTCTCCCATAGAGTCCAGTTGAAGCAAATCTAATTTTTAAAACCGTGCAATGTACCTATCCTTGTTTGGTATGTTTAAATTATTTTTAGCAGATTTGGTTATGGTTATCCAAACTAAGGAAGATCCCTTCCAGTAAACACAATGTCCCAAACATTCCGAATAATAGATCATTGTTGTTTCTTAAAAGCTGTAGGCTGTGCAAAATAAAAATATAGTTAGCCAAAAATGTAATGTATAAAGATTGGAGTGACTGGATGTCTAACATAATAGCGAGAACACTACTTTGCAGGTCTCTTGTTTTCTACTGGTTACCAGTCAGTAACAAACCAGAGACTTGAGGGGGGGGGGGCACATGAGTCATAACTGTTAAGCTGGCCATAGACACAAAGATCTGATCGTACTAATCATTGGACATCCCCATCTCCCGACCTGCCACTAACCTTCAGATTAAATAAAGTAGTAAAAGCACAGAAGAGCTGATGTTGTGCCCCTGACAGGGATTGTCCGACAAAACCTAGTGACAGTCTCCCACTGAAAACCGTCAGATTGGCAATACATGCAGAGATATTATCGGCAGCCGACAGAAATTTTCTTACCTGTCCGATCCACCAAACAACTGATCACCATGGCACGACAAATGTCGGGACACTCCACACATGATCCAGGATTCGTACGATTGGATCATTGTGACTATGGCCAGAGATTAGAGAGTTGAAAATCATGCAGTCACTGCAGCCTTTATACGTTTAATTTTTAACTAACTATATGAGAAAGTTGTTTTTTTCTATTTTTCACAGCCTATCTGTTTATCCAGTTTTTATTTTTACACCGAACTGTTCTTTAAAGGGGTTGTTCACCTTCCTAACACTTTTTTCTGTTCAGTTGTTTTCAAATTTTTCCCCAGAAATAGATTTTTTTTCAATTACTTTCCATTATTTATCTCTTACTGTTTTTCCAAAATCTAAGTTTAAAGTTGAATGTTGGTGTCTGGTGTTTGTCTGGCATCTCCGTAATTCAGGTGCAGACTCTAAACTGATAAAATTTTGCAACATTTAATTGATACATTTCACAGCAACATCTCTGGAGTATTAGCAACTATTGTATCAATTCTAACAGCTGCCTTTAATGAAACCCAGAGATTCTGCTCAACAGGGACAAAGATAAGAAATGTATCCATTAAATGCATCAGTTTAGAACAGTTGGGGGGGGTCGGCTCCCCCCCCCCTCCCAGAGCTGCTTTAGAAGGTGAAAAATTATACTTTACACTTCACTATTAGAAAAACAGTTACTAATAGAAAATAGACCGTAATTGGAAAAATTCGTTATTTCTGGTGATCTGTCTGAAAACAACTAGTTGTTTGAAGGTGAACAACCCCTTTAAATCTGGTGCTGGATTCCCATTGTGGAATGGTAGATATACAATAGACTATTTTGTGACTAAAATGTTGGTCACCGTTTGTGTTCTTTCTGTTGTAAATAGGCTGTACATGAACCCCCTTTCACTTGCTTTGGGCACAATAACGTGCATTTCATTGTTCTCTGGATATTTGTAGGTTTTTGTCTACAGTGTGAGGGTAATCGTATTTGAGCTGTATGGTTGATAAATGACGGAGTCAACCGGTTTTTAAGTTTATTTCATAACCAATAAAAAACAAAAAGTATTATAGAAGCGGTACCTATATTGGCTAACAATAAAAATACATTGCAAGTCTTCTGCCTTGGTGCTCTGAAAGCTTGCAATGTATTTTTATTGTTAGCCAAAATAGGTATCACTTCTACAATACTTTTTTGTTTTTTTGTGGTACCGTGTTAGCCAGTAGCAAAAATAAGTTTGTTTTGTTCTATTTGGAAACCTCCAATATAATGCTATTAGTAATTCTGATTATATTTAGTTGTGTGAGTTCTGGTTCTTTTGCCAAGGGAGAATACTGTGTAAAACAAGGGTGTCCAACCTGTGGTCCGGGATGGATATGAATGCAGCCCAGCTTGAAACCCTTGGTTCCTGAGGAAACTTCATGTTGCAAAGGATTTAGGAATAGGCAGGAGGGGGTACTTTCCCCTTGCCCGTTTAGTAGTCGTAATAATAATAATATAATAAATCTATTTAATATCCATGTGTCCCTTGTCTTTTCATTAATTTTACAAATCAAAAGTGTTGGTGTACTTCGTGTGGCCCCAGAAAATCTTTCTTTTTCCAATGTGGCGCAGGGAAGCCAAAAGGTTGGACACCCCTTGTGTAAAACCTGATATCCTGACCCAAAGACAATGCTTGTATGGCAAATGGGTTCTCTATTCCAGTTGAATTTAACAGCTTTTCTACAGCAATATGCCAGGTTCAATTAATACAAGTTGTTTTTCCGTTTTTTTTTTTGTTTATATAGTTTAACTTTGAGTTTTTCGAATTAATAATGGATGTGATTTGTATTTCTTTGGTCATGATAAATGCCTTTTATGTTGTGTACTTAACTTCTTTCAATCAACATGGAAAATACATTATTATATTAAAGAAACAGTAACCCAAAAATGAAATCTCTTTAAAGTAATTAACAATATACAGTTAGCATGTACTGGTAAAAGCTGTATTTGTTTCAGAAAGACAACTATAGTTTATATAAACAAACTGCTGTGTAGCCATGGGGCAGCCATTCAAGCTGCCAAAAAAAGGCACAGGTTATTTCGCACATGGCAGATAACCCTGCCCAATACAATGGTGATGTATATGTTATGTAACCTGTGCCCTTTCTTCATTTTCTCCATCAAATGGCTGCCCCCATGACATACAGCAGCTTGTTTAAATAAACTATAGTAGTTGTTCTGATGCTAACGCACAGATTTTACCAGTGCAGAGCAAAATGTAATGATTTTTTTTAATTACTTTTATACACTTTCGTTTACTGTTAGTTTTAAAACAGAGGAGCCGGAGTTGGAGTCAGAGATACCAAAAACTGAAGTCTGTGGAGTCAAAGGATTTATGTACCAACTCTACTTTAGGTGTGAGCTAAAATTGTCCCCAGAAGGAAATAAAAGACTGTTTTCATAATTAATTTTGCCCCAAAACTAAAATAATGCAATACTGAAAAATGAACATGCAGATATAATATCTATACCTGTAAAATCTTCATTACCTGTAAAAAAGGTTCAAGAAAAGACCCTAATACATACACAAAAATGTACTTACTAGAACATAAAACATTTAAAGCAACTGGAGACTTTCCCACCAAATAATATACCACTTTGCTCACATTTAATATGTTTTTTTCTGTAGCGCATAACTTAATTACCCTGACTACTTTGTATATTTATTTGTTTAGCCAAGCAATTGTGGATGTGTTGCAAAAGAAAATAACGTAAAAAAATCAAATACGTGTATTTATATCAACTGCATATGTTTTTTAATACAACTGCATTTTTATGTATAAAAACTGCATTTTCGAGGGCACTGGGTCAGTCGCTCAATAGGGTTCATTTTCTTACATTAGTGCTTAATTGTACCAGCTCTTTCATTTTCAAATTCATTGAAAAACAGTTTAGTTTCTTTGCTATATATGACAGAACATACACAATTTAATGTATGCATTTGTAAAGAAACCTCACAGCATAAAAAGAATAGTAAATTGAGTTTGACTATTTTTTTTTTTTTTTTGCAGTTACTGCTTCCCAACTGAGGTGCCATGTTGAAAAAGGGCTGCTGACATTTTCATCCACAGTATTGCAGGATATCCATGTGCTGGAAGTGTATTTATCATCTCTCTCCGTCATCCTGTGGGATTTACACAATCTTCTAGACTTCGCACTTTGTACCCATTACTAATGCTGTTAAATTTAAGACAAAAAGATTTTTTTTTTTTTAAATTTTGCTTGAAAAATTGTTTCTAGTGACAGCAGCAGAATGTTAGCTGCCTAGTATACTGGATACTTGTAATCAAATCTCAGGTTTTCAAGATTTTTTTTTGTCCTCTTTGTAGTCTTTTGTGTGATTAATGAAGGTACCAAATGGCAACATTTTAAGTTTGGCAAGACAAGCCTGTACTTCTAGTGGACTGTTGCTGAAAAAGCCCTGATAATATATTCAACTAAGAGAAACTTAATGGACACACTGGTATGTCCCACAACCGTTCCACATTAATTTAAACAGAAGACTCTTTAATGAGTTGAAAGTCACACTTGGGATTTTTTCTACTCTTGCATTGACTCTTTATTTAATCCCATGTGAACAGTCTGTTTAACAGTTTTTTTTTTTTTTTTAATTCCCCCCTCCCCTGTGTTGCTGAAACAATCTGACAGGATGAGCACTTAAAATAAAAAGTTTGAAAGTAAAAAAGCTGGCATGTAGTAATAGGGTATAAACCCTGCCAGTCTTTTGGAGGGGCTTTTATATGCCCTCTTGCCAAGAAATAAGAAACATATCTGGAAACTATTGCCTTTCAATCACAAATCTGGAAGGAGTTGCCTGCAGTTCTCAAGGTGAGGGGTAAGTAATTTGTGTTTTAATTGTTGTTTTTTTTTTTTTTTT
>CM044438.1:70424213-70447161 GCA_024363595.1 Xenopus borealis
CCATCTTTAAATCCTGAGACTGGCAAGCAAGTTATCCAGAGCAAACAGACTGGGGCCCCTACAGGAGTTTGGGGTATTTGTATACTTAATTTTTTTCTAGAAATATACATGACTGATGTTACAACATTTAGAACTTTTCAACACTTGCTCTCATGTTTGCTCATTAAGGGCAATGCGCTGTCTGTGCTCTGTCCACTGAATGAGTAGTTAATCTAGTAAATAATGGTTGGCTTGTGTAAGCCTCCAGTAAATAATACATATTCATACTATTGCTCGAATCATATTAGAGGTATATTACATAAAACTGATTATTTTGGAACTGATTTGGAAATGGCTTCACTAAATTGAAATTGCAGACTAATTTAAAAGCTGTTATATAGCTGCATATAAACAATTTACGTTTTGTGCATTACGTTCATTTATGTTAACTGTTAAAGTGAAAAGAATAATAACTTACACATTGGCTAAGCCATCTTTTTTCATGCATGGAGGCATAATTTTCTTATATTAGTGTACTATTTCTCATGTATTTCTGGAAACTACAGAAACCTTACATACAGTATTAGAGCTGTCGTATAGGATCAATTGCACTTTATATGAACAGCTCATCATTTACTACTTTTTTTTTACTACACAGTGTAATTTTGAAAGATAAGGAGTCTTAACTGAGACAAAATGAATGTATTCATTAGATTTCGAAATAATGAAAATGTATAAACTTTAAACTTTTTCCCTTCAGTCTGGGAATTCAAAATTGTAGCAAGCAGGCAGGAGCCATTTTGTGGACACTATTATTAAGGCAAGCCTTGCATTATCTCAGAATCTTGTTTGTGCACCAGAATGGGGGACCTGATGTCCATTCCCATGCACTGGCTACACAATTAAATGGTGAAGAGAACTGGGGAATGTGTGGGGACATCTAGGAAGGCATAGAGGTGGGGCAGACAATATTTGATTGACAGCTGAGATTTTTAAACAGCTATGAATGCTTTAATAAAAAATAGAAAGTGGATATCATATTTAATTTGAAAAGGACTTTTATTATATAACTTTTTGTGCCTGGGTGACAGGTCCACTTTAATAATGATTACCTTTTTCTCTAATGATAAAACAGTACCTTGTACTTTATCCAAACTGAGTATAATGAATCCTTACTGGAAACAAAACCAGCCTGTTTGTTTTATTTAATGTTAACA
This sequence comes from Xenopus borealis, assembly GCA_024363595.1. Lineage (NCBI taxonomy): Eukaryota > Metazoa > Chordata > Amphibia > Anura > Pipidae > Xenopus > Xenopus borealis. The sequence goes on from CM044438.1 coordinate 70,425,410, forward strand.
TGATTTTTTAGTAGACTTGAGATATTTGTGATCCAAATTACTGAAATATCAATTATCCGGAAACACCCAGGTCCCCTTCATTCTGGATCATAGGTCCCGTACCTGTAGTAGTCTTTTTATGATGTCTTTAGTCGGTCGAATTCATGTGCAGACTGTGAGCTGGGCTACTCATTAGTAATCTTTCTTTGGGTCAGAACAAGACTTGATCAATCATTTTTATTCTTATACAGGGGATAAGTTGAGGACATTTTGGCAAAAACAATTGTCTAGCTTTTCTCAGAGATAATCTTTTATTTGGAAACCACTCATTGGAGACATCATAATTAAGTCACGTAGCATTTTTTCGACTGGAGTATCTACAGCAACAGAGAAAATGGAAATCTGTTCCCATATGACCCTTATTCTGTGGACACTAATGGACATGGCATCAGTCCTTAGGTGGATATTTATATGCCGTCCCCACACACCGACTTGCCCTACCATTTAGAGCTTCGTCATGGGTCGAGCAGAGAATCTGCACTATAAACTGGAAAAAAAATAAACCGAAATTCCAGTTCAGAATTTCATCTCAAAATTAGGTATTTTGCCTTGTAACATAAGCGCTCCTGGTAACAGACATGGTTTATCTGCAAAAAAGCTAAATTATGTATTGCAATGCCAAAATCAGACCCATGTGCAATATCATAACTGACCGTACCCTCAAAACAATGGGCAGGAGTAGCAGATTGCACAATGCACCAGCAGAGAAAATGCCGTGTTCTGCTAGCCATATTTTTGTTTTGACAGGAAAAAAAACCTAAATTATGTTGTAATGAATGTGTAAATTAATCATTAAGTTTACTCCTTCTCCAATTACAGAAAATCCTCCCAGTGCCAAGCAGCCTCTCAAGATGCTGGTCATCAAAAAAATCTCAAAGGAGGATCCATCAGCCTTTTCAGCTGCCTTTGCAACTCCAGTACCCCATGTTTCTAATGGCTCAAACAAGACCAACCCATCTGGACAGATTGTGTACAAAAATCTGGTACCTAAACCAGCAGTTTCTTCAATAAAGGTACTACTGCTGTGCTTTGGGCACAATGTTTATAGGGCATAAAGGGTTAACATGTAAACAATGTCTAATTTGGTTGAGTTCTATAACACCATTATCTTACCATTTGTAAATAAATCTAACAAATACTAATTGGATCATTACCGATTAAATAATGTATATTTTGTTTTAAATAGACTTCATTTTAGAAGCAATGCATTGTTAAATATTGTGATGATCAGAGGGGGTTGGAATAGAACATGGCTTATGTTGAAGCAGATTTAATCCTGTGGTGCTTCTCCAATTTTTGCCAATTACACATTTCCCACTATATTAAAGAATTTGAAGGTTTATTTAGATACTAGACTGAGATTGATTGGGTTATGTAGTGTATAAAGGTAACCATTTTTTTGCCGTTTGTATTTCTACTGCTACTAAAAAAAGACAATCTTCCTGTGGAACTACACCATTTCCCCACATATTTAATCTTCCACAGGAATATCTGCAATTTGTGGGTACTGTATGTACTGGACATGTTAGCCAGCAGTGAGATCTGCATGTATTTCTATTGCAGTCTGGTCCATGGAAGTCCAATGGCCGTGAATCCAAATCTGGCTCGTTTTTTTCCAACCGAGATTCTGCCTTCACTAGCCCAGTTTTGACAACCAAACCAGTACTGCAGGCTCCAGCTTCTCTATTTTCTTCCCCCAAAGAGGTAAGGAGCAAGCATCCTCTTTTTCTCTCTCTCTGACCTACCATTGTGTTCAGAATAATAGCAGTGTTTTTAAAAAAACTTTTAGGCTGTTCCAAAAAATAGCAGGTTCTGGATTCTTCTTTACAAACTCATTCAATGTATAAACGGAAAAATGTTAAAATCAGTGTTTCTGAGAACTGATGCACATCTGTTGCATGGAGTTGCCCAACTTCTGCACCGGTTACATTCCACAATTCTTCTTCATTTCTTAGTTTTGCCTCAGAAACACCCCACAAGTTTTCTATTGGATTGTCTGGGGATTGGGCTGGCCACTCCATAACTTGAATCTTTATAGTCTGGAGCCAAGATGTTACTCGTTTACTAGTGTGTTTGGGGTCATTCTCTTGTTGAAACACCCATTTCAAGGGCAATTCCTCTTCGGCAAAAGACAACAAGTATTTTGATGTATTGAAGCTGATCCTTGATAATGGATAATGATATATGTTCTAAATAGACCCAACACCATAGTATGAGAAAAAAAAACCTTATCATGATGCTTGCACCACCATGCTTCTTCACATTGTACTTTGGCTTAAATTCAGTGTTTGGGGGTTGTCTGACAAACTGTTTGCGGCCCCTAGATCCAAAAAGAATAATCGTGGTTTCATTGGCCCACAAAATATTGCGCCATTTCTCTTTAGGCCAGTCACTGGGGCATGTTTACTAAGATTGGAGAGAAATATTTGGAGAGATTTCTGGAGATGTTGCCCATAGCAACCAATCAGCAATTAGATTTAAACAGCCACCTATAAGTTAGCAAAGACCTGATTGGTTGCTATGGGCAACATCTCCAGAAATTTCTCCAGATATTTATCTCCAATCTTAGTAAACATGCCCCACTGTGTTCTTTGGCAAATTGTAACCTCTTCAGCACGTCTTTTTCAACAATGAGACTTTGTGGGGGACTTCTTGCTGATAACTTGGCTTCACATAGGTTTCTTCTAATTCAGTGATCCCCAACCTTTTTTGGCTCACCTACGTTCAATTCAACGCACCCCTGTCCAATTTAGCCTAATCGTGTTAAAGGTGGCCCGGTGATTGGGTACCCCTGTTCTAATTGTAACAGTATAAACAGGTACCTGTAGACCTTCTGTGATCTTTCTATAGCTGATCACTGGCCAAGTCTTTGGCCATTTTGGATATTCATCTATCCATTTGAATGGTTGTTTTCCCTTTTATTCCATGTCTCTCAGGTTTTGTTTATTTTAAAGCATTTAAGATCATTTTAGTGGAGCAGCCTGTCATTTTCTGTACTTTATATGTTTTCCCTCTCCAATCAACTTTTTAATCGAAGTATGCATTTCTTTGGAACTATGTCCCGAATTACCCAATTTACTAATTTTCAGAGAAAAATGCACAATCACTAGCATGAACAACATTTGCTGCCTTCCCTCCTTAAAGGAACATTGACCCTAAAAAATTTAAATGTTTTAAGGGAATGACAATATCCGACTGCTATTATTCTGAACACATCTGTATGCACAAAACCGGTTAGGAAGTGTGTAAGTTTTATGCCATGCGTTGGCAATTTTTTAGGTTAAAGTATGCTATTTCTATTTTTTGCAGGGCACTGCCAGTATAACGCCTCCTTTAGAGCTTGGGGTTTCACGACTTACTAGGATGACTCGGCGCACCCCTGACAGAAAGAGTGAGTTTCTCAAAGCGCTGAAGGATGAACAAGATGTCGACAGAGATGGCGATAAACTAGAAGATGTAAGAAAATTGCAGATTTATTTTATATTTGTCTTTTTTTGGTACATTTGTAGCAGCACAAATCCAGCAGACAGCTTTTGTTTTCACAGAATGTCTCAAAGACCAGCAGAAAATAATGCAAATGCAAAGTAACTAAAAAATACCCATGTTGTTGGTTCTCTACTGGCTAAAAAATGACGGTGACTGGCAGATTTTCTCAAGAAAATACTCCTCACCCCGAGCTGCACCTCCAAGCTCATATTGGCTGGCTGAAAAAAATTCATGATGATGTACATTTCTGTATCATACAGTATGGGGCATGTTTATTAAGGGTCGAAACTATCAAATTCAACTAGGGAATTTTTTAATTTCAACTAACTTGCTACTTACCCCTCAGCACAGGTCCTGTCCACAGAGTTCACCGGTGCCATCTTCTTCCGTGCGGTCTTCTTCCTGGATCCATCGTCGTTTGGCAGCGCATGTGAAATAGGATAATTTGACGGTTGAGCTCTACTGTGCAGTAGAGCTGAACCAGTATAATACATTTAATAAATTTGAGTTAGTCGAATTTCTAGTTCATGGTAGTTTTTAAAAACTTGCATGAATTCAAAATGCAACCCTTGATAAATGTGAATCTGTGTGTCTCTTCAGCAACCTCTGCTAAACTTTTTTTAGTTAAAAAATTATTTATCTGTTCAAAGTATCTGTTTACATGTGTCCTACAGCTCTGCTTGACCCATCATGACTTTTAGTATAGCTACAAAAGGTTTGTTTATATAAATTATAGAAAAAATCTAATATACATGTCCAGGGTTACAGTATATTAAAATACATATGAAGCCCTTTTATTTTCCATTAGAGTCCCATTAATGGAATATGAGCAAAAGCACCAGCAAACAAATGTCAAATTGGTAACAATATTTCACAGCATATTTGTTTCCGTTCAGGTTATAAAATACGTGTCAGATCTTTGACCTATCTTAAAAACTGACACTCTTGCTGGTATTGTATTTAAATTTAGAGCAGTGCTGTCCAAGATCTTCTATGCCATGGCGCAGTAGTTGGCTTTTTCATAAGTTTGGGGTCAGGTTATCATGAAGTAGAATTTGCACATACTGGAAGTCATAAACACCCCTTGGAGGGCCATATACTGCCCACGTGCTACCAGTTAACAATTTTGGGGCTCAATTATTATAGAAATAGAGATGCTAACCAAAGAGGTATATGAAGGTTTTGCACATCCTGGAGGTCATAAACACCCCTTGGAGGGCCATATCTTGCCCATGGGCCACCAGTTAGACAGCCGTGTGCCATCCTGTGCTGTTGGAGACTATTATTTTGGATGCTTAGAGGCCCATTTATCAAAGGTTGAATTTCTAATTCATGTGAATTTTTTTTTTTTAACTCCTATATACTTGCAATTCAACTGGGGGGTTATTTAAGAAAATTCGGATCATATTTGATTCGTATTGGATTCGTACTAATAGAGTTTTCTCCAAGCAAAAAAATTTAAAAGTATGTAAGGAAGGCTATTAACAACTCCAAATGGCTCAACAGGCCTCTACCATTGACTAGTACAAGAACGCAGCCGGTTTTAGGCGGGGAAGTATTGAATTAGGACCCTTTCATGCTCGAGGTGTGATGCATCTCACATTTACATTTGAATAGGGGGATTAAAATTCAAATGTGTGAATTTTGACACTTGAAAATTAAAATTTACTAATTGACCTTTGCTAAATCTGCCTCCTTAATGTGGATGGGATTTCAAATGAAATAGAAGTTTGGTCTTGTCTTTGATATAAACAGCCTTGGAACATAGCTAGTAAATGCTTTATTAAACATACCTGGAAGGTTTCTCCACACTTGTGTTTTGTGCTGAGCACCATTACTGCACATGCAACTGATGAAGTTGACCATGTACCACTATTGGCTTGTGGTGGCCAAAACAAAACCCTAGGTTTTTCAGGTTTATTTATATTGGCCAGTCCAGATCCCAACAGTCTAGTCTTTGCATCCACAGGACAATTTGGGATTCTAATCCCAATGAAGAGGATTATGTGGATTCCTTAAAAACAGAAATGTTGTTATAATTTCAACTAAGGGCCTTGAGTATTGCTGAGAAGATGTGCCAGAACGTTTCAAAACATGCTAAAGGATTAGAACAAAGTGACTGATTTAGGGCTCTTACTCCTGAACGGTACAATACTGCATGTTGCGTTCCACCTGCATTCAGCGCTTACGTCTGTCATCATTAGGACGGGCACAGATTGAAACGGAACACAGGGAAGCGCAGCCCAAAATGCTCATGTGTAAGAGACCAAACTAATGCCTCTCTGTGCAACGGAAATAGTTTCTGGTAGATCTACAACAGAGCACTGCAAGGGCAGTTTTCTCACAGTGTTGAATACAATACACCCTAAGCTTTTGATTTGTTCGTTTTTATAAAGGTGGTTAACTTTGTGAAGCTTTTAGCAATGGAATTCTCATACTGTTATGGGTTATGCACTTAATGCAATCTGCCTCTTGTAATATAAACCCACTATAATAGCAAAAACATTAAAGAAAATATAAAGCACTAATGTAAAATCCCCCCCTTTGGTTTTTAAGAGGTAATTTGTTTAAATGAAGACTATGAGTTGTGTATAAACTAGGGATGCACCAAATCCAGGATTCTGCCTTTTTCAGCAGGATTCAGCGGAATCCTTGGGCGGAGAGGGAAATCACGTGACTTAATCACAAAACAATGAAGTGAAAATAAATGTTCACACTTTTTCCTTTCCTGTCCCTAATTTGCATGTACAAATTTGGATTTGGTTCGGCCGAATCTTTCTAAAGGATTCAGGGATTCAGCTTTATCCCACATAGTGGATTTGGTGCATCCCTAGTCCTCTGTTCACTAAGCAACAATCTGTATTTCTGCATCACATAGCAGATACTGTTTTGATTTCTTCTATATTGTTTAGTGTACTGCATAAAACCGCCAGCATTCTAATTCTAGACATGTTTAGGTGCAGAGTCCTTCAGAATTGAATGGCATGGAGGGAGAGCAGATTGAAGAAGGCTGCCATCAAAATGGAATCTCTGGTTCTCAGGAAGAAAGCTGTGAGAGGTTGTCGTACTCACTGGAAGCTGAGCACAGGTACATTTAGATATATAGCCCAAGTCAACAGTTCTTTGGCACATTTACAGTTGTGTTCAGAATAATAGTCAATGTCACCAACTTGATCAATTACTGTTTTTGGTAGAAATTATATTTTTACATGGCAAATAATTTACTAGTAGGTGTAGTAGAGTAATAGACCAACAGTCATGACATGAATATGTTTGATTCTGTGTAATTGAATCATTAATTGAGGCTTGTTCCAAATAATAGTAGTGTGGAGTTCAATTAGTGAGGTCATTCATTCTGTGAAAAAAGCAGGTGTCAATTGCGCCCCTTATTTAAGGAAGGAAATTGGCAGATATTGTGCATGCTGGTAATAGTGCATTCTGAGTAAAATGGGTCGTCCAGACCGACATTGTTCAGAAGAACAGCATACTTTGATTAAAAAGTTAATTGGAGAGGGGAAAACATCTTAAGAAGCACAGAAAGTGATAGGCTGCTCAGCTAAACTGATCTCAAATGTTTTAAAATGGAAACCAAAACTTGAAAGATGTGGAAGCAAAATGGAAAATGACCATTCGAATGGATATTGTTCTTTTTGAGTCTAAGGGCCACAGACCACAGTTTGTGAGACGCCCCCCAAACACTGAATTCAAGCCACAGTACACTGTGAAGAATGGTGGTGTAAACTTCATGATATGGGGATGTTTCTCATATTATGATGTTAGGCCTATTTCTCCATACCAGGGATCATGGATCAATTTCAATGCATCAAAATACTTGAAGAGGTCGTGTTGCCTTATGCCAAAGAGAAAATGCCCTTGAAATGAGTGTTACAACAGACCGTAAATGAGCAATATCTTGGTTCCAGACCAACAAGATTGACATTATGGATCGGCCAGCCCAATCCCCAGACATTAATCCAATAGAAAATTTATGGGGTGACATGAAAAATGCTGTTTTTGAGGCAAAACCAAGAAATGCAGAAAAATTGTTGAATGTAACAGGTGCAGAAGTTGATGGACTCCATGTAACACAGATGTGCATCAGTTCTCACACTGCTTACATAGCTCAATATTAGTTTAGTGATTCAAAGGAAGCAAAATCTTGAAACATTCCCCAGTTTATACAGTGAATTTGAGTTGTAAAGAAGAATGCAGACACTTTGTTCTTTTCCTCACTTTCTTTAAAGGAATAACACAAATTTGATCAATTTCTTCATGTTTTGATTTGACATAGAATGTGCAGTGTTCCCAATGTATTTTGGGTGTATGGAAATGAAATCTATTATAAGGATTTTGAGCTTTATGCACTTTTTTTGTGAACACAACTGTATATTTACTATATTTTTCTATTCTCACTAGATTTATATTTACTAACCCATGTTATGTTTCGTGTTCTTGTGCCAGTTTATATGCGCTTTATATTTTATAGCTATATTGACTAGTGATGGGCAAATTTATTCGCCAGGGGCGAATTCACTGTGAATTCCCGCGATTTGCCGCCGGCGAATAAATTCGCGAAACGCCAGCGACATTTCCCCTACCGAAAAATTCGCTGGCGTCAAAAAAAAAAAGTCGGCGAAAACGAAGCGTCGACGTTAACGCGACACGCGTCAAAAACGTGCCGTGACTCGTTTTGCTAATTTTTTCGCCAGTTTCATTGAGTTTCATTCATAGATTTTATTTTACAGTAAATGGTAATGACTTATTGCAGTTTAATATACAAAAGAGAAATGTTTCTACAACATAAACCTAAAATGTATGCATTTCCTTTATTTAAGATTATTGAAAGAGATGGGATGGGAGGAGAATGATGATTGTTTGCCACTAACTGAGGAAGAGTTACAGGAATTTCAGATTAAATCTCAGCAGGTAAATATTTGTTTCCGTTTTCTGTTTATATCTGGGACATCGTGTACATATTTTCTTTATACCTGCCATGTGTAGATGAACATTTTGCATTATCTCTTATTTTTCATAGGGTAGAGAGGCTACTAGGTTCTCCTCTTAGTAAAACATACAGAAGCTTAATTTTAAGTGGGAGCTATGATTAAATATTAGAAATGGGTTTTTTTTCTTAAAAATTTTTTCAAAAGGCTTGAGTGTCAGATTTGCCTTTTCCTTTGTCACATTCAAGACATTGTTTGAAACTTGCACAAATTCTGTCATTGCCTCTTAAAGGGGAATTAAATCCCTCAGACGCTAACCTTCCCCCCCCCCCACCCCTTCATGGCCCCCCTGGCCACCTCTCCCCACGGGCAAATGCTCCTAAGTCATTGGCGCATTCGCAGTAGGATGCATTTGCCTCTTTGTGAACTTTCGTCACATGCACAGTAGTACAAAGTTCGTAGTAGTACAAACCGACTGAGTACTACTGCGCATGTGCTGCCAAGCACCGCCAGATCCAGGAAGAAGACGTTGCTGAAGGAGATGGCGCCTAGAAACCTGCACAAAGGGGACCTGCATGGAGGAGTAAGTAGCCACTTAGAGGCATTTACCCGTGGGGAGAGGTAGGCCAGGTGGGAGGGGGGCCTAAGGGGGTGGGGGTGGAGGAGGTTAGCGCCCAAGGCAGGGGTGTCCAAACTTGGCCCTCCAGCTGTTACGGAACTACAAGTCCCACAATGCAATGAAGGAGTCTGACAGCCACAGTCAGGCAAATGCATTGTGGGACTTGTAGTTCGTTAACAGCTGGAGGGCCAAGTTTGGACACCCCTGGCCCAAGGGATTGACACTTGACACTTTGGTCAGAGCAACTTTTTTTCCTGTATCTAAAAGGGTGTGTGTGCGCTATTAGTTACTTTGTATATATTTTTGCTGATCAGTGTATCCTTGTTCTTTTAAAGCTAAAAAGAAACTGCATGGGACACAATGGCTTTTTGAGACAACCCAGAAGATATGCCCTGCTCTATGCTTGGCGTAGCCCTCTAACTCCTGACCCTAGTGAGTGCTCAGACTCCGAAACAAGCAGTACAGACACTTCAGATGACGAATCCTGATCCTCTAACAAAAGAAGCATCTAAATATCCCCGCTCCTGTCCTAAACTACTCTCTTCACAGCATAAATGTTGCCTGCTTGGTCAAGATGGAAAGAGAAACAAACGTGGTGTCATTTTTAAAGCCCCTTTGCTGCAAGTGTCCTGCCTTGCTTCCAGAGTAGATGTTGCATATTTTGTGAAGAACAAGAACCTCTTTTTTTTTTTTTTTAAAGTCCCCTCTCCCTCTTTTGTTTTCCTCTTTCTGTGCTTTCTAGAGGCAAAAACTAGTTTTATACAAGTTGCAGAAGCAAAGGAAAGGTTTTTGGTTTTCCCTTTAACTGCATTTGTGCAGCTCTGGCATCTATGTCTCTGAAATGAGCAGAAAAGCTTCTAACCCAGCGGTTCAAATGAGCAAAACTATAACCCACTAAATCACTGTCTGGGAAACAATAACTCTTCAACTCTTAATTGGGATTGATTCATTCTTTGCTATCTAGATATTATGCAGCTACAGTTGTCAGGCACTTTGCCTCTTTATCCAAGAACCTGGCTTGTTCCTTATTTTTTTAAATGGGAATAATTTGCAATTGTAAAATATTCAGAGAGGATTTTTTTCGCGTGTGTACCTTTCACAGCCTTGACATTCAGGGTGTATTGTAAAATAAAACAAGATTTGGGTAAAAATTACCATTCTTGGGGAAGATTTCAGAAGATTATTTTGATAACATTATTTACAGATTAAAGAAAACTGGTTATCTGTATGTGAGGGCAATGTCACCACAGCAGCTAATAACTTGGAATAAATATTTTGCAACAGTTTTCCAATCTGCATTTTTTTTTTTATCTTCTCATATTGTTTTAAAGGAGAAGGAACCCTTTGGTATGGTTTCAACATACCTGAGTAAAAACCTCCTGAAGCACTCTCTCTGTTTAGGATAGCAGCTGCAGTATTAGCTTGATGTGACATCACTTCCTGCCTGAGTCTCTCCCTGCTCACTTATAGCTCTGGGCTCAGATTACAGCAGAGAAGTGGGGGGAGAGGAGCAAGTTGAGCATGCTCACACCCTGGGCAAATGACCTGTCAAGCATTTCTGCTATCTAGTTATCTGTGTAAGGAGGAAGGGCAGCCATAGAGAGCCAGGGAGGGAGAAAGTGCTTGAAAGAAAAGGGTAGCGAGAGCTGGTAACGGAGAGGGGAGGGGCAGCGAGAGCTAGGGAAGGAGTGAGCTGGGAAGAAAATGGAAGACGCTGGTCTGGAATCTGAACTGGCAGGCCTGGACTGGCAATCTGTGAGTTCTGGCAAATGCCAGAGGGGCTGCTATAAGGTGCCATAGAAAGTCAGTATTTAGTGGGCTGGTGGGGACTGTTTGGACCTCTTTGTGGGCTGATTTGGCCTCTGTGCACCTGAAATGCCAGGGCTTGTTTTAATTCTCAGTGCGGACCTGTGAACTGGTGTACATGCAAAGCAGGCTGGGGAGGACCCTAATGTCAAGATGACATCGGCAAACAGCCCCACCCATGCATGCACACCCTGTCCTTCTCAGTGGCTGTGGACCGCTGGCGGAAAGAAAAGAAGGGCTGGTGGCTGTATGGATTGCAGCACAGGAAGTCTTGAGAGGGAGGGGTGACATCTGTTTTCAAGCAAATGACCCTAAAGATATATAATAAAACATACTCCCTTAAATTGTATGTGATGAGGAATGGATTAAGGAGTAAAAAATTATGGTAGATACCCTGGGTCCAGCAGGAAGGTCACAAATCTCTAGCAAAATTAACAGTCATCAGTTGGATATCCAGTCTATGGTTCGAGTGCCATGCCCCAAGCCTTAACTTTAGGGCTCATCCAGACGCAAAGATTCAGGGAGATTTGTCACCTGGTGACTAAATGCCTCTACTTTGGGGTGACAAATCTCCCTGAATGGCTTGCTCCTAGCTCAAAATTGCTTCACACACAGCGACGCTTTGAAAAACACATTGCTGCATGTGAATAGGCGCAGGCGACTTAAGCGCTAGTGGGCACAAGATAGGAGGAAGCCATTCAGGGAGATTTGTAGCCCCAAAGTTGAGGCTCTTAGTCACCAGACAACAAATCTCCTGAATCTTCACATCTGGATGAGCCCTAAGCATGATTTTTTGATTGGGATTGGATAAGCAACTGTGGGTGAACTAACCTACAGGTTATCCTATTCAAATGAACACTTGTGGCTTGAAATGGTGTGGCCTCCTCAAGGTTCTGGCTGTTTTTTGCACAACACATCTTTTCTAGAACACCACAGTGAACAATGTAAAACATGGATATATTATATAGAATTCAATATGCAATTAATAGTTTTATGGGGGAATGTAATACATCACAAGAGCAAAATACAAATGTTTTTCATAAGGTAATATTCTCCCTTAAACTCTTCTTGTATTGTGAATTTTAAATTGCACTTTGCACACTTTGAGGTGTTGTAATCTTTTGGAACAGTTTTCAGTTCACTGCACACTGGACAAGACTAAAATTCATAAAGCATCTTCCACTGTCAGGTCACTAAACAGTTTCTGGGTTCACAAAGAGATACATTTGCACAAGAAAATTTGTTCACAAAGGCATAACTTTTTGCACTGTGAAATGGTGTGACCGGCTTTTATTGCATTCCTTTATTCATCAGAAATAATGGACTATTGTGCTATGTCAACACCTATAAAACTCAATTGGGCCAGGAATGTCCTCAATATGAACAAGGGTGTATATTTCAGACTCTGCGCAAGGGGAGAACTCTAGCTGTACAAAGCCAAGATTTGATGGGAGCAATAGGTGAAAAACTACCACATTACTACATGTAAAATGTTGCTAAAATATACTTAGGAAAACTACAGCCCCAAAAAAAAAAAAAAAAAAAAAAATAGGATATGGAAGTTGTGTAGTGGATATGGACATGAAGTTGGGGCAAACTTAGGATTGTTAAATTCCAAATATTTAACCATTTAGATTGTTTTAAAAAACTTGAATGTTTGGAAAGAGGCCCATTAATCAAAGATCAAATTTTAATTCATGTGATTTTTTTTTTTAAATAAATGTTTACTCAATTTTCCCTAACAATATACAGTCAAAGGAGTATGGAGGTTTATAAAGCAAGTTCCATTTGTCTGTAAAGTCTTGACAGTCAAGTAATAACAGTAATCTCCATATCAATATTTCCCACATCCAAGGCTCATTACCAGCAACCTGTAGCCAACATGAGATTTTAAATATACTGGTCTGTTTTAGATTATAATGCTGTTGGATAGTAATTCTGTGTCATACCAAGAGGTGCGTCTGAAGGCATAAATTGTAAGAAGTCATACGCGTGGGGTGTGACGATAAGTAACCCATCCAGGTTGATAAACACTTGTGAATTTTTAGTAGATTCCAACCAATTGTTATGAAAACTGTAGCCTAGTAACTAGCGAGGGTGGAGATGAGCAGTCCGTAGTGGAGAATATTTTTCTGGTCGCTGCCATTAATCTTTCGGCTAGGTGTCAAGAGTAAGTTTTAGTTGCGTGGGTGGGTGGGGGGGTATTCCAAAGAGCCCATAAGAGTAAAGGGGCTAGTATGTTGTGTTAATGACTTCCAATAGATAGAGGGGGCAATTAAGCCTTGTATACATCCAGGGACCAACCATATTTTTGAAAAATCAGCCCCTTAAACTTTCCAGATTCTTTAGTTATACCCAATAACTTCCATTCACCCACTCAAAGTCTTCCAGCAATTTCTCTAAAGTATTAAATCCTCCTCCTTACCATACTTCTCATGGATGAATATTCATATACCTCTGGTAGAACATTTATGCAACTTCAGACTATAGCCTTCTATATTTGATATTTGGGGCATGAGTAGATATGACTATAGTGTAACATATGTGCTGCTTAAATTATGCAAGATCTTACTGGTGTAGACATCTTGCAGTTCTGAAATGAAGTAGGTTGCAGGATTTTAGTTTAGTGTAAAAATAAAAACGGCATAGTTTAAAATTAAGCTTATAATTAGTTAGCCAACAATGTAATGTATTAAGGCTGGAGTGAATGGAAGCGCAAGTATAGAACAACTTCTTGCTTTTCAGCTCTAACAGAGTTGGTGACATGAATCTGTACAGCGAGTTTGCAACTGATCCTTCACATTCAGCTCAGATTCAGAGTCAAAAGCAGATTATGACCCATGTCTCCCACCGCCTTCAAGTCAGATTGTGGTTACAGTCTTGTAAACAATCAGTGGAAACCAGGAGAGCTATAGTAGTGTTCTAGTCAACTAGACATTTATTTTGCAGGCATTTTTACCCAGTTTTTTTATTTTAATACTGAACAATTCCTTTGACATTCCTGGTTACTGTACCAAACAGCCATTATCTTCAGTTCATGGGATTGTAGTTGCAGAAGCAACCATCCCTACTCCCCTAAGTACCTGAGTGGATTGGTCTTTTTCAAAGCATCACAACAGGTTGTGGCAAAATATGGTAGTGCCAAAAACCCAACTTCCATTCAATAGGACTGTCATGTTTACAACTGCAGTGGTTCATGCAAAATAGCTGCATTATCTTTCCCTCAAGAAAAAAAAAATAAGTTTTAAATTCAGCATTCATCTTTATTAGTTTTACAAAAAGACCATCCCAACAAAGTGGGGAGAACAAAAACCTCCCACACACATTTATATACAAAAAAAGTTATGTTTCTGAAAGTCATGCAGTAGATTCCACAGTAGCAGTCTCCATAGAAGCCTGGAAGAGAAATGACAGTCAGCCAACAGAAAGTATTTAACCCAACAATTTTAAGGGTAAGGCCACACGGAGATTTCGGGGAGATTAGTCACGGCGATTAATCTCCCCGAAATCTCCCCGTGTGGACGAGCCCTAAGAGTAAACAGACACTGGGAAGCAGAGAAGGCAGGATATGGCCTACTATTTAGCTACTAGAATTAAAAGCAGGAATATAAGCACAATGTGCCTTTTGGAGCCACACTTAGCCTGTGATATCCTACCTCTTCAACCTTCTCTGCCTCTTCATTTGTTGGTACTACTGCATCTCCATTCCCTGCTCCATTTGAAACTGGTTCCTGCTTAGATTTCTTTGCATCTTTTTCTTTAAGGGGACTCTCTTCAGTTTTCCTCTGAAGGGAAATCCCACATTTTAATAAAATATTGAATACATTAGCTTAAACTCTTTTTACACCACTAGCTTACAGAACTACCCAGCTGTTGAAGTAGAAATAAGAATGGTGGTGGGGGGTACCTTTTTTCGTACAAGATGAGAAATGTCCGATACACAGTTTGTGACTGGTACAGTACTGTCGCCACTTTTCTCTACAGCAGACTGCAAAAGAATAGTTTAGAGAATTAGCCAGTCTGATTTGCAAACAAAAATCTGGCCCATTCCCAAATAATTCTTACAGAAGATGAAGCACTTCCATTTTCTTGAGAGAAGCCAGAAGATCCTCCAACCTGAAAATAAAAGCTTGTGTTCAAAAGCAGTTGAACCGAACATGGAAATAGGAAATGAATACCAAGGAACAGCTGGGAGAAACATGCACAATATTTTCATACACTACATGCAATAACCAATCTGGCCATTTAAGAGGGGGAGGCACAACTAGGTGCCACCCCAAAGGTAATCAAAACTTTCATGTGGGCTATGAATGGCACCAGCTTGTAGCAAAGTTTGCACATCACCTAGTTATATCTCAAACTCTGCACGCAGTCCATGAATGCAGGCATACCCAATCATGGTACTGACATAAGCCTGCAGACTTCACATATGGATGTGGAGGGGGTTGACTGGGTTAAATATTTGTTGTCACACCTGGCATTTGCTAAAACGCACTGCCAAGTACCAGCATGACGTGCGTAGGTCTGGCTGTAATGAATTTTAGGGGCAATGACAGAAATACTAACCAAGGTTTCTTTAAGTGCTTTTTCTGTAACTGTTGCATTTTTCTGAGCCTCTTTTGAATCCTCAATTTTCTCTTTGATATCAGGAAGCAAATCCTTCAATTCCTCCATTTCTTTTTTAACTTCATCAACTGGCTCACCTTCAGATGCGTCACATTGTTTGGTGAGCACATCTATGGATAAATTACAAATAGATCAAAAAACATTTCATATGCTAGGGTTTATTATGAAGTTTGTCTATAGGACTTCAGTTGCTCAACAGTCATCCCATCAGCGATCTGCTTGCACAAAACTGAGGTTGACCCAAAACATTGGAATTGAAATTTGTGGACCACAGCAGGTTGTGATGCAGGTCAGATTGGGGTGGGGGCAACAGTTTCTCCAGAGATTTGACTCATCGCTTGGAGGACTGAAGAACCTGAAGCCTCTTTTGGGCAATTCAAACACCAGTTATACAGCATTTTTAGATGGGCCAAGTAGTGTGTTTTTTTGTTTTAAATATGGACCAGATTATATCTATCTTATGCATATAAACATCTGGAGTCTTAAAGAACAAGTAAACCTTTTTTTTTTCTATCTGTAAATTTGCTCTAAACAGCCCCCCAGATTAATGTACCTTAGTCCCTGCTGCAAGTCTGCTCTGGTTTCTGTGTTATCAGCAGCTTGTTTCCTCTTCTTCCTGGTGCAGAGTGAAGCCCCGCCCCTTAACATTGACTGGTATTTATTTAGGTTAAGGTCTTTTATTATTGCCAGGACACATGCTTTAGGTGTTTTGGGAATTGTCACTTCTAGTACCCCCTCTAAGGTATCTACTTCCTTCCAATAATTGGCAAGTTTAGTGCAGCTCCACAGCAGGTGTAGCAAGGTTCCCTTATCCAATGCATACCTTGTGCAGACATCTGGGGTATTAGCATTAATGTAGTGTAGTCCAACAGGGGTGTAATAGGCCCTATGTAGAATATATATAGCTGAATTAGCCATAGCCTATTGTTGGGGGATACTATCGGAGGGGCTTCTTGCCATTCCTCATCTAAGTATGGGCCCACATCTACCTACCATTTGTTTTGTAGCCCATCTAGATTGTTTCCATGCACCTATTGTAGCAACTTGGCATATAACATGGTGACCAAACCTTGTGTGCCCCCTCTTAATATATTCTAAAAGGGTGCGTGGCTAGTGAGCCCTCCCCTTTAATGCCATGTCTATACGGACAATTCTATCAAAAGTCCCTATCATCTAATTTCAGCCTAGGTCTGATTAGTGGTACTAAGATGGTTTAAGGTGAAACCAAGTGTTAATTTAGGCTTTACAGCTAGAAAGTGAGGAGGTCAAGACTATGCAATTGTGAGTCAACCGTCAAATCAAGTACTTACCCATTCTTTTTTCAATCACTCCAATAGACTGGGTAAAGTGAGAAATTGCCTCTTCATGTTTACTGCTGTACTGATAAGCTAAACCTAGATGATAATGAGTCTCTGCAAGAAGACGATTGTGCTCTTCTAAGTGCTCCTTCTGTATATTGAGGCAGGCTAAGAAGTCTTCAACAGCCTGAGAATAGTTCTCTGAAGACCAAATGTAAACAGACAATGTATTCAGCATCCCAATAAAATGAATCCTCATTCACTTATACATTTTATTGTATTTATTAACTACAACAATCATGTTTGAATATATTATGCAGTATGAAAAACAAAATGTAGTTATAAGTTCAAAGATAGGGATTTGATGGGTGAATCAAAAATGAAGAATTTATTAAAAAAAACAAAAAAAAACAACTTCATGTTGAGCAGCCTTACTAATGCAAGGTCTACGTTCAGTGAGGTCACATCTACATCTATAAAAGCATTGTTAGCATTCTGTTCCATGGAAAATATTATGTAAATGTAGATTTAGGAGAATTTAGATATATACATTATTTCTATGTAACAAATGGCTGAATGAAAAGCATGATATAGAAGAGTGATTAAGGGCAACCCTGGATTAGATGCTACCAACACTGCCCATTTAAAAGCAACTACCAGTCATGTACCATAATGTAATCCTTTGCCAGAAGAGATTAGCAGTCAAGTCCCCACTTAACTCTGCAAGCATAACATACCTGACTCAACGCTAACTTCTCCTAGTTTTAGATGTGCTTGAGCAGCCTTAAGCTGAGCTTCTTTTGATTGTTGCCTGTGAGAGAGATTACATTAACACATTTGCACAGACTTTTAGAAGACACTTTTCTAGAAATATCAAGATACCTTTTAAATATTATTTTAGATAGATCCAGCATTTCCCATGCAAGCTGTAGATTTCCAACATCCTCTTCAGTTTCCTAGTGAAAAAAAAAAATGCATTTTCCCCAAGTCAGAAAACTTGCACAAAGCATTAGATATTTTCTTTTAGAGGGGAATGCATAATGTTAAAGGACAGTATAGGATTTCTTTACCATCTGGAGCTAAATCCATTGTTGGGAGAGCACGTCAGAGACTGGCAAAATGGCAGTTATCAAAATAGACTCCCATTCTGAATAGAACAGATTTACCTTAAAACCAAAAGCTTAACCAAATTAGCAATTCTGGCCCAAGCACTATTTAGAATGCCTTTGTATGTTTTTATACTAGCAGATTAATTTTCACAACAACATCCCTTTAAGTTATTTAAGAGTCCTACATATATGGTCAACATGAACGTTTCAGGGGCGAGGTAAGAAATTATACTCCAGTTTACAAATTTAAAGTATGAAGATATGCACCTAATTTGGTAAAGACTATTCTAGTTAGATTCCTCCACTTTAACCCAAAATGAGAAAATTAGTAGCTTTGAGTTCCAGCTGCCAATACTAGAGCACAAGAAACTTACTTTCTCTTCAGTGTCTTCATTTCCTTCCTCATTTTCGTCCCCTTCCTCTGGGGTGAGGAAAAAAAAAGTTGCATTAGAGAAGGAATAATATACTATTAGCACATTTCAGTCTACCATAAAGTTACCTGGTATCTTGTTATGAATGTCACAATGTATCAATCTTTAATAGACCATAGCTGCAGCAAGCATATCAAGGCAGCAAAGGTATATGCCACGCAACTCCCTTGCCCATATACGGACACCAGAGTACTCCAGTCTCCTTTTTAAGACACTAACATTTGCACCTAAGCAACAAGCCATAGCAGTCAAACTTTGCTTTCATTGTTCAACCTTTGGCTGGCTGAAAAGCCTAAAGTCACAGATTGGCTGTGACGACTCACCATGTGCAAGTGCCTGGTGTTTATACATTTACACAATGTTGAGCGAAATATCATGTAAAGTTGGGACCAGTGTGACAGTTGCAAGCCACAAAGCTATAAAAATGCAGTCCCCCCACAAGCTTGCCAATGACTGTAGCACAAAACACATTGGATATATTCTTTAGGAAGATTAAATCTACTAAACATATAAAGCATTATTCATAATTTATTAACTAAAAATATGCAAACACCCTGTTGCTTCAAGAGTACAGCTAGTTACTGCATACTAAACCACACAAGTGCAACTACATACTGAAGAGGATAGAAGCTTTTAGAAAGTTATTGTGCAATTGAAAAATAAAGCAAGGAAGGCCCAACTGTGCTCTGGTGAAAAAGCAAACACCACCAAGTTGAAAAGGTAAAGTATATACAACAGGTGCATAATAAAATACTGTCATTTAGAAATCTACAGCCAGGTCGTTCAAGTCTTGAATCATTTCTAGACTGAAGTCTTGGCATTTAAAAATCAAGAGTTTGGTGAAAAATCCAGATGGAAAACTGTGCAGCCCCACCTCAAGACACGGATATTCACTGGTTACCTTCTTCTCCCTCCATCTTTTCTGGATTGTCAGGTTTGCTTGCTTCATTTTCAGTTGGTGGTATGCTTGTACTTTCTTTGGATTCTGAAGCTTCAGAATCCATTTTCTCTTCAGCTACTTCTGTGGAGTCTGGAGACTGATTTGCCATTTCCTTGGTATCAGTCTTATCTTGATCTTTAGGCTCATCTTTTTCTTTGGCATCACTGCTCTTTTCTTGTAGTGTTTCAGGCTCAGTCTCCTTCTGCTCTTCAAGAGTTTCTGCATCTTTGCTCTCAGGAGGTTCTCCTTTCTCAGATTCATCCATTGGGACATCCCGACTTGCACTATCCACTTTCATGTCATCAGTTTCTTTTTCCATCTCTCCATTCTTTATTTTCTCTTCTACATGCTTGTTTTTCTCGTCAGCTTCCCTATCCTTTGAATCACTTTCAGGTTTCACCTTTGCTTCAGACTCCGATGTCTCTTTTGGGGCCCTCTCATCTTCAGCCATTGCATCATAAACCTGTTCTCTCAACTGCTCCCTTTCTTTCTCTAGATTTTTTTTTATGGAATATGAATAAAGAAGCTTTGGTATTAAGGATAACTACTGTTTGCAACCAAGTGGCACTTTAACACTAGCTGCAACAATAAAGAACTAAACAGGCATAAAAATTTAGAATTTCTAGTCCATGGCAACCAGTGATCTGTGCCTCAGAAAACTGCTCTGGCAGTAGTCAGAAAATCATATACAAGCTCAAAAACTGATGCAAAAGTAATACTCGCTCTAATAGTGAAAGAAAAGCTTAAGGCCGATTCAAGACCACAAAGTTTGGTTTAGTTACCCAGAGAACACTGCACAACCACCATCAAAGATGGCAACCGCCTCCAAATTTTAATGCTTTGCTCATTTTAAATAGCTTAAAATATAAAACCCAGTCAAAGTTCTCTCTGCCTACAGTTTTTAATGACAAAAGCTTGTCCACTCTGAACAGTAGATTCCTGTAGCCGCACAGCAAGGCAGTTTCAGCTTATGTGCAACTACACTAAAGAGACCAGCCTAAAAATTCCCACTTTCATTTCAGCTTAGTCTCTGCTTGTGTAGCCTCATGCAGGACAAAACTGTAGCTGTATGGCCAGGCACAAGAAGCTGGTGATCAGTGCAGATCAGATTCTCTCTCTGCCAAAAATTTCAGCAGGACGAGAACCTGAATACCCCGTTCTGCTGTTGCCCTTAAGTTCAGTTTACAGGATAGAATACTGGACCAATAATTAAAGGCTTTACTTTTCTTTAAAAGCAGGGGAACATTTGTATCCATCATAAATTTAGAAGAGCAGCTTGTTTATAAACTATTTTAGCGTTTAAGCAAGTAAACATTCCAGTTTTGCTGGTGCAGCATAACAGTACATTATAGCTTTAACTTTATGACTTATTCGGTGTTACGGTTCATTTAAGTCGGTTGGTGGCAGTAGCTTAAAACCTTCCTAAATTACCTATTGTACGATCATCCAACTACAGATCCCCCTCACCATGAACCAGCCAATATTTGAAAAGCAGGCAAGAGACTAAATGTATTTTAGATGCAGGACATACCATCTAGGTTATCTGCACTTGGAATCTTGGGATCTTCCTCTTTTTCTGCTTCCTCCTCATCTTCTGGCATCCCCTCCAACGCATTCCCTAAAACACCATTCTCCAGCCTGGAAATGGAAACATGGCTCAAACAGTTCCTTGCAACATTTTCATGGTAAAAGCCAAACACCATTCTCTGATTAATGTTAACACCCCCCTCCATTTAGGTCTTCCAATTGTTATACATGGGTCCCCTTTGCCTTAGCAATAATCTAGCCCCCCCCCCCCCCCCCCCCCCCCCCCTTTGGGCTGGTGCGATTTCAACTTTTAAAGGTTACCAAGAACTAAGTTAAGGAAAGTTGCTTACACCTACTTTCAACTATACATTAAAATATTCATAGCATTGCCAGCATCAATTTTATATACGTTGTATGGTCAGCAAAAAAGTATTATTCCTTGCAAACAAAGGAAATTAATGGGGTAGGCCACCTTTAAGCTTATTTATGCTGTGTATGTGTATTTAACACATCTTTGTTTCTGAATTTTTAACTGGGTAAACAATTGGTAAAACTGCCTCACCGAGCAATAGATTGTGGTTTGTTATGGTTACTCATCTTTCTAGTAAGGCCTTCTTCATATTCCAGCCTCTTATTCAAACCACTGCCTGGTTGTTGGGGTAAAATGTACCATAGCAGCCAGACAACTAGAAATGCTAAACTGGAGAGCTGAATAAAAAATCTCAAACTACAAACTTGAAGTCCAGTGGCAAGTTGCCCAATAATGGCACCCATACTTCATTTATTTATGAATGTACAGGGAGAGTAATATGGAGAACAATTTATATAGATTTCCCCTTGGCAAATCAAGGCTTCCTTAAAGCATATTCCTTTTGAGAGTTAGACAAGATAGCCAGGTGCCAAAAAAAACAAAAAAAAAAAAAAAAAA
>CM044438.1:70460756-70501121 GCA_024363595.1 Xenopus borealis
GTTAAAGGGCTATGATCAGTGCATAAGGTAAATTCTCTACCCCACAGGTAGGTTCTCCATCTTTAAAACACACGCTAGAGCTTCTTTTTCAACAGTTGAATACTTACGCTCTGTCTCTGTAAGTGTTCTGGATGCAAATGCAACAGTTTTCTCCGAATGATCAGCATGAATCTGTGTGAGGACTGCACCAATGCCATAGTCTGAAGCGTCTGTAGTAACCATAGTGGGTAGTGCAGGATCAAATAAATTGGAGAGAAACTGGATATGGTTGTTTGTCCGCACCACCTAACACATCATATATAATGAATTAATTGATATACTAAGAATGTGCTGACAGCTTCCATTATTTTAGTTAATCATAGAAGGAGAAGGAGAAGCCACAGAATGTTGCACCATTCAAATTGTCACAACACCATATATATGGAAAAAAAGGGCCTAATTAATTCAGTTATATACAATTATATTATTGCAAAGAGATAATCAAACCAATTATTCATATATTCGTATCAGGTCAGTGTACAAAAATTCATCACAAGAAAATATATATTTAGATGTACCACCATGTGGAAAGAAAAACATTTCAAAATTGATATATCAGTGAAAAATGCATCATGTGGGAATTAATGTGAAAAATAAATAACATTAAGTGCAAAGAAACTTGTGAGATAAATAGCGTAAAATTCATTGTGCAATCATGATCCACCAAAAATAGAGTTAAGAAAGAGCATCATTAAAAACAGTTAACAGTTTTTAATGATGCTCTTTCTTAACTCTATTTTTGGTGGATTTTTTAACTTAATTAATTAAAGGTTAAATTTTAATTTTTTTTTCTAGTATATGATTGCCACAATTAATTTGGGAGACAATTAATTACCAGTACTATATACTTTCTTATCTTGCCTATCCAACAGCAAGAGTGGGATTTATTCATATTAATTCTAAATCATCTATATTAAGTCTCAATCATGATTGCACAATGAATTTTACGCTATTTATCTCACAAGTTTCTTTGCACTTAATGTTATTTATTTTTCACATTAATTCCCACATGATGCATTTTTCACTGATATATCAATTTTGAAATTTTTTTCTTTCCACATGGTGGTACATCTAAATATATATTTTCTTGTGATGAATTTTTGTACACTGACCTGATACGAATATATGAATAATTGGTTTGATTATCTCTTTGCAATAATATAATTGTATATAACTGAATGAATTAGGCCCTTTTTTTCCATATATATGGTGTTGTGACAATTTGAATGGCGCGACATTCTGTGGCTTCTCCTTTTCTCCTTCTCTTTCTCTGATTAACAGGATCAAATAAAGCTAGTGCTGGACTTTTCACAATTAACTGCTTCACTATGTCAAAGCTATGTTGAGCAGTCTCTGACCAAACCAGATTTGAAGTTCCATGTAGTAGTGCTCTAAGTGGCTCCACAACTGAAGCATAGTTGGGAATAAACTTCGAATACAATGAAGTAAGACCTAAGAAAGCTCGTAAGGTCTGGAAATCAGTTGGAGTAGGTGCTTGTGTAACAGCGTTGACATGGTCAGGGTCAAGCAGTAATCCATCTTGTGAAATTATATGACCCAGAAATGACAGCTGAGTTTGTCTGAAGTGGCATTTCGAAAGGTTCAGTTTCAGTCCTGCAGAATCAATACATTTCAGAACCCTTTCCAGGTACTTGTCATGGAGATCCATAGTTAGAGCGTAGACAATTATATCATCCAAGTAGCATTGTACACAAGGTATGTCCTGGAGTATAGAAGACATCAGTCTTTGAAAACAACTTGGTGCTGAAGCCAGTCCATAAGGTACACGCTTGAACCGAAACAAACCATCATGGGTGATAAGTGCAGTGAGGTCTCGGCTTTCTTCATGCAGTAATACTTGATGATAAGCACTCTGAAGATCCAGGGTTGAAAAGAATTTTGCTCCTCTGAGTTTTGAAAATATTTCCTCTATGTGTGGCAAGGGATGATTATCAATAACAACTGCTTTATTAGGTTCACGGAGATCAACACACAATCGAATACCTCCAGTTTTATTCTTTGTTACAACAATTGGTGAAACCCATACAGAGGATTCTGATTTTTCAATCACATCTTGCTCTACCAGTTTCTTTAGTTCCTGTGAGACAGTCTCCCTTATAGAGTAGGGCAAGCGCCTCAATTTCTGGCGTACTGGTTTTACATCTGGTCTCAACTTTACTTTGTGTACAAAGTTCTTTGCACAGCCCAGTGATGTGTTGCTTTGTGGTGAAATTTTAGACACTGGCTGTGTGGCAGGCACTGGTGCTGTAGTAATAAGACCATCAACTAATTGTAGGTTTAATGCAGCAAAGAGATCCCTTCCAAGTATAGCAGTACCGATATTCACAATGTAAAAGTCACATTTTTAAGTATTTGATTCAAATTGTACAGTCACTGGCAAGTAACCAAGCACAGGGATTGGATCCTTTAAGTAACTGACCAGTCTCAGGGAAGGTGCACCAAGCGTATCTTTTGCAAAGTATTTCAAGAAAATATCCTTTGGTAGTATAGAAACAGCTGAACCTGTATCAAGCATCAGGTTAATGGAGTGTCCCTTGTCAGCAGAAGCAGTACTGACATTGACATATAAACCTGTCTGGAATAAATGTACAAGCTTTATCCACACTTAATACTGTAACATTTGTAGTAGGAAGTTCATGAACATATTTAGTAGAACTACGGCGGACCGTAGCAAAGTAACCTGGCTTTAAACATTTGGGGCACTGTTTAGCTTTTGCTGGACATCTAGTTTGCAATGTGTTGTGTTGAACCACAGCGGAAGTAGTATTTTCTATTTGTATTTGCTGCACGGTTTTGCAGTGAATCCCTTTCCTAAGCACTGTATTTTTCCTGTGACTGCGTATTATTAGGCCACAGTTTTGAATTCACAATCTGTACATGCCCAGCAGTTCCCTGACTGAGAGTTTTAGCCTCTGCCACAGCTGTTTCAATTTAGCAAGCAACTGTAATAGCCTTTGCAAGGGTTAAATCTTGCTCTAGGCGCAGTCTCTCTCTAATGTGCGGTGAGTTTGTTTTTTCCACTATTTGGTCTCTTAGCATTTCATCTGTTAGATTCCCAAACTCACAGGTAACAACCAGCTCTCTCAAAGCTGCAAAATGTTCCGTGGATTCACCATTATGCTGTCCACGTTGGGGGAACTTATATTTTTCAGCAACCACATTTACTTTTGGCACAAAAAAGTTCTTTATAGCAGTAAGAGCAGTTTCATAAGTATCATCAGGTAATGGTAATGTATAGCTGTCCCTCTGCCCCCAGGCAGTGAATAAGTAAAGCACGCTTTCTCCCCTTGGTCAGCAGCAATAATGTAATTACCAAACATACGGATCCAAGCAGTAAAAGGTATGGTAGGCTCACCAGGGTTTGGTAGAAAAGGTGCAGCCTGCTGCAGAGGTAGAAAAGACACCCTTGTCGCCATTTGTTGTGTTTGGTAGCCGAGGATGAGGAGGGTATAACAATGCTTTATCAGGTTCGTGCAGCCATCACATAACAGCAGTAAGTCTTACTTTCACTTTCAAGCTGTACAGAAAGTCCTGTGTATGCACAGTGACACCTGCAGGCCATTTGTATAAATACCACAGTAGGGGACCATTCTTCTAAGTCTTTTGTTAATTTCCTAATACTTTCAGGATAATTGGCTTTATAGAGTGTGGAACAGAAGGGTGTTACATTAACCCCCAAGTATTCCAGAAGGAATGGAAAAGTTGAGTTGGAGGAGTTTGACCATGTATTTTGGGATCTTTACAGGCATTGCTTTACATTTGGAATATTCACCTCTAGACTTGAAACATGAGAATTTTTTTCTAAGGTTAAACAGGTTGGGTAATGAGGTTTGAGGTCTAGTAAAAGTTAAGCAAATGTTCTCAGCGTAGAGGCTGACTTTAAATTTAGTACCTCTAAGCTGCACCCCTGAAATATTATGATGCTGTCTGATTAGTTGAGTGAAGGGTTCCCCTGCCAGCGTGAAGACAAAGGGGACAAAGGACACCCCTGCCATGTGCCACGCAAAATAAACTCGGGACAGTTGTGCTGTGGAATGAGCAGTTAAACTAAGCCTGTTCTGCTTAAGTCAGGACAGTTGGGAAGTATGAATAAAATGGATAGTGGGCATATAAAATGTAGATATGCCAATATAATTATTAATGAAAATGGATAATCAGCATGTGACTTGTGCACTGATAAACGTCAGTCACTCTTTACTACTGTACTGCAAGTTGGAGTGATATCACACCCTGCCTCCCCCCCCCCCCCCCCCCCCAGCAGCCTAACAACAGAACAACGGGAAGGTAACCAGATAACCGCTCCCTAATACAAGATGACATTGAATCAAAGAATTGTAAAGCTGGTTATACGCAGGGAGATTTCAGATGCTGATTTATCCTCTACTGACCAAGTCAAAAGAGCACTGATCTCTATGTACCCCTATTAAGGGCGTTACCTGTCCAGCATATGTTGCAAGTGCCCATTGTGCATCGTTCTTGTGATCCCTTTAAATAGGAATACTCAGATCATCCCACACTGTGACATAAATAAAATAACAGTATGTATGCAGATGATCAGTACAATATCAAAAAGTTAAAAGGCTGCATATATGATATATATACAGCACACACATAACACAAAATCACAATGCTGTCATTAAAACAAGATTTTGTCTTCAAGATATGCAATATATTTATTTTCACTAACCACAGAATTGATGTGAAATGTTTCTATGCAGTGCCGTTATGGCTGAAACAGTACAATAGAACAGAATAGACAAACTGCAGGAACAACATAAAGCAGAATGTACATAAATGTAATTTCAAGAAAATAGAAATGTAATGCACACTGAATAAAGTTGTGATGGCTGACACAAGGAACTCCAGCTGTTGAAAAAACAACTTCCATGCAAGCTCCAAACAGCTTCTGTAGTTCAGAAAAACAGTTGGCAAGCAGAGATAAGCCATATTCAAAGTGCCACCGTAGTTTTAGTATGGATCATTAAATGGATACAAGGGGTGTCCAGCATCCCTTGGAACGGATTTGCCATTCACCTGTGAAAAATAAAGACATTTTGTTACTGTAGTTGGTTAGAAAACATAAAGAAGTACCTACATGTCTGTAAAGATAAAAAAAATCCACTATTCATGATACAAGATGTCAAAAAGCTGACTGGAAACGCAGGCTGGCTCTATGTTTTTTTATGCTGGTGCCATGGATCTTGTGTATAATGTGTGTAAGGATGTAGCATGATACAAGTGTTCTATGTAGATTTATTAAAAATCCAGATTTCAAAAAAGCTTTATGGCAGCGGAACAGAGCAATTATTTCAGTTGTACCTTCACCATCTGTAAGCTGCAAACACCAGCTTTTCATCCATGTCTAGAATCTAAGGGTAGGGGCAGATTCGGAGAGAGTTGCTGGCGACTAATTGCCTCCTATGCTAGGTGACAATCTCCCTGAAAAAATGGTGCTATGAAAATAATGATATTAAAAATGGCAAGAGTAGGTTATGGAAGGATAGTCTAATGTAAACCTTCTAATGGTGATTACTAAGAGCAGACACTTATTTACCGTTATCAGAGGGATAATATATCTCCAGTTTCTATTAAGTGCTCCGATTAGCTGCATCTCTTCTTCACTTAAACAAAAATCGAAAACCTAGAGAAAAGAAAGATTTAAGAAGTGAGAATATGAAACCTAGAGACCTAGATGAGGTGAAGGGCTTTAAAGAAAGATAATTGAAGAGTTTGCTAAACAAGTGGGTCTGGGTCTGATTTGGCCACCTACATGCTGGATCAAATTAAAAATGATCTAGTGATAGGCCCTAGAGCCAGTGATGGGATCATCTCCCTGTTGGACGGGTTTTTGAAGGAGGCTAAATCAGCAGCTAAAATCTGCTTATCTTCCCACAGGATTGTAATACAACCCAGAAAAAAACCATTATAAAACCAACTGATGTGATAAAACCCCCAAAGTGTGGGAACCCTTCTCCAGCTATTTGAGCCTTCCATACCTTCCAATGGTCAACTGTGTTAACCTAGAGCAACGTGGGTCAGTTTTATGTTATCATCACAAGAAAACTAGATAATGGATAAATAGGCTGATTAGTGCAATAGAGAGGCTATAACTAGGGTTTCCACCTTTTCTGGAAATAAATACCGGCCTTTCTATATATTTTTCTTTTTTCCTCTATTAATAACATTGGGATCAACCATCATTTTTACCAGTCAGGCTGGTAAAATACCGCCTAGGTGGCAACCCTAGCTATAACCCATACTGTGCATTTCTCACATTAAAAATTGCAAAGGGATATGCAAATTGAAAACCCCTGTAAAAATGTGCAGTATGTTGTCTTGTCACTTACCTGAAGGTTCTGTAGAATACGGACTGGTGTGACACTTTTAGGAATAGTGACAACCCTTCGCTGAACTTGCCACCTGGTAAAATATATTAGAATATGTAAAGGTAGGAAACTTTTGTGCCCATAATTATAGCTACCCTCCAACTGTTATTAATTGGCCAACAATTCTTTGTATTATTTGTGAATATTAGGTTGGTAAATAAAGCATCATATAAAATGTTATGAAACTATCTCATACCTGAGAAGAATCTGTGCTTCAGATTTATTATATTTTTTTGCCATTGCAATGATACCAGGTTCTTCTAACAGAACTGGATCTTCTGGTTTTCTCCAACTCCGATCTGGGCTTCCCAGTGGGCTGTAGCCCGTTAATACAAGCCCATGTGCATGACAATAGGAGATCAGCTCATTCTGTGCAAGGTAGGGATGGCACTCAACCTGCAAAGGAAAGGATAGCTTTACTCATGGTACATATTCTAGAAATGAGACATCTATATTCCAAAAATTAGATATCTATAAATATAGGTCTGTGAACCTGTAACACTGCTGGCTTGACAGTAGCAATACTAAGGATATCATCCATTTGTCTTTTGTTAAAGTTGGATAGACCAATAGCTTTGGTCAATCCCTTCTCCACCAACTTCTCCATGGCCTTCCAGGTGTCTTTGTAATCAGTAAGGTCATACTGCACCGATCCATCTGGATTCTGTGGAAAGATCTGATCTCCTCTCCTAAAAAATTGAAATTTGTAAATGGATTAGACATGATATGCATTTCCCAGGTGCATCCAAACATGTGATTTGTTTGCATTGCTAAAAGTGCTCCCTTGCTCACCTAGTGATAATAGTTGGTTGTGGTTTAAATACAGTGAGAAGGGGAGAATAATAGATGTCTCAGAGCAGTTCCATCCTGAACTGCTGGCTCTTTCGCAAAGCTCACCATCAGGCACAAAGCACTAAGATGGCTGCCTCCACACCAATATTACAGCTAAAAAAATCCATTTGTCAGTTTAAGAATAAAATTTGTGAAGTGTGAATTATTTGCAATGTAAACAGTATAATTAACTATATTTTAGAAATAAAAAGGTAAACCATAAAAAGCAAGTCAGGATCCCTATAATGTTCTTTATTTCTAGAATTGCACCTCCCCCAACTTTTGCACCCTAAGGTGGCCTTAGACGCACAGATAATATCGTACAAAACTAATTTTTGTACGATATTTAGTGCGTGTATGGCGGGAAATGAGCAGAACAATTTCGGCAGAAGACTTGGATATCAGTCGGCTGGTCGATTGGGCTAGACGGAAAATTTTGATCGACTGCCTTTGAAGGAACCCTAAACATTGGCCACTGTTTACAGCTGAATCATCAGATACAGGTAGAATTCTGTATTGTAACAAACAATCTTTCTTGTATAGATCTTTTCCAAGAAAGATTATAATTGTACTGTCTACGGCTGCCTTTAGTCTATTTCTGGCCCTGTCTCTCATCAAAGTTAACAGGGCTTTCTCTCAACCAATGCTAAATAAAGCCAACAATTATGATAACTGGCATGACTGTAGTCAGCCTGGAAACTGTAGCCTGAATGAACCCTTAAAAGCCCAACATTAGTTTAATAAACAGGACTCTTGCTAAATATCATTTTCCTTCTTGGTTTAATAAGGAAATATGTATGTTTTTTATTTATTGGCAAAAGCCAAAACTTTCGGACAGCTTTATCAAAATGTGAGTTCAGATTTTAATAGATAAAAACTCATCCATGTTCTATTCATTCTATGGGATTTTTAGAAGGATATTTATCAATGGATGAAAATTGGAACTCAATTAACTAGAACATGGGTGAGTTTTTATTTATTCAAATTTTAACTCACATTTTGATCAATCTGCCCCTAAATGTAGTTACAATTTAGTTCCTTTTTGTACAAAACAAGTGAGCAGTAGACTGAGAAGCCCTCTGTATTAGAAGTTTCTCCTTGTAGAAAAGTCCAACAAACTGTAGTAAAGGAAAGCTGGATTTTGCACACACTATGGGGCGATTCCACTATTTTCACTGCATTTATTTGTATACAAAAGAAACCTGAATGTCTGTGGTGGGTTATCACTTGAGGAAGGGCATACTATTGTCCTGAAAGTTTTATGCTATACTGTGTGTCCAAAACATCACAATAACAATTAGGAACACCCCACTGTTTGATACTCAGGTATTATCATCATTACTTATTTATGAAATGTAGCAGGGGGAAAGGCTGGGGTTTGTTTATACACAGGGCTCCTCTTGTTGAAAGACAGTACTTTTCTTAATATATTAGGCAAACCTCTTGTTCAGTGCAAGCCCTATTCTGTATACAAAGTTGTTTTGTTTTCTACCAGTATTTTAAAGGGAGTCAACCCAAAAAACATTTTTGGCCTAATAAAAGACAACATAATTCTATGTTCTCTTTCTATGTTTTTTAAGTTGTATTGCTGTTGAAAGCAGTGTTTGTCTGTGCCTTGTTATTCTCTACCCTGATGGCTTAGAGACTATTGGAAAAAAGTTAAGACAAAAAAGCTGACTTGTTTTTGCTGAGTGACAAAGGCTTTTGCAACACTAACAAAAAACAGGTTACGCAAATACTGCTTTGAATAGCAATTGTTTTACAAATAACTTGACACATATGAAATGTCATATGTTTAATTCAAGCAGTTAACCTTAAAATGTAATTATGCAAAACTGATAATTTGTTTTTTACTTGAAAGCATATGGCCAGTGCATAAGGTACAGGTCCAGATAGTCCAGTTGAAGATCTTGCAGTGTTTTTCTTAATGCACATTCTACATCATCTGGGTGATGTTTATTATTCCAAAGCTTGGAAGTAACAAATATTTCTTCTCTTTTTAAAATCTTTAAAAAAAAAGAAAGATATGAACTGTATGCATTATTGCATCACAATTGTGTACAAAAATACAATATCAGTAGAAAGCAGATTACAGAGGGATATCATTGAAACTGATGCTATGGTTCATCAAGGACACCTGAAAGCAGATTGAGAACGACACAATCTAGGGAAAAAAGCAGGTTATTTTCTAGCAATGATTTTGCTCCAGTATCTCACTATTGAGGGACACAACCACATCATACAGTAAAGTTAGCTGGCGCAGTTTACAATGGGGGCAAGTATCATCGTGCTTCCTCCCAATAACACAAAGCTTAGTTGGAGTTACATACAATTGGTGAATAAGTTTGTATTGAATAAGTCTGTCTTTGGTTGAGATCAGGACATTACAGCAGTTATTAGGGGCTCCCTCCAAGTCAATCATGGAACAAGTGTGCTATATCAGCCAGGGCCGCTCCGGCCATGAGGCAAGGTGAGAACTTTGCCTCAGGCTGCATGAAGCGGCCAGTTACCAGGGGCAGCAAAATATTTCCTTTTTAAAATGGAAATTCGGCTCTCCTAGTCTCTCTATTGCGCTTGCTACACTAGTGATGCGGCCCCTCCTCCACCCACTCCGACCCTTTTAGTTAGAAGTGCAGAGCGGTAGGTGGGCCGGCATCGGGGCAGCTGATATCAGCAAGCCAACAGGCTTTTGCAATCTAAAAAGGCTTGGGATCAGAAGAGAGGCAATTGTTATAGCCTGGAGACTAGCTTGGTGGAATCTTGGTATGAAGGCAGAGCTGCATGCAAAATGCCAGGACAAATAAAATAATTTCTTACATTGCCAATTTTAAATCACAAGAATATGTTCAGACATATAACAAAAATTGTTCTGAATTGTATCTGTTCAGTAAAGACATGGGAAAGGAATCTGAGATTTCCCTGTTCTCTTTTCTTAGCAGAGCAACATCAACATCAGAAAGTTCTCTTCCTTCTGAACATATTCTCCTCTAGAGTACAGTTGAAAGAACCAACCAGTAGATAGCGATGTTACAAAATGTATACGTTTCTAAATCACTTAATAGCTTTGAAACAAAAATAAAATTAATGTTAAGTAAAGTGCTTAGAAGAACACACTGAGCAATTTTACATTCATTATGTTTCATATATCATTGTGCATGCATAGTTTATTGTGGCCATGAATGTGTTGTAAAGAGAACCTAAAAAGCCACAACAGTGGAGGCCATTGACAAAAATGTTGGTTAAGGAAAATGTCTTATTCACTGACCAACTTTCCACCTCTACCGACATTAAAAAGTCGGTGTATTATCTATTTGAGATAATGTAAGTGTAAGAGTATTTTCAGCACAAACTACATTTACAACACACTTTTTAAAATGTGGCTCCAATACTTACTGTCACACTTACAACATTTTAAGAACGGTGTTCGTACCAAAACTGTTGTGTTTTCTGATAAATTGGCAGACAAATCAGAAAACACTGTAAGGCTAGGGCCAGACGATGGTGGATCTCGGTCCGTCTGCTGCCACACTACTTTTCCACTCCGGCTCTGCCTGCACCTGGATGCATTGTTTCCTCTCAGGCACAGGCAGACACTGCAGATTTTGTTGCTAAATAGCAACATTTTGCTTTCCATGCCAAAATCTGCACACAGTTTAAAAGGCATGGAGAGAATCCACACTGGTTTACACTGTTTGAACGTAGCCTAAGTCAACTCAATGTTTACCTTATCAGATTCAACAGTTTCTTTGATGGCTTCCCCCACTTCAGTTTCATTCCCGTAAACATAGGCACAATCAATGTGACGGTAGCCAACACCCAGGGCATATTTTACTGCATCTTTTACCTGGAAAGATAGTAAGATTTGATATGTTTCTGTCATTATCCTACAGAGTGCAGATGTCTTAAGATTAATGATGGTGAATAACTTTGTCTATTGGTGGAACACATATAGTTAAAAATACCATCCTGCCAACAGCTCTGATTCAGTCTTCCCAGTAATCAAATACTGTTCATTAAGAGAAATATATTTATTATAATCTAAACTAACGTTTACAAAAGAGCTTTTCCAAATTTGATTAATTGATTGTGTTATCAGACTTTTAATGGTACACTACATTTTGGAGAAAGTTTTTACAAAATAATAGCTGCATGTATCAAATACAGCTGCGTAACAACTGGAATTCAAAACAATTAATAAAAGATCCTTAAAGAGGATTTAGCCTGTTATAAACAGTTATAATGAGGACTACGATACACAATTGTAAAATAATAGTGTTACCATTTAAAGAACTAACCCTGCCAATAATAAAAAAACCTTACCCACTACACAGTCAACCTCTCTGAAAAGTTACAATGTGCCAATGTGATTGGATTAGTGAAAAGGACCAAGATTACTCAGCAAGTCCAGTTGCTCTAGAACAGGGGTTTCCAACCTACGGCTCAGGATGGATATGAATGCGGCCCAGCTTGAAACCCTTGGTTCCTGAGGAAAAACATGTTGCAAAGGATATAGGAGTAGGCAGGAGGAGGGACTCTGCCCATAGCCCATTTAGTAGTAATAATAATATAATAATACGTCTATTTAATATCCAGGTGTCTCATATCCCAGTGTATAGCTCCATCTGGTTATCCAACTTTTATTGTATTTATTTTCTGTGCATATTTTTTACTTTTACAAATCAAAAGTTTGTGTATTTCACGTGTGGCCCCAGACAATTTTTCTTTTGCTAATGTGGCCCAGGGAAGCGAAAAGGTTGGACACCCCTGCTCTAGAATTACTTCTACTAGGTATACCATGACCTGGTTGAATGAAAATCTTCATAGTCATATTGTACATTCTATTCCATATCAAAACATGAAGAAAAAAAAAATATAAAGTGTATGTTGTTCCTTTACAGAAAGTGAATAAAGGAGTATATTAGGCTGTTCCAAACAATAACAGTGTCTGCATTCTTCTTTACAAGCTCAAAGATTCACTGTATAAAATTCAAATGTTTTGCTTCCTTTGAATCACTGAACTAATAATTTTGTTGTATAAGCAGTGTTTCTGAGAACTGCTGCCCATCTGTGTTGCATGGAGTCGCCCAACTTCTGGCACATTCCACAGTTCTTCTGCATTTCTTGGTTTTACCTCAGAAACAGCATTATTTATGTCACCCAACAAGTTTTCTATTGGATTAATGTCTGGGGATTGGGCTAGCCAATCCATAACGTCAATCTTGTTGGTCTGGGACCAAAATGTTGCTTATTTACTGGTGTGTTTGGGGTTGTTGTCTTGTTGAAACACCAATTTCAAGGGCATTTCCTCTTGCATAAGACAACATGACCTCTTCAAGTATTCTGATGTATTTAAACCGATATATCATCCCTGGTATGCTATAAACAGGCCCAATCCCTTAGTATGAGAAACATTCCCATATCATGATGCTTGCACCACCATGCTTCACTGTCTTCACAGTATACTGTGGCTTGAATTCAGTGTTTGGGGGTTGTCCAACATTTGCTGCCCCTAGGACCAAAGAACAATTATGCTTTCATCAGTCCACAAAATGCTGAGCCATTTCTCTTTAGGCCGGTCATTGTGTTCTTTCGCAAAATTATAACCACTTCAGAACATTTCTTTTTTTGCAACAATGGGACCTAGCAGGGGCTTCTTGCTTATAGCTTGGCTTCACATAGATGTCTTCTAATTGTAAAAGTACTCACAGGTAGCTTTAAACCTTCTTTGGTCTTCTTGGAGCTGATCATTGGCCAAGTCTTATAGTTATTCTTCTATCCATTTGAATAATAGTTTCCGTTTTCTTCATGTTTCTGGTTTTGGTTGCCATTTTACAGCATTTGAGATCATTTTAGCTGAGCAGCCTACCATTTTCCCCTCTCCAATCAACTTTTTAATCAAAAATTCAAGATTTTCAGAGAGAAATTCACTATATACAGAATGCACAACATTTGCTGCCTTCCTTCCTTAAATAAGGGCAGTAAATGACACCTGCTTTTTCACAGAATGAATTAATTAAATTCAACACTGCTATTAAATTGTAACTATTATTATAATGCTTCAGTTGCACAGAATCAGCAGCATGTGTGTCATGACTGTTGGGTCTATTAGTTTTTTTATTACTCTGCTATACCTACTTGTAATTGGTCAGATTAGTGATGTTGGACTGCTATTATTCTGAATACAGCTGTATTTACATAGACCTGCAGACCTGTATAATTAGGGACAGTATATATATTGAAAAAAAGAAAGTACAATAGCTGGCCATCTGGCAGCAGGGAGAGATGTTGAGATCCTGGAACATTCTGCCACCGCAGGCAGTGATTCTTCAGTCTAGCCAACCTTTTCCATTGACTTGTCAGCAAAGGAAGCTGCAATCTCAGTGTTTCTTTAGCAACAATCTAGTTTTTGAGCAGACTCTCCTCTGGCTACATCCATACACTGACCCTGTAAAGTGTTTTGAAACCTGCCTGGCTTTAAACAAGCAAACAAACAACTTTACAGGAGAATTAAAGCTCTACAAAATAAAACTAGAAATGCTACACCTTCTGTTGTGTGCTTTTCTATCTGCACAAAGCCACTACAACCCCTCCGATGACCTATTCCTCGTGTAGTTCCTCATCTTTTCTGCTGATTCACATGCTTTGTGCTGCTGTCAGTTATTGGAGTTTAGGAACCACCCCACAAAATGAATGTATACAATATAAAATGAACTGTTTTAGGCTACTTGCTAATTCACACAGGTTCACATTACATGGAAGCATAGAAACCACTGCATTCTGCATCAGAACCGAGTAATGATTTATCCTGTAGCACCGTGGCTTTTTGATAATAGGCCAGAGCACACAAAGAATGTTAAGTGTCATTAATATTATAGGGCTACTGAACCAATATGTCTTATATTTTCAAAGAAATAAAAGACAAATTTGAAGGGGTGATCAATAAAAATATATTTGTACTTGTTGCACTTTAATAGATAACCCTATACTAACTTTAACTCTATACTGCATGGTCTAACTATAAACATGCTTTGAGCTCTGCTGATCTGCTTATGTATGAAATGCAAACAGCAATCAGAGGACATACAACTGCAAATGAATGATAACATCATCTCAAAGAACTGACCCTGCATTATACATAAAAAGCTTATTGTTATTCCTCGCCTGGCATTCACAATGATTTTAAAAAGGTATCGCAGGTGCAGTAGTATCTCCCCTTTATGCATTTATAAAAAGCCATGCTGGGTATACTGCAAGAATAACTAATGTACTTTAAATAATCTGCTCTTTATTTAGCTATGTTCCTGCTTTGTATACCTGTATACTGTATACTCGGTATAGTGGGCAGCTACTATACATGCCTCCCTAGAGTATATAGTACACAAGCAGCAGTGTGATGTATATACAGCCCAGTGCAATAAGTAATTAACCAATTTCTCACGTGCTTGGTCATACAGAGATGAATGTGACGGAAGGTTCAGACAAGGATGAATCTAA
Source organism: Xenopus borealis (assembly GCA_024363595.1). Classification (NCBI taxonomy): domain Eukaryota; kingdom Metazoa; phylum Chordata; class Amphibia; order Anura; family Pipidae; genus Xenopus; species Xenopus borealis. The sequence goes on from CM044438.1 coordinate 70,475,528, forward strand.
CAGAATGCCCACACCAGGTATAGCTATTAAAACATTGCATTATTAAAGGAAATCATTTTCCCTCACCAATGTCAAAGAATAGGGTTCAAACACAAGCTGCAGGATGGACACCCATATAACAATTTAATGACAGTCAGCACTTAAAAGCATTTTTTTCAGACCAGCAGGTTGGGCAAGTGGTAATTTATATTGGTAATCAATGGAAATCACATTTGGGCAACAAATTCCCCATTTGTTATTTTATATTGACGAAACATGCAGGATTTTGAATAAATGCTTGGGGAAGCTCACCTTGCAGCTGATGATGATTCTGTGCAGAGATAATTAAAATAATGAGAATTACAAGCACATCTCCAAGGGAATGAGTAAACACAAGGGAAGCACAATATTCTGCACAAATTGTCATGTGCCAGTTGATGCCAGCAGATTAAGTACATGCCTGCCTCTCCACCTGCAAACTTGATAGCATGTATCATTATTTTGGTTATCTGTTCATGTCCTTGTGTTTATATGCCAAAAGTCCTCATCATCATTACTAAAAATCACAAAGATTCACACAAACAGGTTTTAGATGTAACAAATACTATAAATAAATAAATAACCGTATAGAAGATCGCTCTGTAAATTTGGAATTTCACAGATACAAGTGCCAAAAATATAATAGGCTTGCATGAGTAAGTGAGGAACGTAAGACAACTGCCATTCCTCCCCCCTCCCAATTAATTTTTCTAAATTATTTGAAGTTTAACAGTTTAATCTCATTGCTATTGGATGACTGACTTCAGCTACTTATATAGGTTTCTTGGGGAAATTTTGGTCTAGGGTAGCTAAGGAATGATGGAATCAAGTGGCAAAGCAAGCTAGAGTGAAAAAATGGTTTAACATTAGGGGCTCTTAGTGCTATAAAGAGGCAATTCACAGTATTACTAGTGGTTGTCTCTCAAACTCCACCTAGGAGTGCCACATAACTTATGAGCATAGACTTTTCCCTGTACTTGTGCCTTGATGGCCTCTATCAACTTCACTTTATAATTAGGGGGAGTCACAGTTTTTTTGTGGCTGTGGGTATATGGGTCACCAGCCTGCCTCTGTCTGAGTATCTGAGTGAATTGATGAGCTTACCTAAAAGATAAGGCAGAGTTTTAGGATCAGTTCTGTGTTTGAAGACAAAGGATGGGTGCTCACCATTTCCCAGAACTCCCTGACTATCTTACACATCTGCTTTATGTGAAAGCAGTTTCCCTACTCCCCTCAACCTGAGAAACAAACAGGGAAAAAAAGTAGTATCCTCTACAGATAAGTTTGTAAGCCTTTTCATTCCATTTCTGACCCATATTATCTGTCATAGCCATCGAGAAATATACCATTACAAGTCTACCTGCCATTTCATCATGTATGGTTGGATCAGGGTAGTAATGTCTGTTGAGAGGCTATTGTAAAGGTGGGAGATTAGGGGATTGTCAGTCTCTGAGTTATTGCAGAGGAGTTCAAAGTATGTTGTAGTTAGTGTGGGGTGCATGTTATTATTCCTTTCATCTTCACTGGTTTGTAACATGAAAGGTGCGAGGCTATTATCTCACTCAATATAACCTCTTGTAAATGGAATATTTGCATAATTTGCTATGTTTCCACGGCTGTGCTTTCACAATGAAAAAAATATATAGGTATACATCTGTGGAAGTTTATACTGTACTACTATGACAATTACCATCACACCTAATAATGGAAGAAAAGTCTTACCCTTAACAGCTGCCTTTGTCAATACATCCAATTTATATCCAAGCTAAAGCTAACCTGATAAAAATGACGGCTTGATTTTGCAGATTCTCCACGCTACACAAGACTTACAGACACATTTGTATTTTGCCTGTTTGAACACTTACCTGACCAGGTGCACTCTTCCAAGTACCTAACCCAATTAGCGGCATCTTCTGTCCTGTGTACAGAGTCTCATATCCAACAGCTGTTGCCATTCTTGCCTGAACAGAAGATACAATATTAGGAATCTATGCCTTAATTTTATGGTGAAATTACATTTCTGTTTTTAAACACTTTTATCCTCACACTTATTGCTTATAGGCTTTCTTTGTAAGATATCATACTTGAACAGAGTTTTAAATACTGGCTTGATCACAAAGACATCACATCCAGAATCATGTGAAAGTTACAATATGAGCATTAGGTTACTAGAGGGAATGAACATCACCTGTTCATCCAGAGACTTATTACAATGCCAGAGGAAAATGGTAAAAGCTTTTTCAAAACAGGACTGTATGTAGGACCTGATCAGGAGTCAAATGCTAAAACTGTTAAAGAAATACAATCACAAGAATAATGCCATATTGAGTGTTGTATGGCATTTTTACTCTGCAGTACTAGGGATGCACCAAATCCACTTTTTGGGATTTGGCCGAGTTCCTGAATCCTTCGTGAAAGGCTCGACTGAATAGCAAACTGAATGTGAATCCTGATTTGCATATGTAAATTATGGGCGGGCAAGGAAAAGGTGGGAACATTTTTTTTAATTCCTTGTATGGGGAAAAATAGTCACGTCATTTCCCTTCCCACACCCAATATGTGACATATGCAAATTGTGATTCGGTTTCGGTCATGTACAAAGATTCAGTCAAATCTGAAACCTGCTTAAAAGGCCGAATCCCGAACTAAATGCTGGATTTGGTGCATCCCTACAAAATACCAAGTTTTTTGGGAAACGTGAAAGAACGTGTTTAGTTTTTGGCATTTTCAGACAATATTTCAGACAATGTATTTAGTTAGAACTGTTTTGTGTACTGCTGCACGTTACCTAACCTAAAATGCTTTACAAGTGACTTGGAAATGTCAAAAGAAAATTTAAAGGAAGAGCCAAAACTGTTATAGTTTGTGATAAGCATTTATTTTACTCTGCATTAATTAATAACTCCACTCATATGAGCCTCTTTGGCAAATTTTGCTTCCAGACACAAAGAGGCAGGTTTACTAAGGGTCAAATTTCGGATTTAGAAAAAATTTCGACCATCTAATTTTTTGGGGGGGTAATTTTCAATCGATCCCAATCGTTCCAATCGACTGATTTTCCCAAAAAAAAAAAAGAAGATTTTCCAGGACTGTAAAAAATTACAGGAAAGCTTCCAGGGGGTCCCCCATAAGCTAAAATGGCAATTCAGCAGTTTTAAGGTAGCGAATAGTCGAATTCGAATTTTTTTAAAGTGCCAGTACTTCCAAATTAGAATTTTCGACCTTTTTCAATTCAGTTCGAATTTTTGGCTATTCAATAGTCAATGTAGCCCAAAATTAAAACAAATTTTTGAAATTCGAATTTTATTCAAATTTTCACTTTGACCCTTAAAATGGGCCCCAAAATCTAACTTACCTAAAATAACACCACATACACAATGAAATAATAGTAATTAAATAATATTTAATAGGCTCATTTGCATGAAGATGACAGACAGTTTAGGAGTAAATATCCCTGTGTGAAAAAAATACAGTATGTATCCCTTGACATTACCAAAATGGTTACATGCGTCATGGAAATTCACAAGCTCCGTGGATTCTGAACTCACAAAGAGTCAGAGCCAGAGCAAAGGACTCACAGACTTGGGAACACATGAAATGTGAGTAGTATATACGGTAGTAAAGTTGACCATACAAATCAAAGGTTATGACGATTTTCAGGTTGTGTGTGGATCTCCCCAACATTTTTCATAGGTTAGAAGATTTCTTTCGGCTAACGATAATACCGCTGTATGTTTTGCCTATCTGAGTATATCAATGGTGATTATCATTACTATTTGTGAGACATAACGTTTGTACGATTGTTTTCACATCAACTGATTTGTGCTATTACTATTCTTTACTACTTTATTTAATCTAAATGGTTAGTTGTAGGATGCAAGCTTGACAATACAATCCATCCAAGTTAAGGGGGGCTTATGGGGGGATCTGCATACACATAATTGTATTCTCTTCCAAAAGTGTAATATTATCTTTAGTACATCATTTGTTTCTTATATTTACAAAAATTTAGCTGTTTAAGGATTTTGCACCCACTTCGCATGTGCATTATTTTTATTAATACGGACACATGCGTATATATTGTTATGATTATTATTAACATGTATTTATAGAGCAACAACATATTCACAGGAACATGTCTGTATAGCAAAACTGTACAGAATAATAAAAGTGTGGGATCTGTTATCCAGAAACCCATTATCCAGAAAGCTCCAAATTACAGATAGACCAACTGCCATAGACTCCATAAATAATCCAGATTTTAAAACATAACTATGTTTTTATCTATAATAATAAAACGGTACTTTGTGCAAAACTAAGATTTCATTATCTTATATATATATTGGAAGCAGAACCATCCAATTGTGTTTGCATGATTTTATAGTAGACTTCAGTTATGAAGACCAAATTATGGAAAGATCCGTTATCCGGAAAGCCCCAGGTCCTGCCCATTCTGGATAACAGGCCCTATGCCTGTGAATATCATCATCTAAACTAGAAACATTTCAAGATGACACTAAAGGTCAAAAACACACCTATGATTAAATTTATTGAAATATCACTGAGCACAATCACACGGTCATCATTTTGGAATGGATATAGGCAAGGAAGAAATCACTGGCATACACAGCCTCCCTACAGCTTTGTTCTTTGATCAGATAGAATAAAAGTGCTATGCATTGGCACTGTATTCCAGCATGTGTAGTCCTGTCTCAGAACCAGTTACTTCCATAGTGACAACCTGGCACAACAAATTGACTTTTCACAGTGCAAACATACATGTTGCTAATAATGAAGGGAGGATACCACAAGAGATTATGGGTGTGTTCTAGGGATTTCTATTTAATGAAAAATGTTGAGCATTAGACTATAACTTAAAGGGGAACTCCACACAAACATAACTTAAGCTTTTTGAAAAGGTAAGCATAATTTTTAGCAACTTTGCAATATACTGCACTTTAAAATTATGCATTGTTTTCATGATTTTTAACGGTATAGAAGAGTTCCCTCAACCTAGTCCCCTGCCAATATGTCTGACTACTTTGCTGAGCTGGCTAACTAGTGTTGCTTTGTATCAGCAGCAATCTGTCCTCAGCCTGTATCCTCCAAACCCCACAATTCCCTGCACATGTGATTTCAATAAGAAACAGTACATCACAGTGCAATGCATTGTGGAGTATGTAGTTCCTGCATGCTGTCTGTAAGCTGTGGCGAAGTTGTTACAATTTGTAACATCAGTGGTTACTTTCGCCTTCCCTGCCAGGATTTCAAATGATGCAGAAAGAGAAAATCTGTTAAACAGTTAGATTTCAGCATAAAAAATGGCACTTATTCATACTTTTTGAAGAAACAGGTAACTGTGATGGGTTTATTAGGGGTTTCTGTGTTATGCGGGCCTCATTATCACATTTTGGTTTGGAAGCCGGAGTTCCCCTTTAAAGATGGCTGCATTAACGCAAAGTAAAGATACACTTAGACGCTATTCACCAACATCCAGCTTTGTAGAAACAATGTTACTCTGCAACTGTGAAAATTGCAGGCTTTCACAGGCTAAGGTTAAGTTGAGCTCAGGTGAGGACGTTAGGAGAAAAAACAGGAGCAGATAGATAAAGCAGAGTTTCTATGTTAACCAACACTGTCATCTCTTCATTGGCTGCTAGACTGGAGGGTGTGTTAAGTAATCGGAGATTATAAGAACTAAGCATGTGTAATAGCCAAAAGCCAACGTAAAGTCCTAAGGAAGTGTTAGAGGAGGAGAAGGAATCCTCAGTGATTGTGTAGATGCTGCAGCCTTACTCTTAACCTCTGAACAACCAATGTGGTAGGTGTTAAAAGATTTCAAAGAGGCTGTTCATTGATAAATACTTTAATGGCAGTTTACATGCCAATATACACCTTTGTTAAATTGAGCCAGATAAATAGGGAATACATTGAAAATGTGTTTTACCTATTCTCTTTAATATATATATATATATATACCACCATCGAAGAGTCGGCACTCACGACACTTTGTGTAAATTTGCCTGGGTGCAGTGTCCATAAATAAATAAACCTTTCCATCCAAAAAGGTCCACACTCTCAGGTCTTAAAATAAATCAAAAATGTATTTATTGTTGAAACGTTTCGGCCTCCTCCGAGGCCTTTCTCAAAGTACAAAATGACATAATATGAATGCATTAAATACTCTAGAAGGCAGGAACAGGCTGACTTAACAAATACATCATCAGGATGCGTCAAAAGGTAAAGCTACACACATAAAGGACACATAAATACAATTAAAACGTACACATTAAAACAACAATAGAGTAAGTGTTGATGTTTTTGTAACCATCATTTCAGAAGAACACCCCTCGAGAAACAAGAATTTTGTAACCATTGCCTAGATCGCTACTTTGTATACCTTATGTTGAAGGAACCATTATTAGCTGAACATAAAAAGATACAAAAGGTACTAACCAATGAGTTAAGATCACAATTTTGTTCTAAAGGGAACCTGTCATGATTGAGTTAACACTAGGAAGGAAATAAAACTTTTAAAACAAACCACATAACCCTATTTATTATGCTCAAATCTCACTAAATCTCAATTTATAACTACTTTTCACAATGTCCATGAGACACTAACTGAAGCCCTGACTTTCCAGAAAGTCAGGAGAGCAAAGCATCATGGGTAGAATCAGTACTGCAGACTCCTCTCACAATATCACCGGTTTGTGCAGTTGTTAGTGGCTGGAGTAGCCCACACAATCTGAATAGAACAATAGAAGGTGTTTCAAATAATTCCCATAGAATATCAAGTCCTGGTGTGACATGAGTTATACAGAGCTTGTCTATCATAGAGTATACTCTGACTAAGCATGAATGAGATTTGGCAGTTTGGCACAGCCCACACACGGAAAACAAAGGGGTGTTTAAACATGGCAGCGCCTATGAAGCCCTTTTTACATGTAGGATATTTTCTAATACGTTTCAGATATAGACAAAAACAGCTGACTAAAGGGTTTAACTAAGGATGGAAAAGAAATATTTTACTCATGTCTCAAGGTGACAGGTCCTCTTTTTTAAAGTGTTACAAAAATTACTAAACAATGAGTTAAGATCACAGGTCTGTTCCAAGGTGAATCCCCGTTAGTAGTAAATTAGCTCAATAAAGCTGTGTTTATGGGGAACTTATGTGGTGCCTGACAGGGCTACTGCTCATTAAGTTAATGTATTCTAGTGCTCGCATTACTAACCAAACTATCCATCGTCTCCAAATATAACCAGTGGTTGGCCAATATTAGCTATATAAGGAAGGCTACATAGAGGAAATTTACCCCGGGGTCTGTTACTCTACATTTATATATGTTCCCCAGTATGATATTAGTGCTGTGTTCATGAAAGTGAACTATCATTCCTGACCGTTGCCATGTTAAGTTGCGAATTAACATAATCACGTGAAAGGCAATTGGGTGTAGGGGATAGTGACAGTGTAATCCCCCATCCCTCGACCATATCATATGGTTAAAATCCCCCAAATATCAAATATTATCGACCTATTAAATCTAAATTGTAACAAAAAATCAATAAACATACCCATAAAAATAAAAACCAAAAGATAATAGAATAAGAAATAAAAGTTAGTGTCAATGTGAGAACAGTCCCCCGGTAGAGCAAAGTTCAAGCGTCCTTATAGTAGCTTAATATCATGATCCCATATTAAATCCCAGCTAGTGCTCCATTAGTTTTGGAATCGAAAAGCCACTCCAACCGGTCTCACGACCCATGAGCAGTGCGGCGATTACACACCAATTTGACTCACTTAGTTGCTCTCGTGTGTAGCATGTGGGGGTTAGCACCGACGCTCACCCAACTCGACTTTGCAGCCGCTGTCATCCACCTCTGCGGCTAGGGCCGCCGCCATCAGTCCCCATCACGTTTCCCTCTCGTGCATCGGCTGGCATCAAAGAACGCTAGCGTGTACAGCTTCGCACTCGCATAGATACCAGCCCAAGATGCCGGACCGCGGCTGGAAGGGAACATTGTGCGCCAGCAACACTGGGCGGCCGCGCAGGAATCATCCACGTCCCCCTCTCCAGGAAGGCTTGGTCAGTTCGAGCACTTAATCCACATATCAGGTCTCATCCATCCGCACGCTTTCAATGTTCATGACGGGTAAACACCTTAGGAACCTATAGCAACTCGCCCGCTTGTGGGCCATGCTTGTTAGCTTGTAGAACTAGGCCCTTCCCAGACCATTACGGACCGCTCGGGGCAAGGATGGTAACGTCAGTCCAAATTAAGGCTTACATCACCTATCAAAGTAACCCAACTGCCCCTCGTGATGTAACTTGAGCTCTGATAAACTTCAATCACTCTTTTCTGCTGCACTGCAAGTAGGAGTGATATCACCACTCCCTTTTTCCCCCCCAGCAGCCTAACAACAGAACAATGGGAAGGTAACCAGATAACAGCTCCCCAACAAAAGATAACAGCTGCCTGGTAGATCTAAGAACAGCACTCAATAGTAAAGCCCATGTCCCACTGTGACTCCTTCAGTTACATTGAGAAGGAAAAACAACAGCCTGCCAGAAAGCAGTTCCCTCCTAAAGTGCTGGCACAAGTCACATGACCAGGGACATGGGAAATTGACAAAATGTCTAGCCCCATGTCAGATTTCAAAATTGAATATAAAAAAATCTGTTTGCTCTTTTGAGAAATGGATTTCAGTGCAGAGGTCTGCTGGAGTAGCACTATTAACTGATGTGTTTTGAAAAAAATATGTTTTCCCATGACCGTTTCTCTTTAAGCAATTGTGCATTACACTTTGTTCTTGATGGAATTTGCAATTTTTACATTTTTTGATAAGTCTGATCAATCTGGTTTTTGCTCATATGGTACACCAGTAAACATTCATTCCCATGCCTGTGTGCTGGTCTAAAAAGAAATATTCATTACAATAACCAACCGCACCAACAGGTCTTGCAAATAAATTTCATTTTTTTTTATTCAACGTTTCGGCTAAAAACAAAATTTAATTTCTTTTCAAGACCTGTTGATGCTGTTATTGTGGTGAATGTATTGGGTTCACTGGCCCCACCTAAAAAAACAAATACTCAGTGAACAATCTGTGAGCTGCTATTTATTAACGTTACAGAAGCTAGCCTTGCCAAGAGTAAAGTTTAGAGGAGGGAGGGGAAAACTCCATGCAGCTGTAATACTCCATATTGCTGTAAGTCACTGACATATATTCAAGTATACATTTAAATTAAATAAGTAAAACAGCAAATGGCAAGCATTTCAAGAAAGCACATTTTTTAAATGTAATACTTCAAAGGGATAGTATGTTACAGTGTGGTCAATTCTAATCAACTTTACAATGTGGCATGTATGCGCCGAACGTAGGTTGAGATGTAACATGCAGCATTTTACCTGCATCCAGCACACACAAGCAGAGCAGGGCACACACGGGCTGAGAGCAGGGCACACACACGGGCTGAGAGCAGGGCACACACACGGGCTGAGAGCAGGGCACACACGGGCTGAGAGCAGGGCACACACGGGCTGAGAGCAGAGCACACAGGGAGCATACACAGGGATAAAATCTGACCCACAAAATCTGATGAAAAACACTCATGTAGTTCTACTCTTAGGGCTCTTACACACAAGTGCCTGAAGCTGTGCTCCCCTGCGTTCCGGTTTTATGCGTTCAGCCGCAGCAGCAGTAGACGCCTTCCATTTTTTTTCACTGGGGCTGTACTCACACAGGCGCATGTAGACGCTGAACACAGGTTGAGACGCAACATGCTGCATCTACACACAGGCAGAGCAGGGCACACAGGGAGCATAGGGAAGGCAGAATAGACCAGGAGACAGAGAAACCCATCAGGACCATTCTAAGGGCAGGACTAATTGGCGACTTACCTGCATTTTCCGATGCTCTGCGCAAAAACGGATGTGAGAAGTCCAATGCGACAGGAACAAGGTAAAGGTAATAGGAAGTCAAATGGTGTCCCAGGGTTGATCCAACGCAACAGGACTGTTGAATGGAAATGCTGCAAACTGCATCTTCATCCAACAGTCGTGTTGCGTCGGACCAATCCTGTGATACCATCCGACTTCCAATTACTTTACATTGTTCCTGTCGCATTTGACTTCTCGCATCCATTTTTGTGCAGAGCGTCGGATCCGCCGAAAACGCAGGTAAGTCGGTCGTGTAGTTCTGCCCTAAGGAGAGAACTACACAAGTGCTTCTGTAGGATGGTGTCTGATTGACAAAACGCATCCTACAAGTCTGATGTTGTTGTGTGGGTTAAAATATAATGGGACTGATCCAAAACTACATGTAAAATTTTCCATCCGAAACAACGCAACTATCAGATATGAATACTGCATGCTGCATCTTCATCCAGCAAGATAAACGGATGGTGTCGGAAAGACTTTTTGTTGGATGTAAATGCACAAACAAAAGACTCCATCAGACTTATCTCATCCAACTTTAAGTTCTTGTTTAGGGTCATCCTACAAAGCTTGTGGTGTTGCGTGGCGTAGCGTGGTGTTGCATGGAGGATTAGATAAAATCTGATCCACAAAATCTGTGGGGTAGTTCTACCCTTAGGGCTCTTACACACAAAAGCCTGAAGCTGTGTTCCCCTGTATTCTGGTTTTATGCGTTCAGCCGCAGGGGAGCGCAGCAGTAGACGCCTTCAATTTTTTATCAGTGGAGTGGTACTGTGAAACAGTGCTGGTGCCCCATTAGCATTTTGTATCAAGTGTGAACAGTGTGGGCAGTTTCAGTTTGGGTCTCAGGTGTGAACAGTTCAGGGCTTTAGGGGTGTGAACATTAGAGGTGTTACCAGTGTGAACAATACAGGAGATTAGTCTGAATTTGAGGGGCCAGTTATTCTATGTAGGTAGGGATACCATTTAAATCTTACATAAGGTAAACACAGCAGGTAAGAGGGGGCCACAGAAAGGGGGCCCACGCCACACATACAGGCTCACAACTGCCAACAGCCTCATCATGCTTTCAGAGGAAAGCAGCACTATTACTTTACTCCCGCACTCTACACACACTCACCTATAGTAGAAATCAGGCCGGAGCGCTGAAGTTTCCTTGTTCGCCTCACGTGATAGAATGGCTGTCAGGCGGGGTGCTCGGCAGATTTGTGGGCACGAGAGAGGGAGTGGAAGGCTAGAGGGCTGGCCAGGCTGTGTGGAATAAAACGCACAAAATATCTAACCCAAAGTGACTTTGTAACTCGATCTGATCCTGCACCGTCAGCTCCTCTGAGGGAAGGAAACAGGAACGAGGATTAACCCTTTCGCTTCCTTCGAGTTATCCAGCTGCTGACATTGATGAATAACTTCCACTGTGCTTTAGCAGAGCTTTTGACCAATGTCTGGTATAAGAAGTTCAGCATTTCCAGACTGCCAGTCCAGACATGCCCAGGGCACTTTAGAGATGGCTGTCTTTGTTAATAAAATCATAGCAGGTATTTGATTTACTCCTATAATGGATTGGGGCTTGGGCAATGCTACAACACAGGCATCATACTGGTGTTGTGAGATAGCCTGTGTCCTTTCTTTCCTGCTCCCGCTTTGTGGTCTCTACTACTTCCCTGGTTTGTTATTGACTGGGAAAGACAAAACTGACAATCTGGAAAATGGCAAATTCACCGGGGGGCTGCTGTATTCCGTCATTGCCATAGCAGATACACATCATACAATGGTGGTTGGCAAGCAGGAGCCCCGCCCCCCACACTCAGAGATGACCTGGTCTTAGCTTTCAGTGCAAATGCTTCTGCTCAGCAATCATTGCCATGGCACTACTGGCAGGATGGGACACAGCCAAAAGTGGTGACCATTGCTGCATTGAATTTAGTGTACATCTATGGGAACAGGGACCCCTTTTAGGAGTGTGTCTGATGGGATTTAGGAGGGGCTGCCTGTGCAGGATTTTTAAAGCACATATATAAACAAAAGGAATTCTGGGAATGAATTCCAAATGTGCTCCAAGAAAATCCCATTTGCATGGGTTTATCCTATTGGCTAAAGCTCACCCACTGGGTTTTCAAGCTAAAGCCAGGATAATAGCTGATCAGATTTCCCAACTAAGTCTGTATGAGGCAGTCTCCTCAACCCTTGTCACATGTTTGGAAAACCACATGGTGGCTCTACTTAAGCTGATCAGACAACCTGCACTGCACTGAAGAGCCTCAAGAAAGGCGAAACCGGTCTGGATAGCCTAACCGGAGTGTATCTTTGTCAGCTTTTATTCCTCTTGACTAGTATCTATGGCAGTGAACCTTAACCAGTAGCTTGTGAGCAACATGTTGCTCTACAACCCCTTGGACGTTTCTCCCAGTGCCCTTTAAGCAGGTGCCTTTTTTAAATTCCAGGCTTGGAGGCAAGTTTTGATGCATAAAAACCAGTTGCACTGCCAAACAGAGCCTCGATGTTGGTTGACAATCCACATAAGGGCTACCAAATTTCCAATCACACCACTTATTTGGCACCCCAAGAACATTCATGCTTGTGTTGCTCCCCAACTCCTATTACTTCTCTCAAAGGGTTGTGCATCCCTGATCTATGGGCATAACACAACTGTAATTTATATCACAGCCTGTGCCCAGAAAGCAGGCTGAATTACATGTCCAGTCCCACTGGCCTCCTATAGTTTCTGCTTTAATTACACCTTATGCTCCACGAAAAAAACAATTTCAGTGACAGCCTACATAACTTACAACTACACTGCCATCTAGTGACTTGGATGATAATGTTTTTTTCATTAGTGCTGTCAATTACTTGATATTTCAGTTGTTAGAGGTTGGGTTATAGTAACATTATGTCCTGATGGCATCCTCGAGGGGGTGCTTGATGTCTTTACAACTATGTGAAGCTGCTCCACCTTCATACCTATGTGAAGTTGTTAATCCTTTAACTAATGCTTTGGTGTGAATTTGTGAACTAATTCCTAGCAATTATTTCAGTGGAAATGAGACTGATAACTTTTGACACCAACATTTTAATAGAGTAAAATCACTTTACCTGCCTAATACTGTTCTGGTTCTTAGGCTATGGATATATTTAGCCAAACCGCTTGCCTCAACCTGCTCCTGTGTCTGCACTAAATCAATACAAAATATAAAATGCTGAAGAACCTAAGGTAAGTTCCACTGAACATACTTTTTAAAAAGTGTTATTGAACCCCTGGCCACCGATGTTTTTTTTAAAATATTCTTTGGGGCCCCTGACCACCAATATATTTGTAAAAACTTTTATATTATTTTTTTAATGTATAGGGGGCTCTGACCACCAATGAATTTTTTTTAACTTGTAGGGGGCCCTGACCACCAATGTTTTTTTAAAAACATTTATGTGGGACCGTGGCCATCAATTCTTTTTTATTATAAGGGGTCCTGACTAACTTGTGAGTGATGTTTTTTTCCATTTTTAACGCTGGTGGCTCTGGCTTCCTTTATAGTTACACCACTGAACCTGAGGGTTGTAGTCAGTGTTGGACTGGCCCACAGGGAAACCAGGAAAACTTCCGGTGGGCCCAGGTGTCAGTGGGCCCCCTTGCTTCTAACAATTTGGCCTATTTCATGTTCATTCCCTATTTCTTAATGTGGAAAAAGAGGCTGAAGAATGGAGTATAGTAAGTAGATTGAAAAGAATAAAGAGGTTATGTGAGGGCAGAAGGAATAATAGTTTGGAAAGTTGGGCCCCTGGTCTAAGGTTTTCTGGTGGGCCCCTGGCATCCCAGTCCGACACTGGTTGTAGTTCTGGCTACATTTCATTCACTATATGCGAGGACCCACGCCTGAAGATTTAAGAGCTTCATGCTTTATTTTAGGATAAAGTGAATGTAAGTTACTGATGTTCTTACAAATACTTAAAACACAGCTAATATAAAAGCCTCACACATGCCAAGGGCTCCATTTGCAAATATGTATGAGTTTTGTGAGATTTTTTACTCTCCTGAGACTCCACTGTGGTACAAAAGAGGATTTTCAAAGCACTGCACTAGAAAAAAACACACTTTATACTGCAAATCCAGACCACATGATTAAATAAACTGTGCATTACATTGATGAAGCTTTGACAAAAGTAAACAGAACACACTGAGCTTGTTTTATGCATTGCAACACCCTCTAACAGTAAGGTAATCCACAGATATAGCCATTCACTGTATGTGAAAGGGATTCTGTTATGAATTTATGATGCAGTTTTTATTTCTAAATGACACTGTTTATACTGTAAATAATTCACTCTCATAATGTAGGTAAACGGGTGGTCAGATCGCGGGACCATTTCAACAAACAGATGCAGCCGCGATTCAACAGGATTTTTCATCCTGCACAATCTCCCCAAATGGCTAGTCAGTGCTGCGTGTGAACAAGCGCAGGCGACTTTACGCCTAGCGAGTGCGCAGCGCTGACTAGCCATTCGGGGAGATTCGTCGCGGCGAGAAGTTGCCAGGAGACAGATCTCCCCCGAATCTCCCCGTCTGGCCTTGCCCTTAAAGTAATAAAAATATAAAGCAGTGTTGCCCTGCACTGGTAAAACTGCAGTGTTTGCTTCAGAAGCACTACTATTGTTTATATAAATAAGCTGTTGTGTAGCCATGGGGGGCAGCCATTCAAAGGAGAAAAGACTCAAGTTACACAGCAGATAGCAGATAAGCTCTGTCGAACATAATGTTATCTGTTATCCATTACTCATCCTGTGCCATATAGCCGTTTTTCGATTTCCACCATTGTTACTTAGCAGCTTATTTATATGAACAATAGTAGTGTTTCTGAAGCAAACAGATCAGTTTTAACTTTACTTTAAAACACTTTAATTTTTTTGTGTTACTGTTCCTTTAAAAAAACAGATACCTTCTAGGCAAAACAGCATTGCTTTGCTAAACACAGCAGACTTTTTTATAAAATTAAACAAAATGTTACTCAAACTACATACTATCAAATTACGATAATAATATGCCTTGGTCTTGGTATGATACTCTGAAAATACACCCATGGCTTTTACATTAAAAGATGTAACTAGAGTTTAAAAAAGGGGACACTTTATATTTACCATTTGAGAAATAAGATGCTAAAATCCCTATAGAAGTGAATAGAAAATAGTGTGGTGAAATGATGCAAAGTCTATTTTTATACTTCGATAAATATGCTCACAAATATTCCAGATCCTTTGCAGCCTATATATTTTATTTTTTAAGATCTAATATTTAAAATGCATAGGGATTTGCGCATTATAGCTTCTTCCACTGCAAAACTGTAACAAAGACATATAAGGTGGCTGAATTTTTGGTTAAAACCACAAAAGTAAAAGTCAAGTATAAGGGACCAAAGGGAAAATAAAACAAAAGCTTTTCATAAAGTACATTTCCGATGACCATGTTCTGAATGTTGATTTTGGGCACACCTATAAATATAAACAAAAAATTAAATTTACCAATTTTAACTGTGTCATAACTTACACTTTGATTCCAGGGACATGCCAAATACAGACCAGCTGCCATTAGTGGTGGGATTAGATATTAATGGTTTAGGGGGCCGGCCTGGTTTATGGAAGTGACATCACTTCCGCGACAGCTGTGAATGTGACATCATGTGCATGACACACTGTCACACGCACGGTGTAGGGGGTGTACTTAGGTCCGATGCCTAGGGCAGCATCCACTGTAGTTACGCCCCTGGTTGTCATAGATGCCAACCATGCCTGGATTAAGATGCAGAATAGATCCACCTTGTCAGGAAGCAAAGGCCCAAACAACCCCAACCAGGTCCAAATAAAAGCTATAGTATATAGCCCTATAATAATATATAATACTACTGATACTTTTATGTTATATAATGAATAATGTACCCTTTTTTGTCCAAGGAGAACTAAACCATAAAAATGAATAAGAACTTATGACCTTAATTGACCAGCCTAAAGTTTCAGCTTCTCAACAGCAGCAATGATCCAGGACTTCAAACTTGTCTGTCACATTAGTGGGCTCTGAGCAGCTGTTGGGAAGGTAAGCTTAGGGGTTGTTGCAAATTATCAAGCAGAAATATAAGCTGATGCTACAGGGATAATTGTTGAATTCTGATGTTAATTGTGTTGGTTTGTAAAATGCCACATACCAATAATTTAAAGGATGTCAGACCCAAAGGATGTCAGACCCAAAAATAATTTTTGCCTAATAAAAGAAAACAAAATTGTGATCAATTTTCCCATATACATTCATTACAATTTTTCTGTTTTTTTTTTTTTTAAGTTATTTGTATATGTATTGCTATTGAAAGCAGTGTTTGTCTGTCCCTGCCTATTAACTGCTGATACAATGTTGCAACAGTCAGAGTCCCCCAGCAAAGACAGGTCTGTTAATCAGCTGCCTTGTCTTACATTGTATCAGCAGTCTATCAGGGCAGAGAATAGGTAGGGACAAACTGCAGTATATCAACAGTCATAGCCAAGGTAGAGAATAGGTAGGGACAAACTGCAGTATATCAACAGTCATATCCAGGGCAGAGAATAGGTAGGGACAAACTGCAGTATATCAACAGTCATAGCCAGGGTAGAGAATAGGTAAGGACAGACACACACTGCAGTATATCAACAGTCAGAGCCAGGGCAGAGAATAGGTAGGGACAGACAAACACTGCAGTATATCAACAGTCAGAGCCAGGGTAGAGAATAGGTAGGGACAGACAACCTGCAATTTATCAACAGTCATAGCCAGGGCAGAGAATAAGTTAGGACAAACAAACACTGCAGTCTATCAACAGTCAGAGCCAGGATAGATAATAGTTAGGGACAGACAAACACTGTAGTATATCAACAGTCATAGCCAGGGCAGAGAATATGTTAGGACAGACAAACACTGCTTTCAATAGCAACACATATACAAATTACTTAAAAAACCATAGAAAATGTTTAATGAATGTATATGGGAAAAATCCTTCAATGTTTAAATGTTGGCATGGAGACCCCTTTTCTGGACAACCCCTGGGTCAAGCATTCTGGATAATAGGTCGTCTACAACAGGCTGTCCGATAAAAGCAGTTGTTTCACATGCACAGATAATTTTGGAGCAGATCCCCTTGTTTCTCTTTTAATAGATTAAGGACAGAGCATGAATCATGGTGGAGGGGCTTCCACAAATATTGTATACTCAGGGGCTAGAGGTTCATATTATGCCTTTGCTAGTGAATATTCTTGGAACATGCTTAAAAGTAAAATGCAAACTCACAGTACTCCATTCTGACGAGTCACTGGCTAGCAGGTACAGTATAAGTATATAAGTATATATAGGGTTCCCTTATGCCTGAGCAAACTGCGTCATCCACTTTGGGTCAAAGCACCCACCAATGCTAGAACTTTAGGTATGTGCCCTAATAATGCCCTAGCATTATTATATGATCCATATAGTTCACAACTGCTGGGGAACTGCTAGTGTCTTGACATGATAAGGGTAATTCATCAAAACCACAGGCCTAGGTCTGTTTGAGACACAAAAGTTGCTGCTGGTATTGATCCCTTCTGGTACTGTTCATTTATTATGTAGAGCATTAACTTTGGACACTGAACAGCAAATGTGATTCTTGAAGCAAATATTTACAACGGAAGGGTAAGGGACCACCTGCAACTATGACTTACCAGGTTTCACAGTACAGGTATGGTATTTCTTATCTAACCCAATATCCAGAAGTTACAAATTACAATTCAATTTTCATGTCCTTTTTCTTTTTGTCAATAAATGAAACCTAGTTGTGACCAAGTACTTTATACTAAATGGTAACTAAGCTGCATAACGTCATATTCATGGCAAAATAATCCTACTAAGTTTATTTCAGGGGTTATTTATCTAAATCTGTAATGTTCTCATTGTTTTCTGAAAACCACTCTGACCTAATCTGTACAGACTTCTCCTCCGATATTTATTGATACATTTTGACGAAACTTTCTTGTGTGGTAAAAGAAAATATCAAATATTTGTAGTTGAAAACCGCGACTTTTACATATTTGACGTCCGAAACCAAGAAATGTTCGGATTATTTAATGAAACCCAGCACTGATCAGGATATCTTCAAATTTTCAACAGGACGTCTGCTATTGATTTCTACATGAACGCGGCAGAACTTTTTTATTCAGACTTTTAACACCAATATGCATTTACAGAAATAATCCGGGCTAGTGATCCGATTGCTGGGTCCTAGGGTCCACAATCGTGTCAGCCCACCTTAAGGTGGGCATATCGGGGAGAGATCTCTGTGTGTATGGCTATCTTTACACATCACTTTAAATACATTTATACCAGGTTTAAAAATGTAATACGGAAATTAGATTTTAAGATCCCTGGAACAGGCACTGATGTGAATTATGAAAAACTGCTATATATATATCACATCTGCTCTATAAAACAAATAAAGGATAATAAGAATTGCAGCTTAGATCTTGAAAAGAATGCACATATTATTTCCTTTAAAGGAAAACTATACCCCCAAAATGAATACTTGAGCAACAGATAATTTATATCAAATTATGTAGCATATTAAAGAATCTTGCCAAACTGATAAATATATATATATATATAATTTACGTAAATATTGCCCTTTTACATCTTTTGCCTTGAACCACCATTTTGTGATGGTCTGTGTGCTGTCTCAGATGCGAGATCACCTGACCAGAAATATTTAAACTCTAAAACTGTAACAGGAAGAAGTGTGGAAGCAAAAGACACAACTCTGTCTGTTAATTGGCTCATGTGACCTAACTTTATAGTTTGTTTGGAATGTTTGTGTGCACCGTTGAATCCTAGGATCCCAGGAGGCCGTCCTTATTTTTTTTTAAAGTTTTTTTTAAATCATGGCTATTTATGATTACCCAATGGCACATGCTACTTAAAAATATATTATTATGAAAATGGTTTATTTACATGAAGCAGGGTTTTACATATGAGCTGTTTTATGCAATATCTTTTTATAGAGACCTACATTGTACTTGGGGTGTAGTTTTTCTTTAAGTTAAAGCTACAAGCTACAGAGAAACAAAAGAATGAAGTAGTGATGCTATATCTGCTAGAATCTACATCACTCATATTTTGGTATTCTGCCATATGTGAAAATGTCTGGTCTCTGACTGCACATAAGACTACAGACATTGAGCAGGAGAGATAAACTGCAAAGTCATGCTGCAGAGTCCTGCAGCGGGTCGGGTACCCGCGGGTTACCCGCAAATGGGGGTCGCGCAGGACTCTATCATGCTGCATGCACAGCCATAGCAAGGGAAACAGGAAGGAAAGCAGCACAGATGCTGATAAGAATCCAAGGGGAAGTAAAATCAAAGCAAGGATTACAGGAAGAGAAAATCAGATGGCATAAACTTGCTTGGGCAGTAGAAATGTAAGTTCTGTTTTGAAACAGCATTGTGGCAATAGACTTTCTGTCTTTACCTACTGTTATTCACAGCACTGCAAGCAAGCCTAGGAAAACGTCCCCTTGAGGGGACCACACATTGAGCAACCATCTGCAAATATAGCATGA
Organism: Xenopus borealis; assembly: GCA_024363595.1. Lineage (NCBI taxonomy): Eukaryota > Metazoa > Chordata > Amphibia > Anura > Pipidae > Xenopus > Xenopus borealis. The sequence continues at coordinate 70,495,069 of CM044438.1, forward strand.
GAGGCAAAACATATTACTGTATACATTATCAGTAATCAGCTTTCTCTTTAAAGAAAACAGTGCAACAGGCTGTAGGCTAAGGTGGGTAGCTTCAACAGGCTGTAGATGGAAAGAGTGACAAGCTATAGACTGTGAAGTACACTTCATTCCCTATGCTGAATAACCTATGCGTCAAGTCATTGATGGTATGCATGTTTGTTTGTCTCATAGCGCATGTATGGTCTGTGTATATCATAGATGCAAAGTTGATTCAGGTTATTGTACTGCTACTGGTGAGCTCAGCACTGAGCATGTTCTTATTGATTTCTCCTGGCTTTAGTTTTGACTTGCTATTGCTGACTGGATCAAACCATGATATGTTCCTCTGTGGTGTAAATTCTTCTGCCTACCTTAAAGGGGTTATTCACCTCTGAGTTAACTTTTAGTAAAATGTAGAGAGTGATATTCTGAGACAATTTGTAATTGGTTTTCATTTTTTATTGTTTGTGGTTTTATAGTTATTTAGCTTTTTATTCAGCACCTCTCTAGTTTGCAGTGTCAGCAATTTGGTTTTTAGGGTACAAATTACCCTAGCAACCCTGCACTGATTTGAATAAGAGACTGGAATATGAATAGGAGAGGGACTGAATAGAATGATAAGTAATAAAAAGTGGCAATAACAATACATTTGTAGCCTTACAGAGCATTTGTTTTTAGATGGTGCCAGTGACCCCCATTTGAAAGCTGTAAAGAAACATTGCAAAAACTATGAAAAATAAATAATGAAGACCAAATGAAAAGTTTCTTAGAATTGGCCCTTCTACAATATACTAAAAGTTAACTTGAAGGTGAACCACCCCTTTAAACCCTTTCCATTTTCTGACTAGTATTTGCCAGTTTAGTCTTTGTGGTTGTTGCCTAGAATGAAGGTTATAGATGTCTATGGGTCCAAGACTAATATCCCATACACTGCAGCACACTGGAAACTGAGGTTTAGTGCAATTTGGATATTTATTAGCTCATAGTAGACAAGCAAACAGGCAACGTTACGGACCCCACTGGGTCCTTTATCAAGCCTTGAAGGACCCAGTGAGGTCCGAAATGTTGCCTGTTTGTTTGTCTACTATGAGCTAATAAATATCCAAATTGCACTAAACCTCAGTTTCCAGTGTGCTGCAGTGTATGGGATATTCGGATTGATGATTGGACCATAGGCAGGCTTGGTCAGAGTACTGCTATAGCACCTGGATCCACATTGGATTTAAAGAGGTAGAGCACTCCAACCTCGAGTGGAACTATGGGTCCAAGACTGTCTGAAAGGTCATCTACAAATGTACATTTGGAAAACAAATTGCCAACTTGACCAAGAAAGACTGTCCAGCAAATTCAACATGAGTCTAAGATTAGAGACTACACATATTAGATGTACATAAGAGGTGTGTTAGAAAGAAATATTTGCTGTCCAGAATGAACTTCTGAACAAGTCTAGGTTAAAGAATAACAGTTGCATTTGAACACCTCGGCAAAAACCAGGACCTCTGAAACAATGTGTTGTGGACAGATGAACAAGTTATTTGGCCACAGTACCAGAAATCAGCATTTCACCAGAAGAACCTGATACCAGCTAATGTTGGTGGTGGGTAGATTGATCAAAGTGTGAATTTTAGAAAAAAAGAAAAACTCACCCATGTTCTATGGGATTTTTAGAATGGAGTTTACCATTTGATTAATATGCTTTAAAATAGGAATGAATAGAAAGTGAGCTACAGTAGTTTTATTGTGGTGAGTTCTAAATTCACACTTTGATAAATCTGTCCCTAAGAGTTTTGGCATTAGAGCCTGGGCAGCAATCCATCATAAAGCCCTGTATAAATTCTTCATTGTACTAGTGGATTATTGATTATAATGTGAAAACATCTGTAATTCTTGTCCAAAAATGGACTTTGCAACATGACAATGACCATAGACCTTCCAGTAAATCCGCCAAGTGGCTTGAAAAAATGAAGGGTTCAGGAATGTCAAAGTTGAAATGTCATAGAGATGCTATGGGTCGATTTAAAACAGGATTTACATGCTTGAAAAACCTCAAACACTGCAAAGCTGCATGGAGCAATGTGGGGAAATGACTTTTCAATGTGAGTAATTAGTAGACAGAAAACCAATGTGTATTTGAGGTTGATTCTGCCAAAGACAAGGGTTTATGTACTTTATCCATATCTGGATAAATATCTGTTAATTGTTTTGTTGAATAAATGCTTGAAAGTCTATATATGGAATAATGTACCCCCCTATTCTTAAATATAAGGATATTAGAATTTACTTCAATGAGGTTGGTTCAGTTATCATAAAAATGCAGGAGGTTGATGGCTGAATGCTCTTAAAACTCTGAGGTGATTTCTCTGAAGGGTACATATTGTATTTATAATCCACGTGACGTGTTTGTTAGTCATGTGACAAAATGCTAATAACCAATGATATAATTAAGTGCTTCTTCCCTAGTAGTTAGCTACTTGCAAGAAACAAGCTTTCTACTGTGACATGTCGTTGAGTATTTCAGCACAGGAAACAATAAAAGGCGCTTTCAGAAAGATGCAACTACTCTTCTCAATGCCTCTTGTCATAAGTCTCGGTGAGAAGAGCGAGACAAAAAGCACAGCCCGTGGTACTTTCTATACACACCCGTAATAAAGTTGCCAAACGTTTTATTTCTTTGCTCCTTATTAGTCTAAAAAAGAAGGTGGTACAACCCAGCCAAAAGCAATGAGGGGAGGCACAAGATGACAATGCTTTGCTAAGGAGAGGGGCGGGAAGTAGTGGAGCGGGCGGTGCTCGCGATATTTGCAGAATATAAAGCACTTTCAAGGCGCTGCTGGTCTCCTCCTGCGCTGCCTGATCTGATTGGGACAACAGCAAGCTTTATGTAAGTTACACGTCCTGCCCCTAGCACAGTCTCTCGTTTTCAGCTTGGCCTCTCCATCTCGTCTTATCTCTCACAGTCACTGGGGGCGATGGGAGTTGTAGTCCAGCAAGTTGGAATGCGAAATACCACTGCCTAGTCATTGTAATTTCTTCTTGATCTTTTGTATTCTATTCTTATTGACCCCCCCCCCCCCAATAATGCTCCGAAGCTTTACGCATATTCCTGGAAACCGTGGCCCTCCAGCTGTAGTTGCATCCTGCATGCAAGTGTAACTAAGGATCAGATGGGCCATCCTTGTACAATAACCCGGTGGGGGGATTATAGTGAACAGCCTTGAACTTGGACGTGGGCCGACTTTAGAATGAATGTGAATGGCTCCTTCTTCTCGCACTTAATCCGGTATATACCGCCACAGCTTTACTTCTTCTGCACCTGCATCTTCCTCGTGACGTCTTCCCGATGAGGGCTGTGATCCCATAATTCCGTGGCGCCTCACACACAGCTCACATTGTGAACGCGCTGTCCGGCTGCCAACTTCTGCGTTTGCGTGACAACGTCTAGCCTCCGGCGGCGGCATGTGTGCTAGCCATCTTATAAGCGATATAACAAGTTATTCAGAGTTCTGCTCTGCTTCCAGTCACTGTAACTCAGCTACTCTAGCACAGGCACGTACTGTATGAGGAGGTTCCCGCCTATCTGCTGTCTTAATAGACCACGAAAAATTTGTTGGTTCACATTCATGCCAGTGTTGTATAGGCAGGAGTGTTCGGTATTTTTGATGGTCGATACCAATGTTATTAATAGTAAGAAAATAAATATATAGAAAGGCCGGTATTTTATTTTCAAGAAAAGGTGGCAACCCATTTTAAATAAAAAAAGGCCCAGTCCTCTTCCTAACGTTTCAGTGCTTTGTGTGTATTCCATGGCTGGAATATATGGGGCTATATACCTACACAATGGTATAGAAGTAAAGTTTTTTTTTTTTGCATGTAGCATGGCCATTTTTTTGACCATGCCCAAGTTTGTGGCCACACCCCATAATTGCCATGTTCATTTTACAAAATGTGGCAGATTGAAAATATTTAAAAAATGTTGATAAATGGAGGGCACTCCTATAATTTAGATAATAAAGTAGAGGTGCAAAAACTACCCAAAGAAAATGCTCCACACGTAGTATCAAAATCCAACAATTTTGTAGATATTGGGCTTGCACACTCGGGGAAAAAACTGCACAAACAGTGTGGTATGCAATATAAAAAAGCACTTTATATAAATTTTCAATCAATATGTACACAAAAATGACAACAATATATACAGACAATATGGAATTATGTGCAGGATTGTAAATCAAAAATACATACCACCAAAAGTGTTAATTCAGGCAGAGAACCTACAAGTAGTGGATACACTTGCCAAAAAATGAGAATTAACCCTAATGTTAATTGGAATTCTCAGCTACTTGACAAAGGCTCCTGTGTGGAGCCGAAACGTTGGATCACCAATAAATCTCCAACTTATTTTGAATTTTTTATTTGTTGTTCTCGCTTGGAGTGCTGTCAGTTCCTGCAGTGTATATTCCTTTTGGAGTAGCACCCAGACCGTTGCATCCCCTTTTGGTTGTGCATTCTACAGACTATATATACATATATCTCCCACGGGAGAAAACATCCACACATACCCAGATTACTGCTGCTTGCATGCTTAGGGGCAAAGGCAAAGTGGCTAACGCTAGCAAAAATTCGCCAGCGTGACGTCGAATGGCTGCGAATTTTCGCTAGTGAAGGAGATAGACTAGCTCAACTTCGAACACTAACGCCAGGTGAAGTTGCGCACTGATGAAGGATCATAATTACACTAATTCACGAAGATGACCATTTTACTGAATGTTACCACTTACGCTAGACATTGCTTTGCTAGGTCAGACCTGGCAAAGTTCAATACAATAGATAGGAGTTTGAAAAAAAAAAAAACTGACATTTTTTCTAAGTCCCAAAAAAACTCTGGCGTGTTCTACCTTTTTAGGGGGTTACCCTCCTTCCCCCCCTACATTTCTGAACATATGGCAACACAACTATACAGGGGGCACATGTAGGGCAATAGGACAACTTTATATAATTTATTAAAGGTTTCCTGGGCTTGTGTAATGTAGTGGCTGTAACATATACCTCTAATATACTTTGAAATTTGCACCGTATGCAAATTAGGCATCGCTAGTGTAAATGCGCTTTGCCTGGTGAAGTAACACTAGCACAACTACACTACCGTTTGTTGACCTTAGCGTAACTTTGCACTTTAGTGAATTTGCGTAGCGCTGGCAAAAAGTCACCTGTCGAAGTGCGGCGGATGTTAGGGAAAGCAACGCTAGCGCAATTTGGCCGCTTAGTGAATTTGCCACTTTATCTGCATTGAAAAACTGGGCAGGTTTGGGCTTTCAAAACTAGCCCAAATCCGCACATTGGCTGGTTTGGACTTTTAAACCCTGCAACTTATATTTAAAATAAGCCAAATTTGCTTAGAAAACCACCAACCTGACAACCCTGCAGATTTTACTGGGCCTCTAGAGGTTGTCCTGTTTTAACAATATTTATTCAATTTGTACAGGAGCTAGGCCTCTAGAAAACACTCACACTCTCTCTCTCTCTTTTTGCTTCCTCTGTAGTTACACCCCCTGGGTTGATGAGATATTATTTTTTATTCTGGCGTACGAGTAAGAAGGAATGATTTTTAGTCAAGTTTCACTGATTTGTCACTTCCCCTTTCCATATGACTCTGGAGATGCTTCTGAAGAAATCTTGTGAAATGCATAGGAACCTTTGGTAGTGTACACGGTGGTTTTGAAGAAAAAAAAAAAAACAGATTTTGTTAGGAATATAGTGGATATGGAATTATTTTGATGCATACATTAGACACTACATTACTACATTTGTTTCCTGAATTGTTGTCCATCACAAGAAATGCTGCACACACAGGTCAGGGAACAAAGAAGGAAACAGAATATTCAAATCAAATGAGCTGGAGATGGGAAGTCTGGGACTTTGTTGGCACTCTAAGCTGTGCTCCAGCACAATTTTCTGACAGCTGAAAAAAAAGCTGCTGCTTTAGGATCCTCACACTTGTTCCTTGAGAAAAAAAAGCAAAAAAAAAAAAAAAAAAA
>CM044438.1:70501292-70523487 GCA_024363595.1 Xenopus borealis
TATATAATAGTTTAGTTGCTTTACAGATAAGATTCATGTGTTTGTGTTATAGCTCCACAGGACTGTCCGAGCATTAAGCTGGCCACAGACTTAACAATCCGATCGTATGATTCGAGGATCGTGTGTGGAGTGTCCCGACAATTGTCTTGCCATGTGATCGGTCGTTCAGTCGATCGAACAGGTTAAAAGATTTTGGTTGGCTGCTGTAGGGGCAGAACACCGCCTGATCTGTTCTTTTTTACTACTTTAATTAATCTGAAGTTTAGTGGCAGGTCGGGAGATGGGGATGTCTGATCTGGCTGTTGTTAGCCTGTGCATTTTTGCAGGCTGACTGTAGCAGATCTGCTCCATTGATTTGAATCCAATCAGCCTGTGCGGTCACCTCTGCTTCAGCTCCGCTGTGTGTGACTGATTTCACATACTTTATCAGCAACTTGCAACTCCCTACTGACAAATAGCTTGACTATAAAATAAAGTTATATAATACACAAAAGCCATGAATATCTTGTAAATTATATCCTTATAATCGGAGTTCTGATGTCATCAGTTATAAACGGTGAGTTCTGATGTCATGAAACTCCTTATTCACTAGGTATACACCTGTGGGGGAAAAAACAAGACAAACCATTGCTTAACATGTGCATGGGGTTAGCCCAGTGGTCCTCAAACTTCGCCCTCCAGCTGTTAAGGAACTACAAGTCCCACAATGCAATGATGGAGTCTGACAGCCACAGTCAGGCCAATGCATTGTGGGACTTGTAGTTCATTAACAGCTGGAGGGCAAAGTTTGAGGACCACTGGGTTAGCCAGTCACAGTGCAGCATACATTTTTGCACGAAGATCCACACGGTGTGTGCTAATTGACTTATCCTGTTGGTTTAAACTCCTTCAGGTAGCGTAAGGAAAAAGATCAGCCTTTTTTCCACTGATATAAACAGATCCTTTTTTCCCTTTTTGTTACTGTGTGATACCCTTTCTGCCATAGCAACACAATCCTGGTCAAGCCTTGCTCAGATGCATCTACAACCAACTGCTTATTAATGATTTCTACCAGACACGGGATTGCTGTGAAGGAATTGCATTCATAATTTACTGCATTGTGTTCTGGGATAGGAAAGTGTCATGCTTTTCAAAGCCGTAAAACCAAATATTTGTTATCATAAGTTTCAAACAAGAAATACCTTCACAATCTCGTTTGCAATTGCACAAAGTACAGGTTTTATTACCCTTTGTAATAGTGGCAAGTTATAATTCCATACTTAAAAAATTGTGTTCTCTTAATTGTGTTCGATGATTTACACAATATAAATGCAGAAAAGTGTGATTTTAACAGATGGGTGCTTTTTTTTTTTTTTTTTTTTTTTTTTTTTTTTTTTTTTTTTTTTTTTTTTTTTTTTTTGCTGTTTTAACATTGCATACCGAGTGGATAAAAAAAAGCATATATTGTATTTTTATGATTTCAAAATGCATCTTTATTACACAAATGCATAAAATGCAACAAATCTGCATGTTAGCTCCACTACAATAAAATACAAATTTGAATATCCATGTGTACAAACAGGCAGAATACAATGGAATCAAATTGTGGCCCTGCTGAGCAGAATCTCTAACAATCATTAAAGACCGCTGTTAGAATTGGTGAAATAGTTGCAAAGATACTGGTGACATATGTATCCATTAATTGTATCTACTAAATGTAGCAGATTGTAACGGTTCCTGAATGACAGCTGCCAGACTGAAACACCAGAGACAGGAATATTCAACTTTAAACGTACTTTAAAAATGGAAAGCATGGAAATAAAAATGGAAAGTTTATGGTGAATATTCTGAACATAACTGAACTGTAAAAAGTGTTTTGCAGTATAGGGCCGCACTGAGAATGCTGGGTCATCATAAGAGAAGAGTACCCAGAGCTGGTGATTTGTTGAGATAATAGGAGGGCTGGCCCAGGTTCTAACAACTTAGCACCCTCAAGTGATTTATATTATTGTTTTTTCAAAGTGTGATTGGTACATTTATGGCCATAACAATTGCCCTTTGGAATAACAAAGCACTTGCTGATTCCTGTGCAGTATATGGAATGAACTCTGACCTGAAGTTCAAGTTAATAAACGACTTTAAGTTGTGTGAAATTTGAATGTAAGTGTGCATTGACTGCACAATTTTGTGCTGACTCGTTGAACCCTTCTAGCGCATCACACACTGCAAATAAGCTAAGCGGCTTGTATCATAATTACAATTATACTTTGTCTTGGCTAATCAAGTACCGTCTAGTCTTGACTGATCATTGAATACTGTGTTTGGCAGACTCTGAAGTGCTGACTTGGTATAAAAAAATTCTAGAGATTCCTGTTGAAACACCTTCTTCTCTGACACACCCAATTAGCAATGACTTCATCTGAAGGTCAGGGTGTTCTTTCCTAGTAATTTGTAGTTAGAAGTTATACAGTTCATGCTACAAGTTCAGTGAAGCCTGGATTTTTACCACTGACTTCAAATACACTGATGTCAAATTGTGGCGATTTTGGAAGCCATCTAATGTTCTGGGGCGGGCACAGTTCAACTGGCACTGAAATAGCTACAGACACTAAAGATCTGTGAAATAGTTTCCTTGTAGCTTTGCTGATATCCTTGAGCCTTAGAGTCCTGCGTAGAACCAATTCCTAGGACCCAAACCCATGACCTGGACTGCAGCCTGCATATTTACGCACTTTGATCCGCTGCCCAACCTGACCTGCAACTGCCTTACCCACAACCCACCAACCACCATGAAACAGGAAGTGATGTTGCTGTAAGCCAGAAGTGACAACCTCAAAAGTGGATGGGGATAGAAACATGTTTTGTAACAATAAAGACAATATAACATAAGAACTTTAGACCCGCATCTATACCCGCACCTGAAAATCCTACCCTCATTCTGCAGGGTACCAGCTTTTTTTTTTTTTTTTTTTTTGCAGGTAACTTGCGGCTACATGACCCGCTACAGGACAAAGAGTGTATATAACTATGTTACAAAGTCAGTGAATTAGGTGGGGAGAGGGGGGATTTCTATGCAATTTTGATGTTTTATGGTCAATATGTGGTTCCAACTATTTGTATAGCATATCTATTATTCTATTTATAAAGCTGTAGCATTTTAAATAACATAAGCCTCCACTTAACCCATGTGTGGGAAAGAATCTGGGGTTGTGCGGTTTCAAAAAGTGCCAAAACTTTACTTCAGTGGACTTGCCAAAGTCTGAAGTGGGAACAAAGCTATGGTATAATTAATAAAATTGCATATATTGTGTTCAATGTACTTTGCAGGGTTCTTTAACTAAAACTTCAAGCTTTACTGCTGCTCGAAAACGTGATACTTGCATACAGCAAGGGACACTGAACAAATCAGTACAAAAAAATTTTTTTTTCTTTTTCTCCCCCCTAGACTTACTACACCATTAAAATGTCTGTCGGAAAAGCAAAAATTGGACAGCCTACACCAGACTTTACAGCTCAGGCAGTGATGCCAGATGGACAATTTAAAGATCTTAAAATTTCAGACTACAAAGGTTTGTCATTTTGGCTAATCTATTGGGGGTATGTTTCTTTTTTTTAAAGTATTAAAAGTGTTGGAGACTGCAGTGTCTTTAGGGCTGGTGCCGAACGGGACATTTGGGGAGTTTCTGTCGTCTGGCGATTCTGCGAGGCGATTAATTGCCAGGCGACAGAATCTCCCCGAATCTCCCTGTCTGCACCAGCCCTTAGAGGTGGCCATATACTGAAAGATCTACTCATAGCAGACATTTCAGCTTGAGGCAATGCAGCCTTCTTCTCTTGGCCAGAATTCTTTCCTTTTGGCTAAGACTTTTATGTATTCCCAATCTGTCCCTAAAAGCCAACCTGAGGAATAAGACTTAGGTTAGTTAAGACTTCAGTCCATTGTAAGTTACTATGGGCACTGTAAATTGTAAATAAAGGTAGGGGGTGGTTTGCAAACTATGGAAACCCTATATTTAATTGCATATCAAATGTTGAAACTGGGAAATATTATTGGTTTTCTGAAAAAATATATATATATTTTTTTTTTTGGTTTTTTTTTATGCCAGAAATGTTTTAAAAGTTGAAACAGGGGTATGTTACCCACTGTGTTGCACCAGCTCTTCTTTTAACAGCACTCTGTAAAATTTGGGAACTGAGGAAACCAAGTGCTATAGTTTTGAAAGTGAACTGTTGTCTCATTGGTCCTGATATAGGAATTTAGCTGCTCAACGGTTTGGGGTTTCATTTTCTTTTTTTTTTTTTTTTTTTAAATGTTTTCGGGGGGTGACAGGTCTGGACTACTGGCAGGGCAGTTTAGAACCCGGACTATTTTACTGTCAAACCATGCTGTTTGTGATATGCAGTTGAAGTGGTCTTGCTGAAATAAGCAAGACATTCTCTGAAAAGATGTCTGGATGGTAGAACCTGTAAAAGCCTGTATTTACAGTATCATTCTGCATTAATGGTGTATTCCCAGATGATTAAGCCAGAGCCGGGCCAGGCCTGACAGGCGCCCTAGGCAACCTGCCCGGCCAAGCACAAGTTGAACGCACTCTTTTAGCGATCGTGCACATAGCAAAATGGAATGCGCTCATCCGAGCATGCGGAGAAAAAAGTGCAAGAAAGTATGCCGGCAGCCGAGGAGAGCGGGACCTGCCTACCCCTTCACCCGGCCCTGGAGCAAGCTACCCATGCTGTGTGCACTGATGCAACCCCATACCATCATGAATGCTGCCTTAATGGTTAAATTAAGGCATATTGGCCTGGAACATAGTATATTTACTTGGATAGGGAACTGGCTGAAGGATAGATAACAAAGTGGTAAATGGAACATTTTCTAATTGGTCTAGTGGTCTAGTACCGCAAGGCTCTATACTAGGTCTTTTGCTTTCAATTTTTTTATTAATGACCTGGAGGAGGACATTGAAAGTACTGTTTCCATTTTTGCTGATATTGATACTTATACATACTTTAACTTTAGCATCTCATTGCTGGTCCTGATAGGTTTCCTTGTTCCCTGCTCTGTTCTGCCTTCCCTCTGCTCCGTGTGTCTGTGTGTGGCATACTCTGCCTGCCCTTTGTTCCCTGTAAGTGCCATACTCTGCTTTTTCTGTGCTCTGTATGTGCCATACTCTGCCTGCCCTATGCTCCCTGTGTGTGCCATACTCTGCCTGCCCTATGCTCCCTTTGTGTGCCCTGTTCTGCCTGTGGAATATAAGCCTGGTAGCAGTTTGTTGTTAACCCTAACCCCTTAGGAGTTTAATCAAGTGATGGTGCTGTCTTATCCACAGGGAAGGAGGCGGTGGCATATTAAAATTAATATTTAATTAATTAATTTAGGGCTATGTCTTAATATACAGTAACAACTTTGAGTGATATCCCTGCAGTGAGCACCAACCATTTGTGTGTTTTTTTTTTTTTTTGTGTGCTAGGACACCATGGTTGTGGATTATAGAAGCTTCCATTATTGACCCTCTACCGTGTGGGCCAGAAAAATTCTGTGGCCCACTGAATTTGGACAGCACTGCTGTCCAACTTCAGTGGGCCACAGAATAATCTCTCAGAATAATCTCTCTGCTTTATTTACCAGTTGTTCCTTCCAGCTGACACATGGGTACCCATTCTGATTAGAAGAAAGGAGGTTTCCTCTAAATATTTGGAAGGGTACAGTGAGCTGTGAAGATGGGGAATTCTCTCCCTGAATCAGTTTTATGGGCTGATAAATTAGATTGCTGTTTAGCAAGTGAGGTAATACAGGGTTATGGAAGATGGCTCGTAGTACAAGTTGATCCAGGAGGGCTGGAATTTCCATGACCCTAACCCGCCCTACCTTAGCCCGCATGCGACTTCCGGCTCAGCTTATATAAAAGAGGAATCTGGAAGTCTTAAACCGGCATTACACTACAGAATCAAACTTTTTTTTTTTTTTTTTTATGCAGTGGCCATCCATTATTGTCCAGAGTGGGGTACCGTCCCCATAATATCGGAGAGAACCAGCCTCCCTGGAATGCTCTTTATAGCACTAAACATGTTACAAACCTGTTGCCAAAAAAGCAAGATGTTCCTAACTGTAAACAACTTTTTTTTTTTTTTTGCCCCTGTACCAACTTTTTTTGTGATGGGCATCAAATTCAAAATGAGCATATATTTTTCAGAAAACAATAAAAGCTCTCAATTCTGCTGGTTGATATGTTGTCATTGTACTATTTGCAATTACATTTAGAGTTTAAACGATTTGCAGATCACTCCATCTTTTTTTTAATGTGCATTTCATACAATATATTACTTAGGATCCCCATTATAATTCTGGTACATCTTTCTTTCTGCACCCACAGGAAAATATGTTGTATTCTTCTTTTATCCTCTGGATTTCACATTTGTGTGCCCCACTGAGATCATAGCTTTTAGTGACCGGGTTGAGGAATTCAAGAAGATTAACTGTGAAGTGATTGGTGCATCAGGGGACTCTCATTACTGTCACTTAGCCTGGTATGCTTCCATTCACAAATAAGTCATGTGATCCCTCCTGCAGCATTTTCATCATGTTTGTGAACAAACTCCTGCTTCCTTCACAGGATTAACCAACCCCGCAATGAAGGTGGTTTGGGCCAAATGAAAATACCACTTGTGGCAGATGTTAAGCACACTATCGCTAAGGACTATGGTGTTTTCAAAGAGGATGATGGAGTTTCATTTAGGTAAGGTTAATACCTAGTATTCTGCCTCATTCAGCGAGTTAAAATACTTTCATGTAGGTTTGTCTGGTCTCCCAATTGTGTAGCTGTTTATATAAATAAAAAAAAATGCTCTTTTTTAGTAAAGGTAATGGCACATGGGACTAGATTGACTAGGAGAAGGAAAGGCTAAAATTAAGTAAGCTTTACCAGAAAGGTTGATATAAGTATACCAGTAAACACTCAAAGCAATGCTGCTCTGAGTCTACTGTCAAAAGAAACGCCACATTGCTTTCCTTCTCTTGAGTAGACATGGGTTTCTGTCTTCAGCTTAAACCTCCAGGGCTAGGGCTTGAGCATGATCAGTTTACTCCCCTCCCTGCTGTAATCGGAGACCAGAGCATTGAGTGAGCAGGGAGAGACTCGGGCAGGAAGTGATGTCACACCAAGCTAATATGGCAGCTGTTATACTACACAAACAGAGATCTAGAGCTGTTTACTCAGGTGTGGTAAAGCATTCTGCAGAATAAATATAGTGTTATAGCTTGCACTATTGTGTCTAATCTATTAACTGCTTTGGTAGCTTTCTTTCTCCTTTTAAGGGTTCTGGCTTTTTTTTAGTAGACCAAATTCTCAATCCTAATGTGCCTGCAACCATAATTCCCATAGACTTGAATGGAAATTGCCCAAGAAGCACTTGTATCAGTGCTTGTCAAGTGATATAATTCAGGATACATATCAGCATCAAGCCTATGGGTGCTATTTTGGGCTACTAACATTAATAATAATAATATGGTTTATAGAAGGCCAAAATATTTTCAAGTGCTGTAAATAAATGTTTATACAGCTAAATCACATAAATTACATACATAGAACATAAGAAGTTACATACATCACAACCAGTACAGGTACAAAAGTTGAGGAAGGCCCTGTGCAAAAGGGCTTACAATCTAAAGGGAAGGGAATAAGACACAAGGTATGGGAGTGGGCAAGATCAGAATTAAGTGGGTGAGAGCTGTGGTACTGTGTGTAGTATTGCAACTGTTGGTTAAGCAGTGTGAGTGTAGACTTCTTTACCACAGGATACATACATTTTAATGCCCAAAGTAGTCCTGTGTGCCATTACCCTAATGGAGTAGTGGATGTTTTAAAGTTCAATCCTTACCTTGAATTGGTAAGGACAGCAAAATGTAATTACCCAAACTGGCATTCAGGCAGAGCCCCACAGTTTTGGAACCACAGCCCTATACCTGGACTGAGAATTAAAATAGGCCCTGGCATTTTAAGTACACTGAGGCTCAATAAGGCCAACACAGGTTCACTAAAGAGTGAAAATCTATGGCATATTACAGCAATCCTTCTGGCATTTGACAGAATCTACAGATTTCCTGTAGTGATGGGCAAATTCGTAGCGAATTCCCGCGATTCATGGCAGGCGAATACATTCTCGAAGCGCCAGTAAAATTTTGCCTAGCGAAAATTCGCCAGCATCTCGTTTTGGAACGATGTCCATAAAATAGATGCCCATGTCCAAAACAAGATGCGACGGTGTTTTGCAAATTTTTTGCAATTTTGCTAATTTCTCAAGAAATTCTGCAAAACGACCCAGATTTGGACATTGCCAGTCCCAACCTGCACAGCCCTAAATGCAAAGTTAATTTGAGTTTTTGGTACATGGGGATAAGTCCATTTAAATTTACACATTAAGCTGTTGGTTACTAGTAGTTGTTGCTCTATATCACTTATGTGCCAAAGATTTATACCTGATCTATAATACAGATATTTGGTGATACGTGGTTTTTTCTATTTTTGGTATGCTTTAGCTGTCTCTAAATTTTTGTTTTTGTGTTACAAATTACCTGTTAAAGATGCACCATCGCAACAATAAACATTTTAATAAAAGTGTAAAGAAAACATTTTTCTTATTGTGACACATGAATTTGTTTAAAATATTGGTAAGTAAAAAAACCACTACTGCACAGATGCAAGAAAAAAAAAAAGGAATTAATTCTTGTATTTCTTTCTGACAGAGGTCTTTTTATTATTGATGAAAAAGGCATACTGAGACAGATAACCATTAATGACTTGCCTGTTGGGCGCTCTGTTGATGAGACTCTAAGACTTGTACAGGCTTTCCAGTTCACAGACAAATATGGAGAAGGTAGGTTCTCCCTCTGCCAGACTAGGATTATGAATAAGTAACCTCCCAGTTTTAGACAAGCATCAACTTGCTGAGGGTGGTAATGGTGATTTAACATTCAATTTTATTGCATAAAATGCATATTTGTTTGTCATAGAGTAGTAGTGCACTGTCCATAGGTATCCCATATAGCTTTGTTGACTTAACATTCCGTTTCAATTTGCATTGCAGTACATTATTTGACAACTGTACCACTGTCTGTCTGTAATTTTTCCAGATAAAGCTGAGTGGGTTACACAGCTCACTGAAACAAGTGAAAGCCCTGTGGTAAAACCGATTTTTAAGAGGCCTGCTTTGCTATGTAATCTCTCAACAATGAGATAATTGTGCAGATTTTATATATATATAAATTAATTTTTTTTTTTTTTTTGTGCCAGAAATTCCATTGAGATATTTCAATCTCTGTCCTCAAGGGCTTATTACACCCTCTTGTGCAGGTGTATGGTCAGGAGGGGGTGGGCTGCTCTGGCAAATTGGCTCCTGATTTGACCTTCTCCTTGTGTAGGCCAAACGGCACTGGGTATAGGTTACACAGCACAAACATTGGCTACTGCCCCAGTGGACCTTTCAGTCTCCATATACCCATGTGCACTTTAACATACCTGTATTTCTTGTGGAAGGAAAATGCTTCACTATAATTAGTCATAAATGTGGCATAAAATGTAGTTCGTTGGACTATGTTATTTCATAAACACCAAATTTCTTATGAAGAGCACTCAGATTATCACATACTTACATAAATTTAATTTCCCTATTAAAGATTAGCATACCGGAGGCATCTTGGGTTTACCTGAATTGCCAGTGTCCCGATCAACAGATTATATTGTGGTTTGGCTATCCTTGTGATGGCAAAATAGAAGGTGTGTAAATGTGGCCATACTAACTGCAACTCTGCTGATGTTTAACTATCTGCAGAAAAGAGGCAGCAAAAGATAAGATTTTTTTTGATGGTGAACAGACCCACTATGAACCGATCACAGAATTACAGATCCAAGGTGTCCTACATGCCCAGACATGATAAAAAAAAAAATAAACCAAATCTGACAACATATGATCACTCTTAATTGGCTTGCAAATCTAATTTCTTAAGGGCTCTTGAGGACTGAATATTAACAGATCTAATTCCTGGGGGAAATTCAGTGCTAATTTTGAATCCTATCTTTATTTAGTGCTTGGAATTTTAAATGAAAGGAGAGCTAAAGCCTAAAAAATGTAGTATAGAGTAGACTTGCATGTTTCATGCCATTTAAAGCTGTCTGTAACTACTCTCCACTACTCTGATTTTGTTAGCCCTTTTTTGTGCACACACTCATTGTGCTCAGGGCTGCTGTTAAGAAGCTAAGTTAGGGCGTTGTTCAAAAGGATAACCGCATATGCTGCTCCAGAGCTGGCTATATAAAGGGATACTGTCATGGGAAAACTTTTTTTTTTTTTTTTTCTCAAAACACATCAGTTAATAGTGCTGCTCCAGTAGACTTCTGCCCTGAAATCCACTTCTCAAAAGAGCAAACAGATTTTTTTATATTCAATTTTGAAATCTGACATGGGGCCAGACATTTTGTCAATATCCCAGCTGCCCCTGGTGCTATGTGACTTGTGCCAGCACTTTAGGAGGGAACTGCTTTCTGGCAGGCTGTTTTTCCTTCTCAATGTAACTGAAGGAGTCACAGTGGGACATGGGTTTTTACTATTGAGTGCTGTTCTTAGATCTACCAGGCAGCTGTTATCTTGTGTTAGGGAGCTGTTATCTGGTTACTTCTCCATTGTTCTGTTAGGCTGCTGGGGGGAGGGGGGTGATATCAGTCCAACTTGTAGTAAAGAGTGACTAAAGTTTATCATAGCACATGACTCACAGACACCATATTCGGATCCTCTTCTTCCAATTGGTTATTTATGGAGCTTTCTGGCATATGCACAGTAGACTCGAATACCAGACTGGCTCCAACTGCGAATTCACAAAAAAGTTTAGTGTCAACGGTCATTTAGTGAACATTACCGAAGATGTCGCCTGTGAGTTCCCGCTGCCAACTCTGCATGAAGAGCTCTGTGCGTAGTGGACTATGTAGGTGGGGGGACAGTGGCTAGTGAACGGGGACTCTCGCTTTGGAGAGGGTAGTTCTCCTTTAAGCTCGCAGCAGCCTAGAGCTTGTGCTGTGAATTGTCAGAAAAGAATATGGAGAGTTAATGGGGGCAGTTTTAGGGGCACAGATAGCTGTAGTGGCCTTGGGCTGGTACAGAATCAAAAAAACATGTGATTAAAGGGGTTGTTCACCTTCCAAACACTTTTTTTTCAGTTGTTTTCCAGATTGTTCACCAAAATAGACTGTTTTTTTTTTTGGTTGCTTTACATGCTTATTTTTGAACATTTTTCCAAAATTTAAGTTTAAAGTTCCTCTCTGTCTAGTGATAGTCTGGCAGCTCAGTGATTCCATAGCAGACTTTGGACTGTTACAGGGCCAAAATAAGAAATTTTAATCTGTTCATAATTGATAGAATAGTTTATACGAGTCAGTAATGCCCCCCCCCCCCCAGCTGCTTCAGAAAGTCAAAAAAAGTTTAAAAAAAATGAAAATATTATTATATTCTTCAATATTTGAGAAATGGTCACAAATAGAAGGGAAAAAACAGTTTTTATTTCTGGTGAAATATCTGAAAATAACTCCACTGAATAATGTGTTGGAAGGTGAACAACTTCTTTAAAGTCTAGAATAATTATGTTTTGAGCTTAAGTTCTCCTTTAAATGATTAGTAGTAATTTGCATGAATGCCATTCATTACCAAATTCTGAAGTCTGAATGAATTGACATTTTTAGCATAAACTAAATGTAATAAGGATGTACTTTAATTTCAAAAATTTAAATGGTTTTACAGTAACATATTGAATATAATTGCTACTGAAAGCAGTATTTATCCTTTTTTGATGCCTCTCACTTTTTCTTAAATCAGCGTTACAGGAGCCCGTTCTTCAGGTCTTGTTTTATGAGCTGGTATGCAAACATAATTTTAATTTGAATAGTTAGAACCAGAGCCAAGAGTGCAGACATTGAACAACCAAACCGATATTGCTTCTAATAGCAGTTACATTTACACATAACCTAAGAAGAGAACAACCTTGCTTTTTGACACACCAAAGGGCAGATTTACTAAATTCATGAAGAATCGAAGTTCGATCAAATTTGTATCAAATTCGAGTCTTCGCATATGCAAATTAGGCAAATTCGACCATCAAATATTCAAATAAAATTTTATTAAAAAATTCGATGGTCGAATACTTCCCCTTTAAATTTTTATTCGACCACCTACTTTGCCAGATTAAAGCTACCAAATTGGGGATCCTTCCCTGAGATCGAATATAAAAAAATTTGATCGTTTCGAATATTCGATCGATTGAATTTTCTATATTCAATCGTTTGAATTGTGGTAAAATCCTTCTAATTCGATAGTCGAATTCGAAGGATTTTACTTCCCATATATTCCCCGCTATTCCCTTGGTCGAATTCCGAATTTGTTTGCATTCGAAATTTGACCAATAGTAAATCTGCCCCCAAGTATTCCCATATTCCTATATCTAGCAAGCTGCATAAGGCAGGGCCATGCATATTTAAACATATTCTTATACCTTCGAGATGCAGTATCTATGAGATAGGTTTAAATATCCGGTTAATGAGGACTGCATTGGGCCATTCTTCATACCTGGTAATTTAAAAAAAAAAAAAAAAAAAAAAAAAATGCAAGCACTAGGAAAAAGGACCACTATATGTACTCTACTTGTATATGAAAAGAAAGACATGTAAGTGGTATAGAAAGTGCTTTAGAAATACTTGTGGTATAAAGAACACTCTCTGGATTAGTTGTGCACTTGGGCTATTACTGCAGATGGGTGAGTTGAAGTACACATGCATGATTATTGTGTATGTATGTGATATTTTTAAGATACCATGTAATTCACATTAAGATTGTCTAGCAACTCATCTGTTCTATTCTTTATATTTAGTCTGCCCCGCAGGATGGCAGCCAGGAAGTGACACCATCAAGCCAGATGTCAAAAGTAGCAAAGCGTACTTCAGCAAGCAGAAATAAAGAGAGAAGATGCTGTCCACTGTAACCAATATATTGTCCTTCATGTCGTACAAGTTAACTATTTTAAGAACCTTTTTTTAATATTCACTGGACATACTTGTACATGGTGAGTGGTGAATGGGCATTTACTTTGGGCTAGCTGATTGTAAGGCAGCTGTGTGTGTAGCGATAACCCTCACAACTTTGATACTCTTAAAAACTATTAAAGTTATTCCAGTACAATACTGAATGTATCTATCATTTATCAGGCATCTGGGTTTACTAGTACCAATGAATAACCTGTTGCTTTGGGTTTATAAAATTTAGAAATTCTTATGAAACCTGAATGAAGACTTGATGGAGAGGTCACTTTTCAGAGCAAACCTCATAACTGCAATATCCAAGAAACTGCAAACAAAGCACTGAGGTTCCACTTTACCAGACCACTTAAAGGAGAAGTAAAGCTACAGAAGCAGTTTATTGCCAATAGATTAGCCACAATAGTGCAAGCCATAACACAATATTTATTCTGCAGAATGCTTTACCATACATGAGTAAACCACTCTAGAAGCTCTCTGTTTATTATAGCAGCTCCCATATTAGCTTGGTGTGACATCACTTCCTGCTAGAGTATCTCCCTGCTCACTCACTGCTCTAGACTCAGATTGTAGGAAGGGGGGGAGAGAGAAGCGCAAACTGACTGAGCATGCTAAAGCCCTGGAGGTTTAAAGGGCACCTATGGGCAGAAAAAAAAAATCCCCAAACCAAAGATGCGGGCTGATAGAGCCCGCATTCCGGTTTGGGGTTGTAGTAGTTTAAAAAAAGGGAGGGAGCTCCCGGTACGAGCTGCCATGACAGTCCATGCGTAGGTGCATGTGACGTCATGTACATAAGCCGAATGAAAAGCTGCCACAATTTCAGGCAGCTTTTCATTCTGCGCATGGACTGTAATGGCGGCTCACACTGGGAGCTCCCTCCCGGTGTGAGTAAGCCAGCGCATGCAGGGGGCAATTTTTTTTTTTTTTTAAACTACTTCAACCCCAAACCAGAATGCGGGCTCTATCAGCCCGCACCTTCGGTTTGGGGTTTTTTTTTTCTGCCCATAGGTGCCCTTTAAGATAAAAACAGGAAGTCTGATACAGAAGACCATGTATACACAATAGAAGGAAATAAATGTGATGTTTCTTTTGACAGAGGACTCAGAGTAGCATTACTTTGAGGGTTTACTGGTGTATTTATATAGACCTCTCTGTTAATTTTAGCTTTTCCTTTAAATATGCAGGAACACTTCTTATTAATGCAAGTACAGGTACCTGGGCTGCAGTAACTGTAGACTGATCTCATTGAAATTGATTTTAAAAAGTCACAAATGAATTATCTAACGATGAACAGATATTTACCATGATATGTTTAATTAGCTAATGTGTTGTGGGATATGGTGCAAGTGCTATTGTGACTTATACCTAGGTGGGGGCAATGAGATTTTTTTATTGGAGTGGGATAGGAGGAGTTTTGGTACAGAATGGAACTAAAGCCAATGTAAATGCCACTGCTATATCAATATTTGGATTGGATTATTAGTTGGATTCTCCATTGGCAAATAGAAAACTCTGGTCAAAATATTCCACTATAACAAAATTACAGGTGTATTTTTATACTTAAAAAGAATGGAAAAACTATTCAGATATCCCTGCCGTCAAAGGCTTTAAAGGAAAACTATACCCCGAAAATGAATTTTTGAGCAACAGTTTATATCAAATCAAGTGACATATTAAATATATATACCAGGTAGATAAGATTCTTTAAGTAAATATTGCCCCTTTACATCTCCTGCCTTGAACCACCATTTCATGATGGTCTGTGTGCTGCCTCAGAGATCACCTGACCAGAAATATTTCAACTCTAACTGTAACAGGAAGAAGTGTTGAAGCAAAAGACAGAACTCTGTCTGCTAATTGGCTCATGTGACCTAACTTTATAGTTTGTTTGGGATGTTTGTGTGCACCGTTGGATCCTAGGATCCCAGTAGGCTGTCCTTATTTTTTAAAATGGCTATTTTATATTTATGATTACCCAATGGCACATGCTACTAAAAAGTGTATTATTATGAAAATGGTTTATTTACATGAAGCAGGGTTTTACATATGAGTTGTTTTATGCAATATCTGTTTATAGAGACCTACATTGTTTGGGGGGTATAGTTTTCCTTTAAGGCATAAAAGGTAGTGGAAAATCAAAGCTATAAAAATATCTGTTTAATTTGACAGTGCATCACAAAGCAGATTGTAGTGTAAGAGGTAAGTTCATACCTACATAAGGCTGATTATTGGTTACTGTCACATCCAGTTAACATGCCGAGATCTACAAGGGAACAGAAAAATGTATTATGCCCTCCTCTGCAGACTCTTGGAATAGATTGCCTGTCTTATCCCATGGAAGTTATGTTGACAGAGGAGGATGAAAGAGGGCAGTTTGGTTAGAGAACTGACTGATAAAAAGGAATGGCCAAAGTTTTAGGTCTTCATATGGCCAGTGAGCTATTAACATAGAGCTGCTCCTGGAGCTCCAGCAGTTGCCTCCTCTCTGCTGGGGGTGTTTCTAAGTAAAGGGTTTCTACTGCAGAGTATTTTAATTGGGTGGCAGCACGGTACTTGCCATGTCTCCAGTTAAAGGGGTCCTGTCATGGGAAAAAAAATTTTCTTTTCCAAAATGCATAAGTTAATAGTGCTGTTCCAGAATTCTCCATTGATATCCATTTCTCAAAAGAGCAAACAGATTTTTCTATATTTCATTTTGAAATCTGACATGGGGCTAGACATATTGTCAATTTCCCAACTGCCCCAAGTCATGTGACTTGTGCTCTGATAAACTTCAGTCACTTTTTACTGCTGTGCTGCAAGTTGGAGTGATATCACCCCCTCCCTTTCCCCCACCCAGCAGCCTAACAGAACAGTGGGAAGGTAACCAGATAACAGCTCCCTAACACAAGATAACAGCTACCTGGTAGATCTAAGAACAGCACTCAATAGTAAAACCCATGTACCACTGTGTACTATTCAGTTACATTGAGAAGGAAAAACAACAGCCTGCCAGAAAGCAGTTCCCTCCTAAAGTTCTGGCACAAGTCACATGACGGGGGCAGCTGGGAAATTGACAAAATGTCTATCCCCATGTCAGAATTCAAAATTGAATATAAAAAAATCTGCTCTTTTGAGAAATGGATTTCAGTTCAGAATCTACTGGAGCAGCACTATTAACTGATGCATTTAAAAAAAAAAAAAATGTTTTCCCATGACCGTTTAAAGTTGAAGTGCTCAAGTAGCTATAGCTTGCTGTCCTGTTGAGACAGGCAGTCTAAGGGAAGGGTTGGCTCTAAGTCAGGAGCCTGTATTTCAGCAAACACCAGCACAGACTGCATTGCAAACCACCCTCCAAACATCTGGATATGGTTGATAAAGACAACAAAAAATATTTCAGTTCACAAAAACTGTATGGGCACATTGAAAAACATAGGAAATCAATGTAATGTGCCATTCTGCTGGCCAGTAAGTTCCTACTTGTGGCTCTATTGCTCCAATTCCTAACAACAACTTCAAAAATGTACACTAGCTTGAGAGGACGGGTTGGACCTCTGTGATGTGAACGTTACACAAAGATGCATATGTGTAGATTGCTACTACCCAGCTACCCCATGCTGTTTCTATCTATCTTCTATTTCTCAGACCATTCTTAGGGAAACCCATTATAAGAAGTTTGGATTAGTAATGTTAAAAAGGGACTAAATCACCTCTGTGGTCCAGTGTTGACTGTACATATCTGTTTAGCTACACACCCCCAGTGATATGACCTGCGCTACTAGTGCATAAGATGTAAATGCTTCCACACACAACATTCATTGAGGTTTCATACATGAATGACTACAGGTTGCTGATTTGTTACAAATGCTGTTCATAGAGATTTGTTGCACTGTTTGTACAATGTCAATATAGTGACACCTTGTGGACTTTTACAGTTAGTCTGAACAACCATGTCAGCATACTAATAATGATATGTAGGGCAGATGCATATACATCTAGCTAGATTAAAAGACAGGAAAACAAGATTTTTCCAACCTGGTCTTTACATTGGGCTGGATTCTTATGAAACAGATTGGGATTTAGGGCAACTGGAAAAAATGAAAACTAGATTACATATTTTTGGACACTGTAGAATGCATAAAATGTGGCATGAAAGCATAAATCATTTGTTTGATTAGGCTTGTGGTGCAGTAAGTTCATGTTTATGTTTAGTATACAAAATACTGCATTTCTAGCCTTATTCTATTTACACCTTGTCCTTTAATAAAGGTAACTTTAATTACATAACAATGGCAGCAGCATGGGGTGATCCCCATCTTTAAATCCACAGCAGGAATGGGGGGTGAATTCATGTTAAAGTGGTTATTCGCCTTTGACCTATCTTTTAGTATGATGTGGAGAGAGATATTTTGAGACAATTTGCTAATTATTTAATATTTGTGTTTTTTGCGTTATTTAGCTTTGTTTTCAGCAGCTTTCCATTTTGCAATTTCAGCCATCTGGTTGCTAGGGTCCAAATTACCCTAGCAACCATGCATTGATTTGAATAAGAGACTGGAATATGAATAGGAGAGGGCCTGAATAGAACCATGAGTAATACAAAGTAGCAATTAACAATATATTAGCTTTTTTATATGGGGCAGGGACCTCCATTTGAAATCTAGAAATCTATTGGTGTTGCTCATTGGTGTGCCTGAAGTTACATTTGTGCTCAAATTTACTAACAAAATTGTACAATAACGGGATTATTTATCAGAATCCAAAGTTACATCATTCCGGTTTGGGAAAAAACTTAAAAAAAATGCTTTCAAAATTAGAATTATACAGATTTTTGGGATTTTCTGCCTGAAAGTTTGGATTTTTTTTTTGCCCAAAAAATCTTCGGATTATAAAACAAACCCAGCACAGATCAGGATATGTTCTGGACTTCTCCCATTGACATATGCAACCTCGGCAAGTCTGAAATGCTGCATGTTCGACAAAAAAATGTATACATTTTTTTTCACTAAAAATATATAGTAAAAAAAACACAATTTTTATTTTTTAGGGTCGAAATGACCAATTCACTGGCAATGTTATTGGCCAGTATATTTTTAACACCCTATAAAATCCTTCTCTTCTTTGATCCTCTCTGCTGACAGATAACCCCTTATGTGGATAGGGCTGTCTATTACCTGATCAGTCCACCTGAATGTGGTTTTATTTGTGGTAAGGGGTGGCAGCTCTAGCAACAGCACATTATAATTTAATTACTTTAAAACAGTTTTCATTGTTTTGGAGTTACTGTTGCTTTAACAAAGCAACTCAAACCAACCTTGAAAGATTCTTATAATACAGTAATCCCATTCTTGGCCAAATTGTCATGAAACATGGTAGAATTCTAATTTGGCTTTCCAATAGAATAGCTTTTGAGCTAAGCTTCTCTCGGTTATGGGAGTGCCTTTACCAGTCTCTTGCATTCTATGGGCAAGGTGGAGCAGAAAAACCCAAATTGCAAAGGTAGAGCTCTTGAAACTTTTTATGCACTTTTTACACCCAGTTGCAAG
The DNA here is from genome assembly GCA_024363595.1 of Xenopus borealis. Taxonomy (NCBI): domain Eukaryota; kingdom Metazoa; phylum Chordata; class Amphibia; order Anura; family Pipidae; genus Xenopus; species Xenopus borealis. The sequence goes on from CM044438.1 coordinate 70,519,867, forward strand.
ATGCATTTACAGTAGAAGCTGTTCATTTTTAGACAGAACAACCCCTTTAACAATGTATTAATACCCAAGACATTTTTTAACTGTCCAGTTTGTGTTCTTTTATGACCCACCGGCACATGCTTGTGTGTATATATATATATATATAAAACAATAGCTGTAATGGCACTCACCATTCACAGAGTGTATAGCCGGGTGCTAGCCAAAAATTGTCAATATAAGTCCAAGAAAGCACTCACGGCATAGTACATCGAGTTTCGGCTCACACAGAGCCGTCGTCAGGATATATATATATATATATATATGACAACCCACTACCATCCCCAAATTAAGTTCTGAATGTGCATCAATTCCCATTTTAAATTTGTCAACCAACTGCTCAGAGCAATAATAATAATAATAAGACAAATAAATACATTTAACATTTTTTATTGAAAAACTTCATGTATAACAGAAAAGAAATGGGATCTTTGGGAAAGGGTAGGTTTGTTGGGGTTTGGGACATTCTTGGCACGAGTCAAGGTACTACCCATGCCTCAGATGGCATTTTATCAGGAGTGATGAAAAGCAAAGCCCCCCTAAATAACTTTAAGTGCATAACAAGTGTTTTTGACAGGGGCTATAACTTGTTTTATCCTCTAATTTTGGGAAAACCACTTGCGATCAGCTGCTTTTTCTATTCACATTACGAAGCCTTATTCCTTTTTAGATGACTACACTAGTGACTTGCAATAACGCTATTGGCAGCTCTAGAAATATATTCCACTGGCCCTCCCTGCTGCCATTCTGTTCATTGTATTGGGCTTTGTATGGAAAGTGCAGTGTCTCCATCCCAAACCAGTTCAGTTCTGTGGATGCAGAGTAAAGCAAGACGTTAACTTTCTCTTTGCCTTCTCAGTTGATAGACATTTTATACGCGGGGGATGTAATAGAATTCCAAATATAAATTTGCATGTCACAATGTAATATTCTTCATTAGGCTTTTATTGCATTGTGAATCTTAATTGCGCAACTTTAACACCTGCTTGAAGGTGGCATACACTTTTTCACAAAGAAGTTTTATTACATACACTACACACCTGTCGCAGACTATGAAATTCCCAACCGCTATCCTACTGTAGTGTGCGGGGCAATGTGTTTTCAAAGGCAAAATTGTACACTTTTCGAATTGCGAATGATTTTTGCGTTTGCGACCTTTATTACATTCCCCCACAAGGTTGCTGCTTGGTAATTGAAAATCAATAATTTTTTTGTCTCTAGAGCAGGGGTGTCCAACCTTTTGGCTTCCCTGGGCCACATTGGAAAATGAAAAATTGTCTGGGGCCACATGACATACAGAAACACGATTGATTTGTAAAAAATAAAGAAAATACACATAAAAGATCTACAATAGCAGTTGGATAACCAGTTGGAGCTATACACTGGAATATGGGACACCTGGATATTACAGTAAACAGACTTATTATTATACTATTATGACATTTCCTCAGGAACCAAGCATTTCCAGCTGGGCCGCGTTCATATCCATCCTGGGCCGCAGTTTGGACACCCCTGCTCTACAGTATGGCATTTCAGAAACATTTCTGTTATCTGTTCTGAGCGTCTCTAGATATATTTATTACTTGAATTTTTCAGATGCTTGATAGCTTTATTCTTCTCAATCACTCCTAGAGAAAATATATATTCTTCTCAATCACTCCTTCTAGAGAAAATATATATCCCAGGGCTTGTATGGCTCTCTTTTTTATTATGAAGTTCAACATAACAGGATCATTCTTTTGCCAACTGCAGTATAGCTATGTAGCAGATAAATGCTCATCCCAAGTCTCACAGTAGTTGATATTGAAGCTGATTTTCTGAGCATTTAGGAGAGCAAACAGGATTAAAAACTGCCCTTTATGCTAGAACTCCTGCCCGCACTTCTCAGGGCCCCGTTAGTCTGTGATTAGCAGATAATAAATTCTCACAACACCTTGTCTGCTTTGGAGTTTACAGCTGTAAACCCAGTTACCCAGGACTGTGGTGCAGGGCTACATGTGTGTAGTCTCCTACCTCTGTGTGGCCGGCTCATCTTCATCATGAACACAATTTCACTGGCAAAATTTTCACTCATCACTAAACAAAACATCTTGCTTTAGTATGATATTGTGTTTTATAAGTAACTGGGCAGTCTGATATATCTGAAATGCCTGTGAGCAAGTGCCTTTATGTCTAAAATTACATTGAGATGCATAGGTGAGTGCTGTTGGGGGACAACACTCTTTTTCCATGGGATCACTTAGAAAATGGAGTCTTAGGAGTAGCAATATTATTTAATTGCCTCTTATTGGAGGCTGGAGCCTCTGCTCATCATTTGGTTCCTATTGAGAAACTGTAAAATAAATCATAAATGCCTTACACTGGTATATAAAGTGTCAGTGAATGTAGGACCTACTTCAGATTGGCAGTGCACCTTGGCCCAACTGAAGCCACATCACAAAGAGTGCACAACAAACTTGCTTCCAATCGAAAATCCATTGCTGTTTTTGAAATTAAACGTGCAGTAAATATGTGTGGGTAGTCAACACACCATATTTTTGAAACCGGTGATAGAAGCTTCGCATGTGTCCATTTGTCAACCACGGGGATATATTTCATTGCACCATATGAACTGAAAACTGCTTTCACCTCTAAAGAAATGGGGGCATACTCCCACATCATACAATTCAAGTAATAGTACTTATTACTGCACTTTGTAGTGAAAAAACAAGCTTATCAAACATAATGGTCAACGTATACACAACCCAACCTGCTTTGTCAGTATCATTTGAGTTACTGTTTTGTATTTAGGTACCCCTGAGAAATTCATGCCCTGCATGCTTTTCCCACTGCATCTAATAAGCTTATTTTGCACTACTAAACTGAGCAACACTCTGATATAATGTGTCAGTGCCATTGCCACTAGGTTTATCCTATCAAGTGAGCAGTGGTTGGTGGGGGCTGTTTCCCTTATAGCCAAAATATCCTACCAGAGAAAGCACCCCATTTGCCATAGGCTAATGGTCTGAAGAAAGAAATTAGTAGGAAGTAACCGTAACTTCACCATGCTTGTTGGTTTGATATATCTGATATATATTGAAAAGTTGCTTTAGAACAGTAATGCATGCTTTGCTTTATGGCACCAGCATATGTGTACCATTTCTACCCAGTGCTGTTGAGTTCAGTGTTTTTTTTCTACTTATACACTTGTCACATACAAGTATGAGACACATCCAAGTACAAGACAGTCTGTGGCCCTAATTGCTGCAGTGCTTTTACTCCTGGGCGATTTTATATAGCAGCTTTGCACCATCATCTAATCAACATACGCCAGCCCTGAGTGATTCTAATGCACACAGATTATTTTTATGTGTTGTATGTACATCAGGCCATCTAGTTTCTATTAATAAACTAACTGCTGAAAGATTGTCACACATTAATATTTTTCACACTATCAAAGTGAACTGAACTCATCACATTTCTGATTTAATGAGTGAAATTCCCAATATATTTCATTTGGTCATAGTGTCATGGTGTCATCACCAAAGTACCCTGTAAAGCTGAAAGTGCAGTGGGAACAAACAAAACAATAATGGGGGGGGGGGG
>CM044438.1:70523594-70533672 GCA_024363595.1 Xenopus borealis
GGGGGGGGGGGGTAATCAATCAGCATTCCTATTCTTTTTGTCCCAGAATTTCCCTGTGGTTGCAACAAAACCATGTGCAAAATGAAGCTCAGCCAGGTTCCCGACTCTTCACTAGTAGCTGTATAGGGACAGTGGTGTATCTTCCATCATGTCATCCTAGAAAATGAAAGAGAACAGTGAGAAGCACAGGAAATAAAGGGTTCTTATTACAAAGCATACTTAATAGGTATATGTACTGTAGTACTCAAAGGTAGTGCACATTTAAAGGGATTTTGTCAAAGGAAAACATTTATTTTTATCAAAGTGACCCAGTTAATAGTGCTGGTCCAGCAGAATTCTGCACTCCATGTTTCAAATCAGAAAACAGATGTTTTAATATTTGATTTTAAAATGTGACATGAGGCTAGTCATGTTTGTTTCTCAGGGGCCCTCAGTCATGTGACTTGTGCTCTGATAAACTTCACTCTTTAGGGTGGTCATAGATACACAGATAATATTCAATGCGTGTATGGCTCAAGACAATATCGGTTGACTCATCCATCAGCAGGTGAAGTGGAAGTGCTGAATCGCCAGATACAGGTAGAATTCTATTGTTTTTATCTGTATATCTGACGATTCAGCTCTACAAATCTGTATCGGAAACAAAAGATAGTAATTGTACTGCAAGTTGATATTGCCTCCTCCCTTTCTCTCCCCAGTAGCCTATCAAGAGAACAATTGGAATGTAACCTGATAACTGCTCCCTGGTAGATATGAGAATATCAATCAATAGTAAAAACTGCAACTCCTCCAGTTAAAAGGAGTAACAGTAACACCAAAAATTAAAGTGTCTTAAACTAATGAAAATATAATGTATTGATGCTGCACAGGTAAAACCAGTGTGTTTGCTTCAGAAAGACTACTATAGTTTATGTAAACAAGCTGCAGTGTAGCCTTGGGGGCAGCCATTTGAAACTGAAAAAGGAGAAAAGGAATGGGATACACAGCAGATAACAGATAAGCTTTGTACTATAGAATTGGATTCTTCAGAACTTATCTGTTATCTACTGTGTATCCTGTGCTTAAATAGCTGCCCCCATGACTACACAGCAGCTTGTTTATATAAACTATAGTCGTGTTTCTGAAGCAAACACCCTAGTGTTACCAGTGCAGAGCAACAGTACATTATATTGCGTTTTCTTTAAAACACTAATGTTCTGGTGTTACTTTTCATTTAAGCACATGTAGTATCTCCCATGATCCACAGCTGCAAAAAATGATTAGTTTACTACTTCACAAGTAACCTCTAACAGGACTGGGGAAAGAAGAGCTGAATTAAGTGAATTGAATTGTTTTTATATGCACTGAGCAAGGTTTCACAAGTACAATTCAGGAATGCTCATATGATCGAATTTATCTCATAATCGTCTCTCATCCTATGTCCAAATATGAACCTAAAACCCAAGCTGGAATCTCATTGATGTGAAGCTTCTAGTCATTTGCGAAAAAAATTTCTAGCAAAAAAGGTTGCATTTTTCCTGCAAATAACCATGGATCGTAAGCCAGTATAGAGCAGCTAGTTTTAGTGTTAACACACCCATTTACAATGTCACTCGAGTTGGAATAAACTTTATTATAATGGGCATCTACTGTATGGTTAAAGGGGTTGTTCACCTTTGAGTTAACTTTTAGTATAATGTAGAGAGTGATATTCTGAGACAATTTGCAATTGGTTTTAATTTTTTATTGTTTGTGGTTTTATAGTTATTTAGCTTTTTATCCAGCAGCTCTCTAGTTTGCAGTGTCAGCAATTTGGTTTCTAGGGTACAAATTACCCTAGCAACCCTGCATTGATTTAAATAAGAGACTGGAATATGAATAGGAGAGGGACTGAATAGAATGATAAGTAATAAAAAGTGGCAATAACAATACATTTGTAACCTTACAAAGCATTTGTTTTTAGATAGTGTCAGTGACCCCCATTTGAAAGCTGCAAAGAAACAGAAGAAAATTGCAAATTATTAAAAAACTATGAAAAATAAATAATGAAGACCAATTGAAAAGTTTCTTAGAATTGGCCCTTCTACAATATACTAAAAGTTAACTTGAATCCCCGACTTTGCTACCGCATCCTACTATTCTATGCAAAAAAAACTATAACCCTCCACTGGATGGGTAACTCCCCGCCCTCCCTTGGTGCCTGGGTAAAACTAGTCAATAATATAATACCACTCTACAAACTCACATACGAAGTCAGAGGAACGCCAACCAAATTTGACAAAATCTGGGGCCCGTGGTGTGAAATCGACCCGAACCCCCCTTCACAGCAGATCCACACCTAACTTGACACAGGGGTGGGCAGTCTAAATTGCCTTGAGGTTATTCAATGACCCGACTAAGACTATACATAAAGGAAATGCCTTCCTGAGCTTAATGGAAAAGTACTACTCTATGCTCAATGTCATTACGTCCTCCTGTAAAATGGTTTAATTGCAAATGAGTTGTCTGCTTGTAACACATGTCTACATGTTTGTTATGTTAAAATAAAATAAAAAACTTACCTTTAAAAAAAAAAAAAGTTAACTTGAAGGTGAACCACCCCTTTAAGTCTTGGCTGAGATAGGATATAATGTCTTATGTTTTCAAATGGCAGAAATTGGCAATAGTTGAAAACTTGGGCAATGCAAGAAAGAGTTTCACATGTATTTAGAAAGAAGTTGTTATTGTATAGCTGTTTCAGATAGCCAAGACCTGGGTAACTGGGTAATCTCAACTACTTAGCTCTCCCATTTTTCAGCATTAGTAGCATAATCCAAAAGATTGCTGAAAAGGAGAGGCAGTCAGAATGGATTAGGATGGAAAAACTCTAAGTTACTTTTTCCCTTACCATTGGAAGGTCCTGAAGCCGTCGGAATTCTGTCCGTCTGTTGTTACGGCGGTAACAGTGAAAACCAACCATGACTGCAGCTGTGACAACCATGATTGTAAATATGGAAACAATCATCACAAACAGGGGGTTTGAGTTGTTCTTTGAGTAGTAACTTGGTACATCTAGGCATAGAAGAGACAAAATGAAGCCCACATTATGTTTTATTCGTTTAAACCACTGATAAGGGTACCAAATACCATATATAACCTAATCCTCCAGCCTGAGTTTTTGCAGGCACCTTACACTGACAATTTATAGGTAAAGGAAAGATCCATATTTTTATCAGTATTAACAGATAAGAATTGTCTAAAATTATATATGCTAATATTTACTTTATTTATACAATTATTTAGAACATGTTTAAATATATAAGCTATTGTTTGTTGCAATGAAACCAAAGAAATCTGCAAGAGCTATAGCATAATATGCAGGTGATTTAAATGGGTACCTAAAAAACTTGCCACAAATAAAGCTGATGGATGCTGATGCGCTGTTACACATGCGTACATAATGGCAACTATTGCAAAATTAATTCATTCTTGTGCAAAAACAATGGTCAATGTTAATGTGTGGTGAAGAAATGGACTACATTGCCTTTGAAGGTTTTCATTCATCGTTCATGAAACACAGTATCTAGTGGAGAGAAGTCTAAAGCACTCTTATGGCGGCTTCTTCAGTTAAACTCAAGAAGCGTTTGGACAAAAGGTAAATCATTTTCAAGAATACTCCAAAAGTCCAGTTATTGGACTTATTTATACTAGATACATTATAGGTTGCACTCTTGCTCTACTTGTCAGACAATTCAACTTTATGGCTTGCTAAGTAACACATAGTTCTCACCTTTTTCACCATCTCCAACATTCAGCACTGCAGGCCCCTTCTGTACATCCGCACTAGTAGTACCAGTGGGTAAGGAGCTTGTTCTGGCTGGATTGCTAGGATTTGAGGTTGTTATTATGGAGATGCTGGTGGTGATAGCTGCCATCGAACTGGATAAAGAAGCAGTTGTATCAGGAACCTGTGTAGTGTCTGTGGAATGTACAGAGCTGTCCTGAGACATTATTGCTGGTTGCACAGGAGAACTGGTTAGAGATGTTCTTCTGGTAAGGCTGTCTTCAGTATCTGGTGACGTAAAAATACATACAGGACAGTTATTTGTGTTCAAGACATATATTCTCTCACTTTCTCCCTTGATAAGGGATTCCCAGTCTATGCCCTCAAGTTGTTTCTGATTTGCATCTTAAGGTGGCCATACACGGGCAGATAAAAGCTGCCGACAGACTGTGTCGGCAGTTTATCGGCCCGTGTGGGGGCCCTCCGACGGGCTTTCCCGATCGATATCTGTCCGAAAGTCGGCCAGATGTCGATCGGGCAGGATTAAAAATCCCGTCAGATCGCGGCCGCATCTGTTTGTTGATGCGGTCCCGCGATCTGACCGCCCGTACTGTTCTGAACGTTGGGCCCTAGGGCCCACGATCGGATCAGCCCGATATCGCCCACCTCAAGGTGGGCATATCGGGGAGAGATCCGCTCGTTTGGCAACATCGCCAAACGAGCGGATCTATACGTGTATGGCCACCCTTACAGCTATCCCATTCACAAATTGCTTATAATTGCATTTCAACAGCCTGAGGGGAAAAGGCTGTCCCTCTAGGCACAGGCCCATGGATGCCTATATGGTAGATATGTCCCTACCTACTGCATGTGAGGCACTTTGCAGAACACAAAAACAAGGGAAGAGGGACAATGACCTCATGATTGTAATTTTTCATGATGTTCAATCAAAAAGCAAAAGGTAAAACAGAGAGAGAGAGATAAGCAAATGCAAGGCAACAAGATTGTCAGTGGTTTACTTAAATAGATCATGATTAGTAATATCACTCCAAAGATTTCTCCTGCGTATGTGTGTGCCTAATAAATTCAATTCTAGTATGTCATTTATTAAAAATGCTAGACACTGATGTCATTACTAGCATCAGAGCCTGGACCACAATAACCACATTATTTGTAATCCAAACAGCAGCTCTCCAGGGGATATAGTACTTTGCTTGGCAAGCCCTGATATGAATTGTTTCTGACTTTTTTCTGAATATACACACTATACCACAGCTGAGTCCCCTTTCTAGAGATAAGTCTGCAATATCCAGGCCAACATAAATGTTATCTCAATAACCAGCCTATGTCAAATGAGCCACCCAGGAGAATGGCATGAAAAATTGATCTGTTTGAGTTAATCTGGAGCATGTAGGGTCACAACTAAGGGCAGGCAAAAGAGGAACAGGAATTTAAGTGAATTAACAATGAGAGAATAGAAAGTAACACACCTGTTAGTTCCAGTGTACTTGCAGTCACTGTTGACTGGCTTACCACTTCAGGCTGGGTAGGATATGCACTTGTTACCTCTCTCTCCATACTGTCTTGTGCAAAGAGTGTCCTGCTAGAATCAAAGGCAGGATTGGCATGAACTGTGAAACTTTCAGAAATATTTCCAGTGGCTGCTGAATTCTCAGTTTCTGGAATTTTGTTTGTGAATAGGATATGAGCCAGTGATATACGCTGTTCTGTTACCGAGATGCTTTCATGACTCAGAGGGTGGATAGTGGTAGCCATATGCCCCGAGGGGCTGGGTCTCCATGTTTCATATTGGACAGCCTTGAAATCCTCTGTCGAAGTGGGCACAGTACCAAGAATGACAGGGCTTGTTGTTATTGGCTTGGGTGACTGTATGGCAACCTGTTCACTGATAGGAGTTTCTCCTAATAGAGAAAAGGGAACATGATGATTAGAATGGAAGAGAGATAAAATAGTAGAATGAAATGACAGTGAGAAATGCAAGACCTGTTAAGTTGCTGGTTATTGTTAGCATTTGGATTTCTCCTAGAAATTAGTCCGTTGAAATGCGTGAATCTGAGCAATTAGCAGCCAAAGGTGGGGAGGATTAAAGAGGTGCTTAGAACTAATGTAAGCAGCATAAATGAGGTATACAGGCAATGTGTGAAACAAAGTGGTGATTGGATTAACACAACTGGAATGTCGACAAATAAAGGAAAGGAAGAAAATGTAATTACATGGTAATGATTATTTAGACAAGAAATAAAACAGTCAAATCTCAGTAAATTCTATTGCAAGTTTACAAAAAAGCTATCTAGTTTTAATAAAACTCCTTGGAAGTCCTGCCCTCAACTTTACACCTAGTTTTCTAAAATCATTATTAAGGGCTTCACCACCTCCTCTAACTTTGCCACTGGCACCTATGTGTACCAAGACCGCTGGGTCTTCCTCAGACCCCCAAAATAACCTGTCCACTCGTTCCACCACATGTCGAACCCTAGAACCAGGCAAGCTGCAGACTGTTTGGTGCAGATTACCCTATCCACCTTTCTAATAACTGAATCCCCTATAATGAAAAGCTGCCTATACTTCATTGCACTTGCACCACCACCACCTGTATTAGAGCCACTGCCTCCCAGGGTGCTCGGAGAGTCAGCTTGCTCCATACACACCTTTGGTCTTCTTTTCAACTCAACTTAACTATGTAGTCCTTCTGGTGTGCATGTTATTTATCAGCCACATGTATGAGGTTCTGTAATAATAGTTGCAAAGTGTGCCACAGGCCTTATCACGTATAACAATCAGCAGCTAGTGTTTACTGTGAAGTAATGTATATTGTTTCTCCCGTCTAGAGGTTTACAGTTTCACAATATAACGGTCGTCCCACACATGCCTGTCAGAGAGCATTATTAGGTAGGTCCTAAGTGAAAAATTGGAGCCTTGGGCAATCTGCATACCTGCTAACCTCAATAAATCTTGAAAACGAAAAAGAGTAAAAATGAGACAAAGGCCCTATATAAAGTAAATGTGTTTAGTACTTCTTTATGTGAATTTAAGATTTGACATTATACAGACTATTTATAAATCTGGAAAATAATAATAGTTAGTTACAGCTGTGATTACAGAGGTGTATCGCTTGTTATAAACAATGGGCATGTGGCTAATGTGTCTCAGGTTTTGGTACATTTAATTGTTTTTATTGGCGAATTTCATTTTGCCATCTCCCTAAAGATCAAGGGGAGAGGTGGGTTTAAAACAGTACCTTCAGGCCCTATAGGTTATAGTTTCACTCTTGTTCTTAGACTTGTAAAATCAATCAGCAGTGAGTGAGAATAGCAGTAGACAGATAAATGCTGTCAATGCCAGCTTAGACTGTGCTGCGGTTTATTAATTGTTGTGTTCCATCAGACCTGCATTCCTGAGCTACTTTACAGACCTACTGATGGGGCAATAGCTTGGCAAAAAAGTGTCATATACAAAAGCAGGCATACCACTAACGATTTCAATTTATAGCCGACTGGCCCTCAAGAACTGAATTACTAAGGAACCCCTCTGATGAAAGTTGACATAGAGTAAAATAGTAAAATAATATCGGATGGGCTCTGTCCATCTCTGGGCTACAGAGAAGTGCTTCTAGGAGTCTTCTTTGCAGCTCTCAAATAATTTTATGGGTTTTAAAGGGAAACTGTCATGGGAAAACATGTTTTTTTTTAAACCGCATCAGTTAATAGTGCTGCTCCGGTAGACTTCTGCACTGAAATCCATTTTTCAAAAGAGCAAAAAGATTTTTTTATATTCAGTTTTGAAATCTGACATGGGGTTAGACATTTTGTCAGTTTCCCAGCTGCCCCTGGTCATGTGACTTGTGCCAGCACTTTAGGAGGGAACTGCTTTCTGGCAGGCTGTTGTTTTTCCTTCTCAATGTAACTGAATAGTACGCAGTGGGACATGGGTTTTACTATTGAGTGCTGTTCTTAGATCTACCAGGCAGCTATCATCTTGTGTTAGGGAGCTGTTATCTGGTTACCTTCTCATTGTTCTTTTGTTAGGCTGCTGGATGGGGGAAAGGGAGGAGTGATTTCACTCCAACTCGCAGTACAGCAGTAAAGAGTGATTGAAGTTTATCAGAGCACAAGTCACATGACTTGGGGCAACTGGGAAATTGACAAAATGTCTAGCCCCATGTCAGATTTCAAAATGAAATATTAAAAAATCTGTTTGCTCTTTTGAGAAATGGATTTCAATGCAGAATTCTTCTGGAACAGCACTATTAACTGATACATTTTGAAAAAAAATTTTTTCCCATGACAGTATCCCTTTAAGTACATAAAGCAACAATAACGCCAAAAAAATATGTTACAAGAATGAATATATAATGTATGTGCGGTTGCCACCTGGCCGGTATTTTACCAGCCTGGCCGGTATTTTTGATGGTTGATCCCAATGTTATTAATAGGAAGAAAAGATAAATATATAGGAAGGCCGGTATTTTTTTCAAGAAAAGGTGGCAACCCTAAATGTATGTTGCCTTGCACTGGTAAAAAGGTGTGTTTGTTTCAGAAACACTACTATACATTAAATAAATGATATACTGTGTAGCCATGGGTACAGCCCTTCAAGCAAAGGATACACAGAAGATAACACAAGTTCTAAAGATTCCCATTGTACATTACAGACCTTATCTGTTATCTGCTGTGTATCCTGTGCCTTTTCTCCTTTTTAACTTCCCCTATGGCTACACAGCAGCTTGTTTATATAGACTATTGTAGAGTTCTGAACCAAACACACCAGTTTTAACAGTGCAGGGCAACAGTACTGCACAGTGAAACACTTTTTTTTTTTTTTCATTTGAAATTTTTATTTATTTTCAGGTTAAAACACAAGAGACTATATCAAGATGCACAGTGAAACACTTTTATTGTTTTGTGTTACTGTTCCTTTACACAGAATAAAAGCATGTTACTTGGAGCCAAACTAAAACCTAATAAAACCAATAAATTAACAGCGGATATAAAAATCCAAGGCATCTTGAGGTTTCTGTTTGGTAAAGGGTTCCCAGGAGGAGGAGGGGGCAGCCGTGCATTGATTCTCACGCTCTCCTATGCAAGTCTTTATATAATTCCCACTTGTGAAGCAGCGTGACTGTGGCAGGATGGTATGCTTCATATCTTTTATAGCCCTGATGAGCAACAATAGCTCCAGACTCCCCCACTCCTCCAGGATGAACTCCAGCCCTCGCTCCCTGACGTGTCAACTGCCTTTCCAGCCGGCCTCTCAAACAAGACCCTATAAGGAAGAGCTCTGTGGTTTTGTACTGACGCACATACTGGGGAATATCATAAATATTTGCAAAGCTTTGAGACAAAGGGAAACACAGTGTATATTATGAGGAATCCCACCCACGTGTATCCAGGCTTCAGGCTCAGCTTGCAGTCTGACTACCTGAATCCCTACACACAGCAGAGAGGAAAATTAAAGATATGATTGCTGTCGGTTTTTATTCCTCAACAGGCCTGCGCTTGATGAACTACAACTCTCCCAATTGCTTTCCGCCACAAGAGTACTTGTTTTAATAATAAAATGGGACCGCACATAATGCATGCATTTCTGCAGTGCTATTATATATACAGATGATAATATATATAGAAAACAAATTCCCTAATCTATACATACCTAAGGGAGAAAAGCCTCACCAAGTCTAAGTGACTAGTTAATATCTTTTGTTCGGAGTTTTGTTTCCCCTCTAGAGCTAGTCCCCGGGGTATTACCTGCACATAGGGCTGCCACCTGCCCAGTATTTTACCGGCCTGGCCAGTATTTTTGCTGGTTGATCCCAATGTTATTCATAGGAAAAAAAGATAAATATATAGGAAGGCCGGTATTTTTTTCAACAAAATGTGGCAACCCTACCTGCACAGGGTTACGTCATTCCGAACAGTTGCTTATAGACAAAGACACAGTCAGTACATGATTGGGTTAGCTACCGCGTTCATTTATGGGGTCATATATGTTATTGTTAAGTTTACCATTACATTGCAATTGGTATTATTGTTTAGAGATTAGGATACTTGTCCCAATAAACAAACAAAAGTCAGCTCAAACCTACGTCACTTGGAAGGGTAAAGTCTGAATCTTGGAACTTTTTCCCCACGAAAATAATTTAAAAACAAAAAACAATGAACATGCATGGAAAACTGACCCTGATTATTTATCACAACCTTATGGGATTGTGTGATTCTTCTTCAATAAGCACAAAATCAAACATTTAATTGTGATAGTCAAGATGGATATTAATTGTGAATTATGCTAAATATTTTTTATTGTTTTTTTTTTTTTTTT
>CM044438.1:70544963-70572869 GCA_024363595.1 Xenopus borealis
ACAGCTAACAGGTGCAAATAAGATACTTTGTAACACTTCTGAGATAAGAAAATAAGTAATGGTAGTAGGAGAAATATTTTCAAACTTTCACAATCTGCCAAATTTTGTAAAATGAACATGGTAATTATGGGCGTGGTCACATTTGTCGCACTACTTGCGAAAAAAAATGTGTCCCTTTTTCTACTTCCAAAATGTTGGGAGGTATGTTTAAAACTTGAGTCTTCAGGTAGATTTGGAGCAGCCCCTATAGCTGTAACGTATGTGAGCAGTTGGTGAAGAGCAGAGGGCAAAGCAGCTATCCAACTTCAACACTAGCCCTAAGGGCAGGGGACAAGTGGTCAAAATCAGTGATTTTAGTGCCAACCAACCGGAAGTCCAGTTGTAGGAGAAATGCCCGCGCTTGCGCCCTCGTGTGGCGGCCGCTGGACAGCAGCTGTCTCTATGGAATGATGGGACTATGGACAATTGGGAAGTAACTGGAGGGCAAGTCACGGTGTCTGTGTGGCACCAATACCCCGGACTCACTGCTCCGGTTCTCTAAGTCCCTAACAAACTCGGCTTACAATACAATAATAGTTAATGTGACACAAGTGTGATACAAGTGTTTGCATTGAGCGGTTATGCTGTGACGGAGCAATGCGAACTCACTATGCCCGAATCTCCGAGGCTTCTCAGGGAGCGCAGAGGGGAAAAAAGCCGTACCGCTGCCAGTCCATGAATGCTTACCTGCTGTGACCCGAGAGCCGAGGAGAAGGCAGAGGACGCCGAACAGAACCGCAACCCCTTGCTCCATCTTCAGCCGGTCCCTGGGGCGCCGCTGCCACGTGTTACAGACAACTTAATACACCTGTGAGGACCTCGCTATCTTATGGCGTCACGGCAGCTCCTCATTGTGTGACGTCCTTGCCGATTTCTTTTTTAGGATACAGCAGCTGAGCAGTTTAAACAACTCCGATGAGAAAGGCAGAACTCTACGTATTCCTGACGTCACGTAATCAACAGTGTCACAGTGAGTGACGTCAAGGTTCCCTTTTGGGCTTTTACCTGGCCAGCACTCCCCAGTCTATCGATACTCCCTCTTTCTCTTGCCAGTATAAGTAACAAAAGGCACAGGTCTTGTCCCTGCCTTCCCCAGCGTGCCCCCTCCCTCACAGTCCCCTCTGATTGGGCGCCTTTATTCTAGCAGCTGCAGAGATGGAGATGACTGGGGGGCGTAGTAGGTGTTATTCATTATTTAGCAGCAGAAGCAACTGAGTCAAAACTCCATAAATCCCACAGGGAGGGGGTGAGAGGCTGGAGTGTATTATTAGCACTGTGTAACTGTCAGTATTGTAATGGCACAGGGCTGAGTGGCATCCTCCACACTGAACTGGCCACAATATCACACACTGCAGGGCACTGTATAAACACCGGAGTCCATGAAAATGTCTCCAACGTGTTGCTTGGGATTGGTAACATTTGCTGTTCGGTGCCATTACTATTGGTTCAAATTGGTAACATAGATACTCATGCCCCTGATTAATTTACAATCATTTATTTGATAATCTGATCATTAGTATTTATTGCAACATAATCGAATGCCTTTTAACAACGCAAAGATGATCAAAAAGATAATAGCGCAATGACGGCAAAAAGGCATCCATCAAATTCAGGATGAAACCTGCATAACCTATAGCTGAGCCAGAGGAAGACAAAACCCCCACATAAATCTGTTGCTTTGTTTGACTCAGAGTAGAAGGAATGCTTCATATCTAAAGGGATGCTGTCCATACATGTATTAAAAATAACCCCCAAGTGTGTTGAGTAATGTTCCCTCTAATTCCTTCTCGGCTATGTGCCCAAAACAAATCTTTAGTGTGCACTTTTTAAAAGGGCATGTGGAGGTCAGAATTAAGAATTGATACAAAATGTGTTTCACGTGCCAGCCTCAAAATGTGTGGGTGCACACACAAGCACAGCTTTGAGGAAACAGTGATGTTGAGTAGTACACACTCACCAGTAGAAACATTGGTGCCTAGCCCCAAACCTATAGCCAACAGTAGTAAACTAAACCAATCATGAAAAGGTGAGCAGAAACTTCAAATAATCCCAACATGCAGGCCATAAGAATAACATGCAAAGCATCTTCATTTGGTTTACATGCCCTCAAAAAGAGCCTTACACATTTTGCGCTGCAGGGCACTTAATCATGTTACCTATTACAGCACCAGTAGTTTGTCAAAGTCGAGATATTTGCCACATTTGGCCACCCAAAAATTTATTTTATCAGTTATATTTTATTCATTAATGTTTCATTGTGTTTTTTTGGAGGGTTACACTAAAAAAGCTACAAATATGCACGTAAAAGCATGTGGGGCCCTAAATTAAATTATATAATTGTCATTGTCATTATTAGAGATTAGGGTTGTTAGAGATCATTAGATCCAATATTATGTAATTGTAACTGTCATGCAGGAAACATGATATACCCTATATGTACTGGCCAGTCATGTGACTCCATTATGCTTTAAAGGAGAACTAAACCCTAAAATGGAATATGGCTAAAAATGCCATATTTTATATACTGAGCTTATTGTACCAGCCTACAATGTAGGCTTCTCAATAGCAGCAATGATCCAGTAAATCAGCTGAAAAGAAGACGGGGAGCTACTGGAGCTACTGGGGCATCTTTGGAGACACAGATCCTTACTACTAACTTACTGTGGTTGCCTTGGACTGGTACAGAAGCCCAAAATATAATGTACATTTCTAGCCTAATTCTGTAGTTAAGCTTTACTTCTCCTTTACACAAAACTAAAGGTAAGAGGCATCTAGTAAAATTAAGTGAAAGGCAACTGGAGATTTCCATTTATTCTTGATTGGTTTCACCACTCATACAAGTAGCTTCTCCAGTTCAACAACAATTTGCAGGCCTGGATTTGGGGAGAGGCCACCTAGAACCGGGCCTAGGGTGGCAAAATGTTAGGGGCAAGCAGGCACCCCTAACATCTTCTCTATAACTTATAGTAAGAAAAATTCCCAATTCCTAAATAGAGCAGAGCAACCACCCCTACATTGACCCACTGCAGCAGCTGAGCTCAGCTTTTGTATTGTGAATATATGTATAATACTAAGGCCTCCATGTAGCCACCCAGACCCCAACCCGGGCTCCTGCCGTGCCACCTGTGCTGTACTGTCTTTCTTTGTTCAGACAGCGGTGCAGATTTCCTCTTCCAGGCTGAGTGCTGCGTGCGGTAATGTCATCACCACGTGTGCATCATTGTGGCATCACTGGGCGCAGCACCAGCCTGATTAGGACCAGAGGGAGCTAGTGCAAGAATCTGCGCATGCATGCAAGGGGGGGGGCGGTACTATGTGAGGACCCTCTGGCCTAGGGGAGGCCGAGTTAAAAATCCAGGCCTGACAATTTGGAATGAATCCATAGCCCCATAGCATGTATAAACGTCCCTATATAGATAGGAATTATTTAGTGCCCAAAACAAACAACAAACTGTATGTTTAATGTAGCAGAACACTGAATGTGAAAAAGAAAATACATCACTCACACATTACACTGCTAAGACCATATATTCGCACAGTAAGCAAGATACAGACAAGCATCTGGAATTTTTGTGCAAAAGTGCATCTTGAATGTAAATAAGTAGTTAATTGGCAATTTTCTTTCTCTGGATCCCAGCAGGTCAACTATAGTCTGGTGTGTGCAGTAGTAAAAAGTGAAAGTGTCATGGCTTCCCTGTGTCAGTGGTTTCTCTTCAAAAACTTCTGCACTGTGTAGAGAAAAAAAATCAGAACATAAAGCAGACAGTAGAATGAGGCGGGGAAGATTATCTCTAGAAGAAGAAAAAAACAATGGAAAAAAAATATACAGAGAAATAAAATGGAATTATGTAATAATAAATACTACAAAATGACCAGGAATTCCATTATAATACCAGTTTGTCCCTGTGACATACAGTTGCCCAAGACACAGACATTTGGATGAGATCTGCTTGTTTGGCAGCCTAATGCTGGCCATAGACTATAAGATCCGCTCATTTGGCGACATCACCAAATGAGCGTATCTTTCCCTGATATGCCCACTAATGATCGGGCTGTATCAGCGGTAATCTGAAGTTCAGCCCTATGGCCGAATGATTTGATTAAGACAAAGGCAATGGGCTCCGATGGGTCAGGAAAAAATCAAACCTTCCTGATCGATATCGTGGCCAGATAATGATCGGGAAGACCCGTCGGAAGCCCCCATACACGGCCAGATAAGCTGTAAAATTGGTGTAAACGCTTTATCTGCCCGTGTATGGCCAGCTTAAAGGGAAACTGTCATAGGAAAACATGTTTTTTTTTTTAACGGATCAGTTAAAAGTGCTGCTCCGGTAGACTTCTGCACTGAAATCCATTTCTCAAAAGAGCAAACAGATTTTTTTATATTCAGTTTTGAAATCTGACATGGGGCTAGACATTTTGTCAATTTCCCATCTGCCCCTGGTCATGTGACTTGTGCCAGCACATTAGGAGGGAACTGCTTTCTGGCAGGCTGTTGTAAATTTGAGCAATTCAGATTCACAGGACTGTCCCAGCTGAAATGTCTCTTTGTACAGAGCCTCAGACATCTGCTGGTTATTCTTAGGGGAAAAACGAGAAAACTTGCCTACTTATTGCTACATTATCTTAGCTACACCCAGTCACATACCCACACCTCAACAGTGATACATTTTATAGATATAAATATTAATATACTAAAGTGCTTTTACAATATTTAAGTAGTGTTAAGAACTTTTTTTGTATTCGGACCCTCCCATGTACTTTGTATAGTTATACACAATCATTTGCAGATATATATCATGTTCGTATGGTAATTAGTAATAGGATCTTAGAAGTAGATTCAGTGAAAAATAATGTTTTCTTTGGGCAGAAAAACAGTCGATGTTTTCAATGAAGGCACTGCAAGCTGCTTCCATCTCTGCAATAGAGCATGCCTCCACCTGAGACTTAAGTTCAATTTAGTCACAGCTGCTATAATAGTATATACAGGTAAATAGCCACGACTGAATCCAATTTTAATTCTTCCTTCTAAAACACTAGAACCTAATAACATCCTGAGTCCAATAGCATGAATTATATATATATTTTTATATATATATTTTTCCACTGTGATACCGGCACTCTCAATATCTGCGGTAAAGATGCCTGGGTGCAGAAACAGCAAATAGATTTTTATATATATATATATATATATATATATATATATATATATATATATATATAATCCCACAGTACCAGCACTCATGACAATCTCACAGCCAGTGGTGCAGGGTCAAGGTTGCATAGATTCAGGAAGAAGGACCAGCACTCACTGTAATTCCAAATATTGAAGGTGATTTTTTATTTTCAGTGCAAACACATCTCAATCCGATGTTTCAGTCCCACCTGGGGACCTTTCTCAAGGATATTGAGCAGTTAGTGAAACAAACATTATAAACCCTCCCTCACTAGTGAATTTTCAGACGAGGATCTCTCATTCTCTTAAAAAGCATAGGCGTGTATTTCCTTTTTGCACCACTAGGTGTCAGTGTCCTCATACTTTGTGCAATCAGTGTCCAGTGTCCATTCTTGGTAATTGTAACATAGTAACAAATAAAACTTCATTGTTGCATACACATTAGTCACATATTTGATACTTCTTAAGCACATAGCCAATAGAAGGAAAAAGTTACTCACAGACAGAGATGAAACGGAATGAGACTCACTATGGTTCTGTAAGATGAAAAATGATATTGTAAACACATGGAATTAAGGTGCCTATATTGTAAAGCTTTTGTCAAGTCAGAAAACAATTCAACTGCAGTTGTCCATTAAGGCAAGCTGAGAGTACCAGCGAAACGCGTTAGGACAGAGGGGGGAGCCCATACGGACCCACAGAGACTACCACGAGGAAGCTGGCTACATTTACCTCAAGGACTCTGAAGGGACTAAGTTGAAACACTCTATTTTGCGAGCACCCCCTACAAAAAAAATGTGAGTGCGACATTTGTTTTTATTCTGAAAAGTTTTAACATTAAGGGCCGGTACACATGGGCGTTTTGGACCTGCTCTCCCCTGCGTTGCGTTTGGCTGCGCTCAGCCGCAGGGGAGCACAGGTCTAGACGCACCTCATTTTGTTCAATGAGGTTGTACCCACGAGACGCGTGTAAGCGCCGAACGCAGATTCAGACGCAACATGCTGCATTTTTCCTGCGTTTGGCGCCTACATGCGTTCGTGTGAGTACAGACCCATTGAAAATAGAGTGCGTCTATACCTGCGCTCCCCTGAGGCTGAACGCAGCAAAACGGAACGCAGGGGAGCGCAGGTAAAAACGCTGTGTGTAAGGGCCCTTAAACATAATTACACTATTATTCTGCCATTATTTATATCGGAGCCTGCAGAAGCTGAACAGCTGGAGGAGGAGATCGCCACGCTGATTAAATCACATGTGCTGTATCGTATCAGCAGTCTGTAAGTAGGCACTTCAGACAGTCGGTGGAGGCACAATTTGGGGTTAAAACACCTAAAGAAAAGTGTGTAGCTGAACACACTCCACCCCCTCCCCAAGGGTGAAAGATTTTTAATAACCTTAGTGATATGGGATATTATTGACACCTAAGGAGAAGAAAGCACCTTCCCCATTGTTAATCTAGAATTAATACAGGGTGACAAACACTGCCATTAAATAACAAAAAATACCATACTATATTGTTTTTGTAAAATTTCCCATTGCCTTAGGTGCTGAACTCTACACAGAAAAGTATTTTCCTTTTCCCTTTTTTTAATTTAAAATCGTGTTGTTGCTTTTTTTTACAGGATCGCAGCCATTTACTAAGGTTCGTGACTGGCTGCAGTCGACTTCCAGCTAGAATCTATATCTATCCAGATAAATCATGGTGAGTTAAGAATTGAATCAACCATTTAGGGTAGGGGCACACAGGCAGATTCGGTGAGATTTAATCACTGGGCGACTAATCGCCTTCTCTTCGGGGCGACAATCTCCCACCGTCCCGCCGGCTATAATGTAAAATCGCTAGCGGTATAGCACTCACGGCACTTTGTTTTACAAAGTTGCCTCACAAGGAAATTTCTGCCGACTTTGGAAAATGAAGTGCCATGAGTGCTATGCTGCTAGCGATTTCACATTACTTTGGGAGACTTCGGAAAACAAAGTGCAGTGAGTGCCATACCACTTGCAATTTTACATTATAGCTGGCGGGAAGGCAATTTGGGGAGATTGCCACACTATAAAGATGGCCGCACTCTGGGAGAGTGGTTTAATAGGCTTGTTCACTCTACTGAGAGAATCAGGCAACAATGCAGTACTTGCTGCTAAATCTACTTTATTGCCTCAACATGTTTCAGGCTCAAAGCCCTTTATCAAGTGTTATGCTATACAAGTGAAGACACAAACATTTATTTACAAGTGTGTAAAAGACCTCCCCCGGGGGGGGGGGGCTGCAAAGTCCATCTATGTCCAATGAGTACATTGTTCCAAAAATATAATGCGCCTTGAGTGCAAATATGGAAAAAGTTAGTGTTTCCAACAATTAAAAGCTCAAGGTACTGCCACTTCATTGGCCTACTTTGGATTTATCACACCTGAAAATAAACATTATTTGCTATTGATGGCTAGTTTTTTAAATAATACATAACTTGGTTGAAAACACACATTTTACATCTTACCAAGTATGCAGTCTATGCATAGTATGTAGTTGCCCATCTTACCATTACGTAGTATTCTAGCACTCTTTATGATGTATTCTAGTATTTCAAACAGTGTAAACTAGTTATCTGTAAAGGAAACAGAACTCTGCATCAATTGTGTTACAGGGTGATACTTTGTTGCAAGCAGACATATCACATAAACATTATTTCACTGGAAAACTGTGTTGGAAACTTTGCTACAGAAATGCATTTTGTTCCAACCACAGCAGGCAGATGTACAGAAAAAGTCCTGGGAAATGATCTATAAGTCTGTATGTACAGGATTATGATTAAACTTCAGTCATATGAAACGTTTTAATAATGAGTATTGCAAGAAGGTATGTGACTAAAAATGTGTTTGCTCATTTGAGAAATGGATTTCAGTGCAGAATTCTGGCAGAGCAGCACGTTTTTTTCAATAACAGTATCCGTTTAAGGAAAGCACTGACTGCACATTCGCCAAAAAAAAGAGGTGCAAGTTACCTGTTTATTGTCAGAAAGGCAGGAAATATTTCTTCACTGTTCTACAGGCTATTTTCCAATTCACTTCAACAGATAGCAAACTCCAAAAAGTGGAGATAGCAAACATGACCTGCAGCATTCTCCAGCAACTTTCTCAGCTGGGTTACCTGGGTGCAGTTATACAGTTCTTCAGTGCAAATTTAAAGACTTTCTAATGGGGTATAAACACTGGTAAAATAAGCTTCCCTCTCAACACTCCCTTATCTGTCACCATGGGAAAGATATAAGAAAATCAATTCATACTTACCGAGATTTTCTTTTCCTGGACTGGAACATGGCAGTGGGCACACCATGGGTTAATCCCCCCCGTCACGTGGTTGGACAGGAATTCTCCTATAAAAAACATGCTTCCGCCCCTGGCCGCCATCTTTGACCTACTGGAGTCTCCCCCAAACAGGGTGGGAAGCTGTGCCCACTGCCATGTTCCAGTCCACGAAAAGAAAATCTCGGTAAGTAGGAATTGATTTTCTTATTTCCTGTTCCTTACACATGGCAGTGGGCACACCATGGGACATACAAAAGCTCAAACACGGAGTGCAGGGAGGGAAAATTTATTCAATCGTTAGGTAAAGCAGACTGCAGAACTGCTGAGCCAAAAGCCGAGCATTTTTTAATGAAAACATCAAATTTGTAATGTTTCGCAAAAGTGTGGAGCGAAGACCAAACTGCTGCCTTGCAGATGTCTTCCGCTGAAGCCCTGGATTGAAATGCCCAGGACGCCGCCAAGGCCCTAGTGGAGTGCGCTTTTACCTTTGAGGGTACAAGGTCAGACTGAACCTCGTAAGCTAAGTGTATGCACTGCTTTATCCAGTTAGCAATAGTGGACTTTGAGGGCTGAGATCCGGCTTTGTTCCCTGAAGTGATAACTAGGAGGGAGTCAGATTTTCTGAAGGACTTGGTTCTATCCAGGTAGATGGACAGACATCTCTTCACATCCAAAGTATGTAGACTTGCTTCCTGATCTGAGGTAGGATTTTGGAAGAAAGAAGGCAACACGATGTCCTGTGATGAATGGAAGTCGGACAGTACCTTTGGCCTGAAATTATCTGCTGTCTTAAGGATGACCCTGTCTTGGAGAAAGGTTAGTTTGCCTTCTTGGATCGACAGTGCCTGTAGTTCGCAGACTATTCTTGCTGAGGTGATGGCTAAGAGGAAGCACATCTTAAAGGTTAATGATTTGAGAGACGCGGTTTGTAGAGGTTCGAATGGTTCCTTGGTCAGAGAGTTGAGGACTAAAGTTAGATCCCATGGTGGGACTTGAGATCGGATACTTGGTCTGAGTCTCCTCAGTCCTTGGAAGAACCTTTTAACTAAAGGTTTTTGAGCCCAGGGGATTTCTGAAAAGTGAGAAATGGCCGAGACTTGGCCTTTGAGGGTAGAGTTGCTAAGGCCTCTGTCTGCCGCTGTTTGGAGAAATTCAATTAGCTTGACCTCAGAGATGTTGTTGATATTCAAATTGTTTGATGATCCCCAATCAATTAGCTTCTCCCAAATTTTCTCCCAAGTACTTCTAATTGGTGGATACCTTCCTGGCTGCCAATAGGGTAGATATTGAATTGGCAGATAAGCCAGAGGAGCTGAAATTCAGCCTTTCAAAAGCCATGCCATCAGATGCAATCTTTCTGGGTGAGGATGGACTATGGCTCCTTGGCTGAGGAGGTCCGAAGAGATGGGAAGGCTGAGAGGCTCTTCGACTGCTAGTTGTAGGAGGAGGGGAAACCAAGGTCTCCTTGGCCAGAGTGGGGCTATTAGGACCACTTCCACTTGATCCTCCTTGATTTTGTGTAGAGATCGCGGGGGAACAGGTAAGCCCTGTTGAAGTTCCACTTCCTTGAAAAGGCATCTGAAAGATGGCTATTTTGTCTGGTCTCCAGGACACGAAAGCTGTTAATTTCTTGTTCCTTCTCGAGGCCATTAGGTCTAAGGAGAACGGACCCCATTTCGTTTGAATTAGATGAAACACTCTCTGGTGTAGTTCCCCCGGTACTGGTGTGGAGCGGCTGAGCTTTGTCCGCCAGATAGTTGAAAATGCCTGGAACATGTTCCGCTTTTAGGTCTGTCAGGTGTTGCTCCGCCCAGGAGAACATAAGAGTGGTCAAGGTTAACAACTCTTTGGATCTTGTTCCACCTTGTTTGTTGATGTACATTATATCCGTCATGTTGTCTGTCTTGATTCGTACAGATTTCCCCTGTATTAAGTGTCGGAAGTGCAAAAGGGCCAAGTGAATGGCTTTTAGTTCCTTCCAGTTGGATGATCTGGACATCTCTTCCTGTAGCCAGGTTCCTCGAGTTCTGAGATCCCCCAGGTGGGCACCCCAACCTGTTTTGCTGGCATCTGTGGTTATTATTATCCAATTTTTTGGAAGGAGACACACTGGATGGAGAAGATTGTCTTCCTGGAGCCACCATTTGAGGCTAAGACTTCTGGGCTCAGTCTGATTAACTCATTGGGATTTAAGTAGTCGTGGTCCCATTTTGTGAGGAAATCCATCTGTAGTACTCTGGAATGAATTCGACCCCATTTTACGCATTCCGAAGTTGAACCTAGTTTCCCCAAGGTCTTTTGACATAATCTTGCCGTGGTCATGGGGAATCTGGTGAGGGAAAAAACAGATTTCTGGATGTCTGGGATTTTCCTGATTGGAAGGCTGATGGAAAGAGTTGGGGTTCTTATCAGAACGCCCAGAAATTCCAATTCTTGAGTAGGTTGGGTGATGCTCTTTTCCCAATTTATTATCCAACCTAAATTTTGTAAATAGGAAGTTGTTAACTGGAGATGCGATGTCAGGAGTTTTCTGGAAGGGGCTAAGATAAGGAGATCGTCCAGGTAGGCGAATATCTGAATTCTCATTAATCTGAGGTTGGCTATAACTGGAGCCAAGATCTTTGTAAAAACTCTTGGTGCTGTGGTCCAAAAAGTCCAAAGGGGAGAGCTCGATACTGAAAATGTTGGTTCAGAATTTTGAATCTGAGATACTTCCTGTGGGATTTTCTTACAGGAATATGTACTGTAGGTACGCATCCTTCAAGTCTAATTTCGCTAGCCAATCGTTTTGTCTTAAGCATTGTGATATGGATTTGAGTGTTTCCATCTTGAATGAAGGAACGTGTAGGCTGTTGTTTAGGTTTTGTAGATTTAGAATTACCCTGAATTCTCTGTTTGTTTTTCTCCGAAGAAACAGGTGAGAATACAATCCCTGAAACCTCTGTTCTCTTGGTACTTTTGTGATGATTCTTTTGTTCTTTAAATCTTTTAAAATTTTGGAGGGCTAGTCTGTTTTCTTTTGACCTTGGTCTGTCTGAGGAATAAAACCCCTTGGGTGGGGCTTTTTTTAGATCTAATCTGTATCCTTTTGAAATGATGTCCATCACCCATTTGTCTGTTATTTCTCGAGCCCACAGTGTCCGGAAACGAGAAATTCTGCCTCCAATGAAAGACAGAGGGGCTCCAAAACCTTCATGTTCTTTTCTCTTGTTTTTGGGGACCCCTGCCAGGAAAGGACTGTTTTTTTTGTTTCCACTGCCTGGAAAAGGACTTGCCTGGTTTATATTGTTTTACGTCTTTTAGGAAAGGTTTGGAAGTGTAAGGTCTGCCTCTGAAGGATTTTCCGTCTCTTTTTTCTTGAGGTAAAAAGGATGATTTCCCTGCTGATGCTTTGGAAATAATCTGATCCAGATCAGGGCCAAACAAGAGGTTACCCTTGAAGGGTAGGGAACACAGGTTGTGTTTGGATTGTGGGTCAGCGCTCCAGTGCCTGAGCCATAGACCCCTTCTGGCCGAGACTGACAACCTCATGGATTTTCCGGCCAGCTTGACTGCATCCATCGATGCTTCTGCCACAAAATCATTGGCTACTTTGATGTCTTGTAGCATGTGAGTGAGTTTGCCTCTATCGTCGCCTCTTTTAATATCTTCTTCGAGTTCCTGTAACCAAATGTTATTTGATCTGGTCACAGAGGTGATCGCTATGGCTGCTTTGCAGGCAGCCCCCCCAGCAACATAAGCTCTTTTTAGAGATGCATCTTGCCTCCTCTCCATTGGATCCCTAAGGGATACACCTTCGTCCACAGGGAGTGTGGTCCTTCTGGCCACTCTAGTAATTGCGGCATCTACTTTGGGCGCAAAATCCCAAGTCTTAGATTGTTCTGGCTGAAAAGGAAACATTTTCTTGAACCTTCTTGAGATTGTAAATTTTTTATCTGGGTTTTCCCATTCCGATTCTACTGTTTTTTGGATCAGCTCATGGATGGGAAAGAGATGATTCTTTTTAGACACAGCTTTGAACATCTTGTCCTTTTTCGTGGGAGACTTTGTTTTGTCTTCCAAATCTAGAGTTTTCCTTATGGCCTTTATTAAAGGTTCCACCATATCTAAGCTGAAGGCTGAATCTTCTGATATGGAATTATCCGAAGAAAGCTCTCCTTCTGAGTCAGAGCTGATATGAGCCTCAGTGAGACTAGACCGGTCCTGCATCAGGGACCTTGGTTCAACACTCAGATTATGTGGATTGATATTTTTTAAGACGTTATCGGTGACCTTGGAAACCATATTCGTCATTGATTTTTCAAATGAATCTTTCATCAAAGCCATTAATTCTTTGAATTGAGCTGTGTTGCCAGCTGAGTCTTGAGAACAGTTTGCCAAAGGTCATTATCTGGTAAAGCTGGATCTTTGCAAGAGATGCATTCCTTCCTGGTGGATTTTCTCCTTTGATGCTGTGGCTGATCCTCATAAGGGAAACTCCTGTGAAGGAGAAGGTAGAAATTATTAAAAGTATTCATTTCCCTGAATGCTGTCCTGAAAAGGAGAGAGAGAAAAGGAAAAAAAAAATCAGTAAGTCCCTTATTTTGCCTCTCAAAATAACTCACCCCCTTGAGCCCGAGTGAGAGCATCTAGTACTCATTGTAGAGGTTAGACTGACCCTGAAAGGAAAAAAAATCACAAACAGCTGATAGGGTCAAAAAACTCTAAAAGAAAAAAGGGCTAAAACGTAATTGGCAGAGATGTACTCACAGATGTACCCTCTGAATGCACAAAGGCACGCACTCCAGGCATCAGAATTTTGATCTTACCAGTCTGGCAGCTTGAAGGGGGATAAATAGGCGCTGCATTTGAATTTTCGCGCCAAAACCACTTAGTCGCCTGCGTCATTGCGTCTGATGATGTGGAGCCCTATTGCGCCAACACGCCAGCGAATTCGCGCCATTTTGGAAGTGGTAATCGTCGGCGTCTTATTGCGCATGCGCCGATATACGGCATTGCGACTGACTGCACCGGAGGCACACTTTGGCCATAAGCCCGTCGGCTTCTCTGAGAGCTCTCATAAGGACTCAAGCCTCGGCTCCAGAGCTTCAACAGAGGAGAGGCAGTCTGCTGGATTCCGGGGGGAGTGACAGGAGGAAAAAAAGATGGCGGCCAGGGGTGGAAGCATTTTTTTTTATAGGAGAATTCCTGTCCAACCACGTGACGGGGGGGGGGATTAACCCATGGTGTGCCCACTGCCATGTGTAAGGAACAGGAAAAAGGGAGTGGTGCTCCTTGTCTACTTTTCTTATGTTAAAAAAAAAAAGACATATTGTTGATTGAAATGTTTAATTTAATTAGATAAATGATCTGAAATATCTCAGTTTCAATCTCACTTGTATAAATCTCATACAAATATAAAATTCTACATTATATACAGAAACGGATGATTGGCCAATGTAAAAATGATTGCCAATGTAACAGGCTATGGAGAGTTATTATTATTTTTATTATTAATATAATAATATATATTTATATAGTGCCAACATATTTCATAGCGCTGTGAGTTAGCTCATTATGCGCAGAAAAAAACCTGTCCCATATGCTAAAAAGATATTTCAATCCCCACTGCTGCCTTCTTAGTCAGCATTTTCTTTGACATACCATTCTGGATGTATTATTTAAAGCAAAATTGACTGTATTAATAGCCAGACGGGCAATCTTTGGGTTCTGGAAAATGCCGGAGGAGCTGCTGTAAGATGCCATAGACAGTCACTATTTATTGGCGCTGTGGAAGGCTGTTTGGGCCTCTGAAATGCCGCTGCTGATTTTGGATCTCAGTCCTGACTGCAAATCATAGATACTCAATAAAGATTAATCCTGGAAATTTAGTAAGCTCAGACACCATCATGTGCCATAACACAAAGTAATCAGAGTGACATGGACTCACCTGCAGCCACTTTTCAAAAACATTTTTTTGTTAATGCCCATCTGCTTCCTCCTGCTTTTACACATAATTGAGTCAGTATGTTTCTATTCTTTTGTGCCTTGTTGGCATGTTATAGCTCATATAATTGCAACTAGAAGGCTAAGTGATCAGGCAGCCTCAGTGGTCCCAAATCAGGCAAAGGTTTTGCTATAAGAATTTATAGCAAGTCTCCCAGCTGGTGAAACCTGTCTGCCAGGTGCCTGGTTGCCTTGTGCAGAGTGAAGATGGAGATGGGAATATGGAAAGTAGGAAAGCTGTGAATGCCATGTGCTGCCCTCTCCAGTGGAAGGGCTCCAGGCCACGGTCGCACAGCAAGTGGTAGTGCAATAAGATGCTGAGCAGCTAGTTTGGGAACCTTTTCCTGCAGATTGCAGCTAAAGTCGCTAAAGGTACAGCCAAATCACTTGAATCACTAACATGAGGTTAAGGACAGTGGCACATACTTCAGCTCCAGAATTAGAACGTAACACACCCACCAAAAGGGAAAATAGAAGGCATTAAAGTAAAGGAATATCTGCAAGGAGACACTGGGAACGAGCTCCGATTCTTTGTACAATACCTCCAGAATTCATAGTAGGATGGCATAAAGGCAATTCCTTGTACAATACCCCAGAATTCATAGTAGGATGGCATAGAGGTAATTAATTGTACAATAGCCCCAGAATTCATAGCAGGGTGTCATAAAGGCAATTCCAAGTACAATACCCCAGAATTCATAGTAGGATGGCATAGAGGTAATTAATTGTACAATAGCCCCAGGATTCATTGTAGGATGGCATAGAGGCAATTCCATGTACTGTGGTGTTTATACAAATGGCCTGTAGGTGTCACTGTGCATACACAGTGACACACAGTTATACTATATCACAGTACTTTAATTACAACTTAAAAGCGTGAGAGTTGAAGTGTAATGGCTGCATGAACCTGCTAATAAAGTACTGTTATACTCATCCTCGGCTACCAAAACATAAATTGGTAACGAGATGTCTCTTCTACCTCTGCAGGTACTCCTTGAATCAGTATGTTTGACAATTACATTATTGCTGCTGACCAAGGGGAGATTTCTGCAGCTAGAAAGCGTGCTTTACTTATTCACTGCCTGGGGGCAGAGGGACAGCGTATATTCTATACATTACCATTACTCAATGATACTTATGAAACTGCTCTTTCTGCTATAAAGAATGTTTTCGTGCCAAGAGTAAATGTGGTTGCTGAAAGATATAAATTCAGCCATGGTAAATCCACAGAACAATTTGTAGCAGCTTTGAGAGAGCTGGTTGTTACCTGTGACTTTGGGAATCTAACAGATGAAATGTGAAGAGACCAAATAGTGGAAAAAACAGACTCGCATTAGAGAGAGACTGCTCCTAGAGCAAGATTTAACCCTTGCAAAGGCTATTACAGGTGCTAACTAAATTGAACTATTTGACCTGACTATTTACAAACCACCCTAATTACTTTTATTACTTTCTACAAGTTATCTCTGCCTATCTGTAACTTTCTAATTCATTGCCCAGTGATCTATTTGAATACATATAATGTGCCTTTTCAACGTTCATTTGTAATTTGCCTGATGAAGGGGCCTGTGTGTGCCGAAAGCTAGCAATTGTTACTTATTCAGTTAGCCAATAAAAGGTATCACCAAACTTTACATTTTAACCAAATTGAAACAACAGAGTCTGAAGGCTAAAATTCAGGGAACTGCTGGGAATGTAAAGACTGTGAATCCAGCACTGGGGCCTAATAATGCGCAAACAAGGAAAAGTATTTGTCTTGTATTTGTATTTGCCTAATAATGCACAGTCACAGGCACAATACAATGCTAAGGAAAGGGATTCACCTACATTGAAAAACTCTGCAGCAAATACAAATAAATAATACTGCTTCCGCTATTTGCTAAGATCTGCTGTAGTTCTGCTAAAGATGTTCATGAAGTCACTGCTTGAAATGTTATGGTATTAAGTGTGGATAAAGTGTGATACATTTATTCCAGACAAGTTTATATGCACTGTCAATGTTAATACTGCTTCTGCTGACAAGGGACACGCCATTAACCTGATGCTTGATACAGGTTCAGCTGTTTCTATACTACCAAAGGATGTTTTCTTGAAATACACTTTTTGCACCTGCTCTGAGACTGGTCAGTTACTTGAGGGTTGGGGCAGATTCGGGGAGATTTAGTCACCTGGCGACCAATTGCCTCTTCTGCAGGCCGACAATCTCCCTGAACTGCCTTCCATCTGCGGAATGAAGAATCGCCTGCGATCGCAGCGATTTGAACTAATGCACTCGCATCGATTTGATGTCCGAAGTCGTTCAATGTTGCCTCATGAAGAAACTTCAGGCAACTTTGGAAATCAAACCTCCGTAAGTGCATTAGCGCAGACGATTCCTCATTCAAGCACACAGAAGGCAGTTCAGGGAGATTGGTTAGTGGTTCTGCGGGTTTGTTGGTTGTGCCGCAGGTCTTCTCAATAGCGATTTTTACACATTTTTTCTGATCACGCCTACTTCCGATGACGACGACCCTGACTATGGATCTTCATGACAAATTCCTAGAAAAGGTTCTGAAATGCATTGATTTGAACCTTTCCAAATGCCACTTCAGACAAACTCAGCTGTACTTTCTGGGTCTGGGTCATATAATTTCACATGAGGGATTACTGCATGACCCTGACTATGTCAAGGCTGTTACACAAGCACCTACTCCATCTCATTTCCAGACCTTAAGAGCTTTCTTAGGTCTTTTATGGTATTCTAAGTTTATTCAAAACTATGCTTCAGTTGTGGAACCACTTAGAGAACTAATACGTGGAACTTCAAGTCTGGTTTGGTCAGAGACTGGTCAACATAGCTTTGACATAGTGAAGCAGTTAATTGTGAACAGTCCAGCACTAGCTTTATTTGATCCTGCACTACCCACAATGGTTACTACAAACGCTTCAGACTATGGCATTGGTGCAGTCCTCACACAGATCCATGCTGATCATTCAGAGAAATCTGTTGCATTTGTATCTAGAACACTTACAGAGACAGAGTGTAGATATTCAACTGTTGAAAAAGAAGCTCTAGCGTGTGTTTGGGCAACAGAAAAATGGAGAACCTACCTATGGGGTAGAGAATTTACCTTATGCATGGATCATAGCCCTTTAACTACACTACTTACAACAAAGGGACTAGGAAGAGCTGGAATGCGTATAGCTAGATGGTCAGCAAGGCTACTGAATTTCAACTACAAAATGCAATACAAACCAGGTTTGAAAAATGTTACTGCTGATTGTTTGTCACGTTTACCTTTACCTGCAGCTTCTGATACGCTGGATGAGGACATGGAAATTGTAGCACTGACTGATATATTATCATCTACAGTTACAGCTGATGATTTTAAGCAAGCTTGCCTCACTTGTCCAATTCAAGTAAAACTACGTGACATCTTACAAAACAAATGGCCAAATGCTGAGAAGAAACTCAGTCCTGATCTTCAACCTTACTATAGGATTAAACATGAACTGTTCTTAGTAGATGACTATGTTGTCCATGGAGCTCACCGTTTATTGGTACCAGAGACCTTGTGAGAAAAGCTCATACAACTTGCACATGAGAAGCATCAAGTAATTGTACGTACAAAACAAAGACTACGACAACTGTACTGGTGGCCAGCAATGGATGCTGATGTGGTAACTGCCATTCATTCTTGTGTTACTTGTCAGAATCATGACAAAACAACTATCACACATACACCACTACTTCAGTCAGTACCATTCCGTGATACAGCATGGGAAAAACTTACTATTGATATTGTGGGTCCTTTTGCAGATGCTCCTATAGACTGCAGATTTGCTAAACTATTACATTTGGCACCCCCAAGCAGGGCCATCATCAGGGGGGCACAGCAGGGACAGTTGTCCCGGGCCCGGCAAAGTCCAGGGTGAAAGGGGGGCCCGGCCATGCTGCACTCTGTCTGAAGAACCGGCCCCTTTAAGATCCGAAGTGACGAAGGAAGCTGCTTGCTTTCCTTTCATTCAAACAATGCGCTTGCACACACACACCACCTCTACTGTCTGTTTTACACCAATGCTGTTTGAAATCTGATAATGGAAAAAACTTCTAGAAATTTGGAATAATTCCTGGGACATTTTTACCTAGCTCCCTCCTCCAATTGCTTTTTAACAGTTATCGATTGAGACACAATGAACTTTATACTCACACAAATGAATTTTATTGGGTTTATATGAACTGATCTATTTATATAACGCACAGCAAACTATGGTTGAATTGATTGATTAAAATATGAATTGTTTAAACTATGAATGTATACTATGTTCACAATGAATTAATGGTTGGTGATCATTTGATTAAACTAAATAAAATTTTATGAATTCATATACATTTACTGAGTGCAATCTGAGACTCAATTTGTTTAAATCCAACGCTGACGTATGTATGAACTTTTTACTGTGGCGTTTTGGAGGGATCTAGGGTGTGGTTTGGGGGCCGGACTGGGGACCATGGGGCCCAGAAAATTTTGCTGTACAGGGTCCCGTGATTTCTAATGGCAGCTCTGCCCCCAAGTGCTAAACGACTTTCCTTCTCCTTTAAGCTGTAGTCTTAGTTCTCCCAAGAGGTGTTTGGTTACTCAATGTGAAATAATATAATATATAAATGATTAAGCGAGACGCTGAAGGAAATAGGAATTTAAGTTGGCAGCACCGGCGTTCATTTGGTATTAGTTCTCCCAAAAGACATCTTTATCTAAAACCAGGACAAAAGTACCTAAGTATCTATTCTGGACTCTGCCAAAATCCAATTAAGTTAGAAACTTTGTATATTTTTCTGGCTGTTTAGTGAAGGAGAACAAAGAGAAAGTCGGGGCATTTCAGTACAAATCTGGGACTGCGGGTTGAGCTATCAAAAGCGGGACTGTTCTGCTCAAAACAGGACAGCTCGAAGGTATGGCCTAATAATTATTAATATCCAAGGTTAAAAATCGTATGTATAAATGCACTGTACAAAAAAAAAGGGACAAAAAAAAATCAGTTTTTAAAGAAACAGTAACACCAAAAGCTGAAAGTGTATCAAAGTATTAAAATATAATGCACTGTTGCTCTGCAGTGTTAATTAAAAAGCGCCAGCGCTAATCCACACGCAGCGCGGCAATTCCCGGAATCGCCCGAATTTACTTCGTGAGGAAACTTCAGGCGATTCCGGAAATCGCAGCCCTGCGTGTGGATTAGCGCTGGCGCTTTTTCATTTTAACAGGCGGCAGACAGGGAGAAGGCAGTTCGGGGAGATTGTTGCCTGCGATTAATCGCCAGGCGACAGAATCTCCCCGAATCTCCCTGTCTGTCCCAGCCCTTAGAATGAGAGTAGGAAAGTTCCCAGAATTCTTTCAAGAATAAATAACCCAGAGCAAAGGCCTATTCACCATGCCTTTTTGTCTAACTTGTTCCTTATCAAGGCCACCATTACATATTTACTTTCCCTTTGGCCCCAGTAGAAGTGAAACCTTGTGGCACCCCATGGAAGAATAAATCATACTAGATATTGTTTTCAATGCTGTATTAATGACAGTGGGTGACTGTATCTCCTATGCAGCTGTATCCTTGTAAATGAATAAGGGTAAGGCCTGTAGAGCAGTTCTAGCTAGAGAGGATACCAACTACATTCACAGCAAATTTTTAACTTTTTGTATCTAGTTCAATGAAATGTCTCTCCTCTGTCACATGTGACACTTGTCTGTCCCACCCTGCTGGGCTGTCAGTGATATGGGTTATCTATTAGAAACGCAGAGAGGACAGTGCAGTAATCAGTAGTCCCAGCTGTCCTACTTGCCTTTGTGCTCCCAATGCAAAGACTGCTGCCTTGTGCACTTTGAGCCATCATGTGCCCACTTGTATTTAGCCTCATATATTGAATGATTGGTGTTCATAGGCATTTACATCAAGCAGTGTTTTTGTGCGCTTGCAAAAAAAGTCAAATGTAGTTGTATTTGATATATTTTTCGTATTCACATTTATCTTCCTAACTTTACAATAACTGCCAAGCACAATTTAACTTTAGACTAAAGTCTATTAAATGACCGAAGGCTGCAAAGTTCAGTTTAAACATGTTTCTCATGAACACATTGCTTGATAACAAGTAACAATAGCAGTAGTTTGTTGACCCCCCCACCCAATAACAGGAGACATACTACTGGGTCCTGGCATCATAGGATCTTTTAACTCACTTCCAGCACCATGGCACTTCTCACATACCCTACACTGCATTGACTTAGTTTTAAGGTAGGGAACCTGGGCCCCTGTGTCTGACTGGGCCTTCTAGGGCCCCCAGAGAACATTAACATTAACTCCATGGCCGACCTCTAGTTAGATGCTGGAGCGTATTAATGCACAATGTTATTTCTATTTTCTACTTTTATTATTTCTGCTGCTGGGTCTCTAGTTGGGCGCACCTGCCAGGAGGAGGCAGGCAAAGCACATGCATGCACCCCAATGCATGTAGATCCAGTGATGTCACTGAAGTGCAATGAACTTGACCCAGCACAGAGTGTTCAGGTGCATCCAGACCCAGCAGTAGACTAGAAGGGAGGGACTATGTGGCTGCAGCCTAGGGGCCACATATCATTGATCTGCCACTGGTGATGGAGACTGTGCCAAATGGTATAGGTGTTTTACCCAGGAACTTTCAGTCTACTACAGAATAAGTCCACTCTGACAGTCTAGTCCAACCCTGCTGTGCCAGCATCAAGGAAACCTTTCTACTTTGGGTAGGGGGATAGGTAAAACAGCTGCACGATAGCACAGAGGTGAAATGGGTTAGCACTCCTGCTTTGCAGCATTGGATTCCTTAATTATTTCAGCCAGAAGATTATCTGCAATGAGTTTGTGAGCTCTACCTGTATCTGTGTTGTTGCCTCCTATACGCCAAAAACATATCTGTAAAGTTGTTAAATGTATCAACACTAAAAAAAAGATGACAGTTGTTCTGTATTTAAAACATTACCTGGAACCATTTTAATACACAAAAGCCATGAATATCTTGTAAATGATAACCTTATAAACGGTGACTAGTTATGTCATCAGTTATAAACGGTGAGTAGTGATGTCATTTTTGTCACGACTCACTAAAACTTGTGTATTATAATAAATAAAGTACCCTTTGTTGGAAAATAATATGATATTAGAAGTTACCTCGGTGTTCCATGATCTGTATAAAACAAACTTGTATATGGTCATGGAATGCCTCTGTGACTTTTTCACTATATACACGAGTTAGGACAGTCCAACCAGGCCAGGACTGGCAAGCTGTGGGCAGGGACATTCCAGGGGCTGCTTCTGTGCTTCTAACGTTTAGAGTTGGAGCGGGTTGAAGAGGGGATGTATCGCTAGTGCAGGGAACGCTATTGAGCCTCTTTGTACCTGAAATGCCAGAGACTATCTTAATTCTCAGTCCACTTGGGTCCAACAGGCCTGGGCTGATAGTCAAACTAGACCCTGGCATTTCAGGTACACAGAGGCCCAATCAGCCCACACAGAGGCACAGACAGTTCCCACCAACCCACTAAATACTGAATTTCTATGGCACGTTATAGCAGCCCCTCTGGAATTTGCAAGAACCCACAGAACGCCAGTCCGGGCCTGGTCCAACCTCACACCGTGCAGTTGTTCCACTTCCAGCCCCCCTCCTCCTCAGTCAGAGCCAGTGTCGGACTGGCCCACCGGAATACCAGGAAAACTCCCGGTGGGCCAAGGTGTCAGTGGGCCCTCATGCTGCTAAACTTTTGGCCTATTTCATGTCCATTCCCTATTTATATGAGAACAAAGAGGCTAAATAGATGGAATAATTGATTATAGTATGTAAAGAAAACAAACTAGGAGAATAGAGTTTGATTGAGGAGATGAAGAATATTACTACTGAGAGCGGGCCCCTGGTCCAAGGTTTTATGGTGGGCCCCTGGACTAAGGTTTTATGGTGGGCCCCTGGTGTCCCAGTCCGACACTGGTCAGAGCATTACCAGCACCGACACCATATTATGCCGCCTAGTCTCACTGTAATATACATAAATCATATATTTGAAGGGAAAACGCAACATTTAGCATATATATGACTTGACACGACATAGATTCTGAGAGTTGTAGTGACAAAGCCTCAGTCACACATACATAAAGCTCTGTACAACGCACAATACGGTAAAGGTTTACAGACTAGTCACAACAACCCCGCCTACCACCAACGTCACTGTCATCCTTGGGGTTGATTCGGATTGGTGGACTGTACTATTTCCGTCAAATACAAGCATGTATACTGCTAAACGTCACGGGTCACTGTGGGAGGCGGAGCAAGGAATTGACATCTCAATGGCTGCTCAAGTTGGGAGGCGTGACTCAGCGTGAGAGTGGAAGCAAGTGCAGTTGTAACAAGGAAGAGTTCACTTTCAAGGCAGAGATGAGCAGCATGGAGCAGCCTGAACACTTGCTGTAAGTACAGTTTGCCTGGTGCTTGGGAATGTAGGATGTGTCATCATCTGTTTAATGAATCGTTCGGTATAGTGTCCCTGGGTCTCATTATATAACATGATCGCTTTCATCTGACTGCCAAGTCATGATCTGACCTCCAACTCCTTAGTGTTACAGCTGGTTTTGTGCTACACACAATTACTCCTTCTCCCTCAGTCATTGGCTGCTGTTGGATTGTAGATCCTGCAGATAAGTATCACGGGAGTTGCATATTGGATAACTGCATTTTAGTTGGCTGGATTCTGGATTTTGGCTATAATTAAAAAGAAACAAGGAAGGAAGGAGAAATCCTTGCCTTCACAGAATTTCACTTGACATTAGGGATGCCACCTTTCCCTTTGAACCACAACTATAAATCCACATACTGCAGGGCAGATTAATGAAGTACACACTGATGCTTGAGGCAGGTATTTGCTCTGTCCTAACAGGGCACTGAAATGTTGCAGGTAAAGCAGAAGGCAACATTTATCCACCTGCCTAAAATCATTTTTCATTCTTTAGCAATTGATACCCATGTTAAAACCCAAACAAAGGCTTATTTGGTTGTTCACCTTCAGATGCTTTATCCAGATTAGTTTTCAGATTGTACATTCAAATAAAGACTTTTTGCATTCACAGTCTTTTTGTGATCGTTTTTTTAATATTGCAGTGTGAAGTTTCATTTTTCATCTTATAAAGCAGCTCTGGGAGGAGAGGTTGACTACTCTTTAACTGTTCTAAATTGATACATTTAGTTGATACATTTGTTGTCTTTGTCCCCGCTGAGCAGAATCCACGAGTTTCATTACAGGCAGCTGTTAGAATTGATACAATAGTTGCTAATACTCCACAGATACTGCTGAGTGTACTAAATGTACCTAATTGTAACAGTTCAGCATCTGATCTTGGATCACTGAGCTGCCAGACCAGCGCTTCTCAACCTGGGGGTCGTGACCCCTTTGGTGGTCGAACCATTAGTTATTAAGGTGATACTGACACTAAAAATTAACTTATGAATATACATTAAATGTTGATTATAGGTCATGTTGATAATTTTTTGCGGAGAGCTTTGTTTTTGTATATAATTGTTAGTTGAAGTACCTAAGCCTGACTCTGATACTCTCTGACTTTGCCAACCTGACTGTCCCATCTCAGCCTGTTAGTTAAAGTTTCTAATGCTAACGGACTCCTGCTGCACAAATATGGCAGCCCCCTCATACAGGAACATGGGGGATCAGACAGGTAATTTAAAACATCATGCAAATACTTTATGGCAAAGTTAGAAGTGGCTTTTAAAGCCAATATTATAATAGATTAAAAAAAGAGTTTAATTTCAGGTGTCAGTATCTCTTTAAGGGAATGCGCAGTAGCTGACAATTCTGGGAGCGCTTAGTGCTATTGGCTGCTTCAGGATAGTAAGAGAGAGTACTCCAAGCCGAGTAGAAGGAGCTGAAGACTGAATGCAACATCTCCTGATGGGCTTGCTGTGATTTGTGGATTTTTGCTTTTTTTTTTTCTGCTAGACTCCTCGATATTTACATTGGGATCCATAACAGTAGAAAAATGACAGTTATGAAGTAGCAATGAAAATTATTTTATGGCTGGGGGTCACCACAACTTGAGCAATTGTGTTAGGGTCACGGGATTAGGAAGGTTGAGAACCACTGTGCCAGACTGAGACACAGACATTAAACTTTAATTTTGGAAAAATGATTTTAAAAAAAGGAAAGCTATTGAAAAAAGTCTGTTATTTCTGGTGAACAATCTGAAAACAACTAAACAGACAAAAAGTGTTTGTAAAGGTGAACAACCCCTTTAGTGACTTTATATTAAATGTGTCAATGGGGAATGAAATATTTGGAATGGCAGGGGCTATTGTGAATCCCAGTCCAGACCTAATGACTATAGCCTATTCAATTTTATCATTTCCCTTGACCATGATGTCTTTCAGAAAACTATGGAATTTCCTAGTGGGCCTTGATCTTATTGGGTTCCATCAGGCCTTTCTTCTTACCACCATAGATAAATAAACCACCCATATATAAGTCACTTCTGGCTAACGTTGCTGTGACTCAAGAATATTGTCTTGTGGTCCTGGATGTTAAATTCCCTTGTGGACCCTTTGAGGCCTAATCTGACACAGACTACTCCTCTCTAAACCACAGTGAAATTGCTTGCATGTGTATTTTCCAAAGGAGAGGGCACTTCCACCCTTGTTAAAGCTTTAGCTGCATATCAAAGATAAGGGTGTAAGCGTTCAGTTATAGCCCTAGCTATCAGGGCACGGCACTCTCTGCTACATGCAGCATCAGAGTCTCCGATAGTCTCTTATGGGAGTTACAAAGTACTTCATTCATAGTAACATTTTTGCATCTATAAAAGTAAGACACTGGTTTTCCATTAAACTTTGCAGAGAAGCAGTTGAATCTCCACCTCTGACATAAGTAGGGTTGCAACCTTTTCTTGAAAAAAAAATACCGGCCTTCTTATATATTTATCTTTTTTTCCTATTAATAACATTGGGCTACACCATCAAAAATACCGGCCAGGCCAGTAATATACCGGCCAGGTGGCAACCCTAGACATAAGCACAAGGGATCAAGCAAAGGAATGTTCACTTGTTAAAACACTAGGGCTACAATTTACTTTAGGTATACCCCCTGCTCCTTTATATTGTGCAAGAGTTTTGTGACCGTTGTTGGTTTAATACAGAGAAACTTGAAAAGAAGTGGTCATTATAAGCTTTGTCTTTCTCAGGCCAGAATGTTTCCCTCCTCTTCATAATGACACGTTTCTTCGTGCTGCTCGCGGTGAGGAGTGCAACCATGTTCCCGTGTGGTGTATGAGGCAGGCGGGGCGGTATCTGCCAGGTTAGTGAATGTCTGACCAATGATTATTATATTCTGTTCATATTATTAGAAGTGTATTTATATTGCACCTAATAAAATTACTTCTGAAATATTTTTAGCCGATATATTTATGCAAAAGTTTTTTTTTATAATGTAGAGAACCTTAAATAGATATAATATTCTAGATGCTACACCTATTAGCACTTTTTATGGATTGGGTATTTCTAAGAATGAGAGTGTTTCAAAAATAGTTGGGCATTACTAAGAAAATGGCAGTATCCAAATTGTGCCAGCAGGGCCGGATTTACCTAGCGGGCGCCCCTAGGCCCTCTGTCGTTTATTTGCTCAAATTTTCATCATCAGGATGAAGCAATGGGAATTGCTATATATATATATATATATATATATATATACTTGTACAGCTGCCCTATAAATGATGGCTTAGCCATGTTGGCCTAAAAAACTGAATTAGTTAAAGTGGGCAAAAAGGCAAACCCACTTTAGGTTAATAACTGTAAATAAATTCTAAACTCCTTATTCTTTGCAGAGTTTCGTGAGACACGCGCTGGACAGGATTTCTTTGCATCCTGTCGGAGCCCTGAAATCTGCTGTGAACTCACACTACAGGTAATGTATGAGGGCAGTGAAATGAATAGTAATTGAGAAGGTTGTGCAGCTGTACTCCTAATCACTCATGCAAGTGATGCTCCTTTCTGTGTAATAAAGAAGGATTTAGCGTAAGGGACTGATCAGTGTATTTATATGTAATTCTCTATGATCTTTGTATAAACACATTTATTTTAGAGCTGCAAATTATGTTGGCTCTCTAAAAAACACATTTTATTATTATTATTATTATTATTATTAATAATAAAAAAGCTCTATCTCACTTATTTCTGCAAAGGTGTACAGTAACTAAAAAACCCTTTCTTTGTACACATGCAACTGCATAGATTACTTATATGACAGGGGACCAGGGAATGTGCATTGATCAATCTCTCCTCTTTTTCCTCTATGTGTATAGTGAATTTGGCCAGATCAGTAGCACTTCCATTGTATTTTAGCACATTTTTTAGCTATAAATTGCTCCCACAACCTTTCTTTTTTGCATTTTGTATTGTAGCAGATTTATTCTGTTCGGAAGTTTAGCAGCTATGCTGCAGGCCAGGCTTCCATGTGGTTGTAGCACCCCCACACCCGTCCCTTTAAATGGTGTAACAATGCCTTTGGAAATGGGTGTTGGTCTGGGAAGTTTCTCTCTCTTAAAAGATTAATCTCATGGATTAATCTCATGGAACCAAATCTGGGGTCTAGGTTGTCTCTCCTCTTTGAAAGCTAATGGCGGGGGAGGACTAAGCCCAATGGATGAAACGAATGCCCAGGTCGGGAGACCTCTATTTCAGGTAATGCTCTCATGCCGGGAGGCTTTAGCATTTGATATTATGACCAGAGGTAAATAGTAAGGGACTGCCATATGGGTTTTACCTTGACGTGGTGGCTTATCAATCTTATGATCATAATTTTGTAACTGTCTTTGTACACATGCAACTGCATAGATTACTTATATGACAGGGGACCAGGGAATGTGCATTGATCAATCATTCCTCTTTTTCCTCTATGTGTATAGTTAATTTGGCCAGATCAGTAGCACTTCCATTGTATTTTAGTACATTTTTTAGCTATGGAGTGCTCCCACAACCTTTCTTTTTTGCATTCTTTTTTTGAAAGGTGTACAGTATCCTGTAACAAATATAGAGTTCTTCTATAATTAAAGGTGTTCACTTTCCAATGCCTCGTTTTTAAGTTCAGTTGTTTACTTTCAATTTTTTATTTGTGTCCATTTTTCTAATATTGAAGTGCAAATTAAATTTTTTTCACCTTCTTATGTCTTTCTAAAGCAGCTCTGAGAACGTGGGGGTTGCAGACTCTGTAACTGTTCTAAATTGATACATTTGTTATCTTTGGTCCTACCGAGCTGAATCCTTGAATTTCATTAAATGAGTTGTTCACCTTCCAAACCCTTTTTTTCAGTTCAGTTGTTTTAAGATTGTTCCCCAGAAATAAAGACTTTTTTCAATTAC
>CM044438.1:70582861-70630632 GCA_024363595.1 Xenopus borealis
TTTTCATATTAAACAGATGAAATCCAATTAGCAGCAAAAATTATGCAGATAAAGAAAAAAAGTGTGGTAGTCGATACAATTGTATGATAGACAAGATTGTTTACCATTCAAGAAACTAACAAGAATTAACTAAGCCAGTGGCTGTACATGTAATAAAAGGGAAAAAAAACATCCATTCATTAACTGGAATGCCAGAAAAACATCTTACAAATAAAGAAACTGCATTATTTGATCACCAAGATTAGAATTGGCAACTTCAAAATAAGGAGACCAAATCAGCTTGAAAGAAGCTTTAGGGGCTTATTCCCTTTGGTTTTGCCAGCTAAACTGGTTCATATAAGAAATGGTGTCAGATAATGAGGGGGGGTTCTTTTTGTAACCAGGAATTAAATAAAGCTTTCCTAGAAGCAGCTAGAAAAAAGTCTAATTTATTCTCATGGGAGATCAAATTTGTCTTAGATGTTATCTAGATGCATTAAAGTAAAGCACGGAGACAATCTAATTTTTATCTTCAGCTTATAATTAAAAAACTAAAGACTTCCCTCAAAATAGCTCAATCTTTGGACAGGACCATAAATAATGGAAAAGTGACACATTAGTCTCATCACATTTAGGACAATATGCTATAGGGCTATTCGATGAATTTTTTTAAAAAATTTCCCATAGCCTAGGCCCTAGGTGAACACGCTTAAAATGTTGTACCCTCCAACTCTCTGAGGTATGAAGATCCAAATTACAGAAAGATCCATTATCCCAAAAGCCCCAGGTCCTGAGCATTCTGGATAACACGTCACATAACGGGTAGAAACAATAGAATTCTACATTTTATTAATAGACTTCTACCTGTATCTGATGATTCAGCACTAACTGCAGCCAATGTTCGTGTGCCTGGTCAAAATTTTCTGGCAGGCCTGATCAACCGATATCAGTCTCCTACCATAGACACACCGAATATTGTACAAAACAAAGTTTTGTACAATATTATTGGTGCGTCTATGGCCACCTTTA
Organism: Xenopus borealis; assembly: GCA_024363595.1. Lineage (NCBI taxonomy): Eukaryota > Metazoa > Chordata > Amphibia > Anura > Pipidae > Xenopus > Xenopus borealis. The sequence goes on from CM044438.1 coordinate 70,583,870, forward strand.
GATAGGATGGATTGTGTTTGCAGAAGATTGCCCGGCAGAGTTTTGTATATCAATGTAGTTCCGTTATTGTGCCTTATTAACACATTTACTTTATCCAGGGAACGCACAGGCAAAAGAGTGACTCTTCAGGGCAATATGGATCCCTGCGCTTTGTATGCCAGCAAGGTAGGTCATGTAATCCACCTCGGATGATATTTTAGTGAAAATTGCCTGTGATGTAAAGGAAAGCCCCAATTTTTCTGCTTTTATATAGCAGCATTTAGATGGAAGACACAAGCTCAACCTGTGGAGTTTTGTGTCCATCTCTTTAGCAGCGCTGAGAACACTATCTTGTGTGCTTTGCAGGAGGATATTGAGAAGACTGTGAAGAAGATGATAGAAGGCTTTGGCCGTCGTGGGTACATTGCAAATCTGGGCCATGGATTATACCCAGATATGGATCCAGAACATGTGGGGGCATTTATATCAGCAGTGCACAAATATTCACAGCAAAAAGAGAATTAATTGGAACAAGTGAATGGTCTGGCCCAGCATCTTAATGTTTTTATGAACTGACCACTAATTCAAATGATGTTCAATACTTTGCTAAGGACATTTGGCAGCGGGGAGCTCCCTGAAATTAGTTTATATTAATGTTACGTCTATGATGATATGTAAAGTCAATAAAATTTGGATAAATAACGAAATATTATATGCTTTGCACTTGAATATTCTGCCACACACTTATAGGATTCATGCACTGCATAGAATAATAATAAGCACCTGTTTTGAGGCCACTGGGAGCAACATCCAAGGTGTTGGGGAGCAACATGTTCCGCTCTAGCCACTGGTTATGCAGAAATTCAGGAACACATCTATAAAATTGTACATTCTCTATATCAGGGATCACCAACCTTTTGAACCCGTGAGCAACATTCTGAAATAAAAGTAGTTGGGGAGCAACACTAGCATGAAAAATGTTACTGGGGTTCCAAATAAAAGCTGTGATTGGCTATTAGGTAGCCCCTATGTGGACTGTCAACCTACACTGAGGCTCTGTTTAGCAGTATACCTGTTTTTATGCAACCAAAACTTGCCTCTAAAATTCAAGAATACGCATCTGCTTTGAGGCCACTGGGAGCAACATCCACGGGGTTGGAGAGCAACATGTTGCTCACGAGCTACTGGTTGGGTATCACTGCTCTATATATAGATATTATCTAGATTCCAAAATAAGCATTGACAGTGGTATTTTAATATCACTTATTTAAAGGAGTGGTTCACCTTTAAGTTAACAAAGTCATTATAGAATGGCTAATTCTAAGCCACTTTTCAATGCAGTCTTAATTTTATTTACTTCTGACCCGTTCCAGCTTTCTAAGGGTAGGGACAGACAGGGAGATTCGGGGAGATTTTGTCGCCTGGCGTTTTTAGCAGGCGACAGAATCTCCCCGAATCTCCCTGTCTATCCCCAGCCTAAAGGGGGTCACTGATCCCATCTAAAAGCAAACAGTATGGCTACACATTTATACTTGATACTTTTTATTACTCTTATTTCAGTCCTTCTCCTATTCACATTCCAGTCTCCTATTCAAAACAATACATAGTTGCTAGGGTAATTTGTACCCTAGAATCCAGACTACTAAAATTGCAAATTAGAGAACTACTGAATAAAAGCTAAACTAAAAAAAAAAACAGAAATAATAAAGCACTATTACAAAGTGTCTACAAATATTACTCTCTACATCAGTGATTTTCAACCTTGTGCCTCCAGCTGTTAAGGAACTACAAGTCCCACAATGCAATGAAGGAGTCTGACAGCCACAGTCAGGCAAATGCATTGTGGGACTTGTAGTTTCTTAACAGCTGGAGGCACAAGGTTGAAAATCACTCCTCTACATCATTCATTGAAGGGTAATGGAAAACAGGGAGGGCTACAAATCTCCCAAAAAAGGCTTCTCCTCCAGCTAAATCTGCACATCCCAAAGTTGCCTGAAGTTTGGTTGTGTGGCTACTTCAGAAGACTAAAGTGACTAGTAGTCACCTGCAACAACGAATACCATGACACAGTCGCACAGGGCTTTTATAGTTATTGTGATTCACAATTTATTCATAAAAAAAGCACTGAAATTTTCAACACAATTCATATAAAATGGTGTCAGCAATACATAAATAGGGTTCATTTTCTTATTAATATTCACAAACCTTAAGAGGCTGCACAAATAAAAGTACAAATTAAAACCAGTAAAAGTAAAATAACAAATAAAGGATACGTCTGTGGCAAGGAATACTGAGGAAACGTGTGTGGTTTTTATCATTATGAGTGAATGTAGTAGTACAAACAGAAAACTAAACCATTAGAAAGGGAAGAGAAAATGGGGAGTGGCGACTGCAGTTCCTGGCCATAATCGGGGGCCCGGATTTGACCACTCTTACCCCCCCAAAAAACAAAGAGAGTAAGGAAATGCAGAGGAGAAATACAGGTAACTGCACTGAGTGCAAAATGAAAGGGGAAATGGCGTGAGGGAAAATAAATAGGAGTTGGTGCAGAGAAGCAAAAGACAAGAGCATTCACAGGATATTGTTCACTTTGGGCTCACGCTGCCTTGGCTCTCACTACACCTTGCTTATTGCTAAACCTCACAGTCCATATTAACTCATTCATAGCTAATGCTGAAATGAAAAGATAAAATGCAAGTGGGAAGGGAATTATGTATTGAGCAGTGGGTATATGTGCAAGGTCAGAAGAAATGCATCTCCAGTTGGCTTCAGCTCTAATCCAAGCTCGTCATTAAACATCCAGCATTTGGTTTAAAGAGAGTCAATAATTAACAGGCTCCTAATTTTGGGGGCTGCAGCTCATTAGTTTGTGGTACACCACCACAGGGTTTTATTGCAATGGCCTCTCAAAATGTGAAGGAGAAAGTGTTGCAAAGCACTTCTGGTCACATGATCCAACATTAAGGGGGGGGGGGCACAGTTTCTTGGCACAGTCCTGCTCGCTTTTTCATGTGTGGGGTAATACCCAGGGATAGCCAACAGTTACTGAACTTATTGCCTGAGCTATCCTCATTGCACAGTACCTGACCAACTCCCTCCTGAGAGCTCACTGAAAAGCAAAGCATTTAAAGCACCACCGTGGCAAAGGCATTTTAGTTCACCTTCACCCTGTGGAAAAAAAAACCAACCTTTATAAATAATTAGAACATTACATTTCATAATTGACATATATTATTGTATTTACAGGTAGATAAATGCTTTTTTTGTCACAATTGTCTTGAGTTAAGTGTTCCCTGAGTTTGGATTGCAGTCTGTTCAGTGAGAATGCGGGAAACACTTCCCATCGTGACCAGATGGGGACAGGATAATAAGTAAGGTGATCTGGAAATGCAACTATAATTCATAACAGAGCCATGAACATACCGACAGCAGTTTGGTTTGGTGATATGGAATCCCACAACCTTCAGCCATACCGCTACCTGCATGTACAGTGTTTGCAGTACCACTGCGGCTGTGATCCAGAGACAGGCCTTGTTCAAATCAAAATGAGGAAATGATACAGTTAAAGGTTGAACTGAATAAAGATTGAATTTAAATGATGAATTTAAAAACTATTGAGAAAATGAAAATTTGATACAAGATTCAGTATACTTGAATAAAAAAAACTTTCTAAATATTCTGCATTGTTTCTGAAATAATCAAGTTTATCTTCACTATCCCTCTCTCAGCGTAGTTTTCTCTTGATTCTCTCTTCACGCCGGAGTTGACTGTCAGATATTCATCGACGGTTACATCCAATACAGTTTAAAGGGGGCTCATTTTGCCTAGAAGATGTATTAGAGCTCACTCATCCTGTCTTTCTACATGCAGAATTTATGCAAAAGGCAGTTATTTTGTTGGATTTTTATTGTTTTATTTGAGTGAGCACTACAGGTGGCCATACACGGGCCAATAAAAGCAGCATACACAGACCAAGTCGGCAGCTTATTGACCCGTGTATGGGGCCCTCCGAAGGGCTTCATCAATCGATATCTGGCCGAGAGAGGACTAAAAATCCCGTCGGATCGTGGCTGCATCTATTCGTTGATGCGGTCCAGTGATCCGACCGCCCTTATCCCAGTCATTCTGATCCGATCGTTGGACCCGATATCGCCCACCTTGGGCATATCGGAGAGAGATCCGCTTAATTAATCTGTAAGCAGAGGAAGCCCCCCTACAAGATATATTGGATCTAACGGTCAATTAATATCCGACACCACTGCTCCACGAACAGAAACAGATGCTTAGAGAGGGATAGTACATAAACATAAACGTGATTATTTCAGAAACAATGCAGAATGTTTAATTGATTGTACAGGTATAGGGCCTGTTATCCAGAAACCTGTTATCCAGAAAGCTCTGAATTACAAAAAGATCATCTCCCATAGAATCAATTTTATTCAGATTTTTTTAAATAATTTCCTTTTTCTCTAGAATAACAAAACAGTAGCATCAGGTTTATTTAATGTTTAAATGATTTTCTAGTAGACTTAAGGTATGAAGATCCAAATTATGGAAAGATCCGTTATCTGGAAAGTACCAGGTCCCAAGCATTCTGGCTAACAGATCCCATATCTGCAGTTACAAAGTTTCTTATTTCCGTATGCTGAAGCTTATGTTACATTTTCACAATAGTTCCTCTTTAAGATACAGAATACGCCCCCTAGATAGCACTAAAGCATGCTTTTTTCCCAGTTCCACACGTCTGCAGTGTTTGAATGAATCCTTTTGAATCCATGGTTGTATGCACAGGAGATTGCTACTTTGTTTATGTGCATTTACATTGGTCATTATTGTAATACATGAAAATATTGAAATAACAATGCTAAGTATAATGTCAGCCTGGCTTGCGTCTGTCTTAGCACCATGCCAAATGAAACATCTTAAAGGCAAGTGGTTAATGGTTTGTACATTCTTCTGCTGATCCAGGTCATATGTTAAAACAAGTATCAGGTTCCATACAGTCAGGTTCATCATGATGCTACTTATGCACTCAAAGAATCAGCGGGTACTTTGTCTGCTCCCATTTTGCAGCAGTAAGGTCTTGTATCAGCAAGTGATTGGACCAGTCAGATAAAATAGAATAGTTAGTGGCAAATTTAGAGAGCAGAGCTGGTCAGCATAAATGAAATAATTACAGCCCATTGACTGTGCCTTCCAGTAAAATGTGACCAATCGCGAGAGGCTCTCGACCAACTGGACATCAGGCATAATCCCATTTGGGTTGTGTTGAATTTGGTCATTTATCCACTAAGCTAGCAATAGGGTTGCCACCTGGCCGGTATTTTCCCCTAGCCAGCAAGGAAGCCCTACAATATGAATTTCACATTATCACTAAAGATTAGCATTTAGTCAATGCATAACTAAAACAACTCAAATCTAAATTTGGACACACGGAAACATCAACATTTAAAACAAATATGAGATAGGAGATTTGACCTTTTTTAGGCTACTAAACCAAAAAGTTAATCAATAAAATTTTATAGGAATAATTCTTTCCTAGTATTGTGTCATGATCTGAAAACAACAGATAAGCCCACTGAAAGTACTACACACATTGAATCTGTTCAGTATGGATTTCACAGGATTTTTTCCCAATAAGGAATGCGCCTGTAAAATACGTTTTTTTGCAAGCTAGCAGCATAGTATTGTTTCCAAATTTTGGCTCTTGACCAGAAGCATCTAGATTTCGCTATGCAGAATGCATTCTGCCACTCTCGACACTTTAAGAAGAGCCAAATGAACGTGAAGAAACTACAGACTTTGGTAAGATTTCCATAATGAAAGGACTGCAGAGCACACGTTTGGCAGAGAAATTAGAAGGAAAGCAATTCTTGTCCCACAGTTGGCTTCTAATTAAAAAGACCAAAACAAAAAACCAAACACTGCTGTTTCATTGGGACCTAACCACCCTGACTGGCAGATATCTAGGCATAAATTGTTTAACATGGGTTTCCCTAGTTTACCATTTTCAGGGCGACCAACAATAGTTTTCTGTATTCAACAACTTTTAAATTACATGGCTGCAACCACATAACAATGACTATTAGTTAAATAAAGTGTTTTCTTGGTGTTGACTAAATATGGTACCTAATGCTCTTGTTAATCTAGATCTCATGGGATGTGAGAGTTGAAGTTAAATAGTTGAGAGAGTCACAGGTTTCACAGCAATGTATATCCAAAAATATTTTTTTTAGCAAACCCTAAATGTAAACCTGTGCATGAATTAGGTTATCTGGACAATAAGTAGACTCACCACATCTCACAGGGGCCGAGACCTTCATTTTAGGAATAACCAAGTGATTCTTACATAAAACGAGTCAGCACAATCAGAAACTTAACATATGCTGTAAATTAAATAGGTTCCAACACCTGTACAGCATTTATTGACTAAGGTCCTAAATGTGGCTGCTCATTCTACGCTGCAATCACTTGGAGTTCTCCTTAAACCAAAGGAAATCCTACATGAACTTGGAGCAAATCTATATTTTAGTGCTATCAATATAAGTTAACGCTGGACCTTAATGCTCTGCACGCATCATTGCATGGCTTTCTTTACACCCTTCTGCTAGCAAATACCATTTTGCCAGAGACCTTTGACAAACATAACAACCAGCAATGTCCTACTACTTTAGGTTGGCAATGTTACATAAAGTAAACATTGTTCAACAGGAACACCTATTAATGCCCTGACTGTTTAAGAAACTGAAAAGCTACTCCAAGCTTCATGATGCACATTTCTGCCCTCCTAAGCATAACAAGCCCAAATGGAGATACTTCTGTCAAGGTTGGTCCAGTTACAAGATCAAATGTAAACAACCAACTAATGACACACTTACCCCAAAATTTAAGGCAAGTTTTCTAATTTAGAAGACGCCTTCATCAGTTCCTCAGAAAATAATACAGTTTTCACCAGAATGAAATGGAACAGAACACAGATTATGCAAAAACTGAAGATGACAAAATGTTTTGGAAGTCTCATGCATTATGGGCGGCCTCTTCTGATGAGTCATGGCTCAGACTATTAAATATCAGGAGCAAGTAATCCAGGAGATCAGAAAGAGGGAATTTCACAGGTGTTGTCTGGAAACTTACAAAAGAACAAGAATAGACTGGAGATTCATCCAAAGCGCTCCCTTACCAACATCATAAGTTTCTTCTTTCCTTTATAGATTTGCTTCAGATTGTCTATGAACTGGGCAAACTGCAGCAAGCCATCTTGCCCTAGTAGGAAGGTCTCCCGAGCCTTGCTGAGGAACTCTATAAACTCCCCATAATGTCGAGGACTGATGTGTGTAAGGCGTGAGTGGGTGGTGTTAATGTAGGCTCCAACTGCCGCATCCAACAATTGCCGCAGAGGTGGCTTGTCTGTTGACATTAACTTGCCGGAGTTCCGCCGGCCGGGAATTCCAGCCAGCCCTGGAGCAGTCAATGTACATCGGCGAAGAATATCTGAAAGCACTGTGGCACAATGCACACTTTTAACCACTAAAGGTACCAGCGCTGCCAGCTCATTCTTACCCAGAGAGTGGCTGAGGGAGCATGCCCACAAGACATCATTTATAGCTGGGTGTGTGTCCTGGTTGTATGCCAAGTTGAGATGACTCATGGCCAATGAGCACAGTTTGAAAGCACGCAACGGGTAGCCACGATGCTCCATATAGCGGGCAATTGTAAAGAGTTGGGAGTAAGTCATGCCTCCTGAAGCTGCATCCACAGCAATCTGATAGGCCGTCTCAAAGGCAGTGTGATCTTTCTCACAAAGAGTTAAAGCAGACAGAGCACAATTCTGTGGGTCTTTCATTGCACATTGCAGGGCCAAAGTCCTTGCACAGCTTGCCAGCTCCTCACGCTGCGAATAGTCTAGACTGAGTCGCAGTACTGTGCTGTGAGAGGTGGCGGCTGCTGCAACAATACTTGTTGCTTCTGTTGGTGTGAACAGTGTGTACCAACTCTGCAGGATGCTGACTAGTGCACGTACACCTGAAAAAGTTGAACAAATGTGGGCAATCAATATACAATATATAAACACACACACACATACTAAATAATATTATATTAATGATATTAGCATGGATATTTCAATGTAAAGGTATGGAACTGGTTATCCAGAATGCTCGGGAGCTGGAGTTTTCTGGATAATAGATCTTTCCATACCTTAAGGGGCAGATGTACAACGGGTCAAATTAAAAATTAATCAAATTGTTGGATTTTTTTATGGTCAGAACTGTCCAATTCGACGAAGGATTTTGATTTTTGAGATTTATCATACTCTGGCCTTTAAGAATTTGAATTAGACTATTTGCCACCTAAAAACTGCCGAATCGCCGTGTGAGTCAATGGGGGAGGTCCAATGATCAGTCTGGAGTTATTTGTAGTCTTCCTCAAATAAACTCGAATCGAATTGGATTCAAATTCAATTTGAGTTTTAGGGTCAAAGATTTAAATATTCAAATTTTTAAATAAATTTCGAATGGTCGAATTTTGAATTTATGGAAGTTTTTAAAACTCACATGAATTCGAAATTCGACCTTTTATAAATGTGCCTCTAAAATCAACTAGAAAATCATGTCAATATTAATAGGCTGATTTTGTTTCCAATAAGGATTAATTATAATTTAGTTTGGATGAAGTACAAGGTGCTTTATTATTAGAGAGAAAAAAGGAAATCATGTTGAAAAATTTTAATTATTTGATTATAATGGAGTCAACGGGAGACTGTCTTTTCATAATTCAGTGCTTTCTGGATAACGGATGCCATACCTGTACTACAAATGATCATATAGGAATCACTGATTTTTAAAACTAGGTGGTGACAGATGCCTTGGGGAATTTTACACTAGGGATTTAGCATTTTATAGGACTTACTGTGGATGTTCAAATGCTCTAGCACTTAAAATCTAGCCAGTGAGCACATATTTTAGGGGTGAGGACTTAATTGTGAGCTCTGAGTTGTAGTTGATTTTTATGAATATTTGTTTTTCTCAGGATATGGCATTTTTTCTTTTTGATCATTTTCAACAAAACACTTTGCATAAATGTTGTTTTAACTATTTTTATGGCCTTTTTATGTTCTCTGGAGTTCTCGATCCTCCAAGAACTTTATCCAGTAGCTTTCTTATTGTGCATGTAGGCACACAGTTACCATTTATGCTGTGCTATAAAACAAATCTCCTACTAGAATTGCAATGATGAAACAAAGAGTAAGGCCTACTTTTTTTTTTAGTACAGCAAAGAAATTCTTTGTTCATTTGTTGAATTTAATAGAACACACAAGTCCTAGTTTATACTTATGTTGTACACTTCCTGACTGCATCTTATATTTCAGATTACACTATTCTAAAAAGGAAAGTAATGGTATGGGACCTGTTATTCAGAATGCTCGGGACCTGGGGTTTTCTGGATAACAGATCTTTCCATAATTTGGATCTTCATATCTTAAATCTACTAGAAACTCATGTAAACATTATATAAACCCAATAGGCTGGTTTTGCTTCCAATAAGGATTAATTATATTTTAGTTAGGATCAAGTACAAGGTAATGTTGTATTTTTATACAGAATAAGGAAATCATTTTAAAAAATTTGGATTATTTAGATAAAATGGAGTCTATGGAAGATGGGCATTCCTGATAACTGATCCCATACATGTACTTGTATATATCTTTAGTAAAATTACAGCCACTATATATATTAAAAAGTAATCAGTTGTCATCAAAAGAACTTCAGGAATCAATGTGTAACTAAAGAGAATTTACATACCAACTTCTGTGGCACAAGTCACAAGCCACCTCACCATCTCTCTCCGCCTCCAGTTTAGGGTGCTGAGAGTCATTCTCATGACCTTAAGTGAAAAGATGTACATATGAGCAAAAATAACTTTTGCAGAAATGATGAGAGAAAGTGAATGTTTTAAAAAAGACACTGCAATAATGAAAGTGCTGTGCCTATAAAAAGACAACATTTGTGCAAATCTATTCGAGAACCAAGAGGAATTAATATTTCCATTGCAGGTAAAAAGTAAAGGAAACTTCTCATACTAGCAAAATAGCAAACCAGGTAATCAAAAATTATATTAAAAGCAGATAAAGTAAAGGAGCCTAGAGAGTCTTATGGTTTGACAGATTTTTACACCCACATCCAAGTCTAGGGTGGGGGGGTCAATTTCAATATTTTATTTGGGTCCCCTTACTGGTAACACACAAAATCAAGGCTGATCTGTGCCACTCAATTTGCCTGTACTTACCAGGCTTCCATTCGCCTGGCTACACCTTAGTTGCGGGACCTGTGCCCACTGGCCAAATAACTGCATTAAACATTTCTGTTCTAAAATGGTCCACATTCAAATAGAAGCCAGTCTACAATACATAGACACACACATTAATTACATAGTCACACATTCCCCTTTATTTTACTTATTTTATACTGTTTAAGTTAAAAAAAAAATGTAAAACTGTACTACTCATTTCCTTGACAGAACTTTACCTGCAGTCCCAGTTCCAATGCTACATTCAGAAGTGTGGTGTCAGAGCTGGTGTCTGCAGGGGTAGCAATCTTAAAAGCATCCTGAGCCAGCTTAAAGATAAGTGAGGAGGAATGTATATTTCTTTGTATGGCCTCAAGCACAGTGCGCAGACGAAGCATGTCACCTAGAAGAAACATGCCATTATTTCTATTTTCATACCTTATTTCTATTTTAAAATCTTTTATTCCTTTAATAATACAAGAAAAACACATAGCTACAGATTATGTGTGTGTATGTAAAGAAATAAAATGGATGAGGGTATGAAGCTTTCAATGTTTCATTTTCATACACTAAATCTAACAGAATGGGGAACGTATAATAGTATTGAAGGCCTGACTGCATGAAGAGCTGCATTTAGGCAAGTTAAAATGGACAGCAGTCATGCATCAGCCCACAAAATGTCTCCTTTAAAGATTGTAACCTTAGGGCTGTATCAGAGAATGCCTCTCACCTTTTGCAGCGGTCAGCATGGTAGAAGCAAGCTCACATTGCTGTGATTCTAAATGACCAAGTGTGAACCAGCGAGGGTACCGGCTTGGCACAACTGACACAATATGATGAGGATGGGATACATCCACAGAAGGAGCACTGCTTTCCAACACTGGAAGTCTAAAACAAGATGACACAAATCAGTATATCATATATAATAGGTACCGAATGATTAATACAGTGAATGTCTATGTTCCTTCTCTCATTAATGAGATGGAAACATTCAATAGGAAGAAGAGATGCACCATCTGCTTTGTTTTTCCTGTCTCCAAGTTATGTATCTGTAGGCATTGTTGAAGTGAATTAAATAACTTTTTCGAACAATCACATACATACCTCATTGCTCTGAGTGACAATTTATAGGCCAGGTCCGAATCATGTGGCAACAGCGCAGTGAATAAGTATTTGGCAAAGGTATGCATAGGCACGCTCTCTCTATGTATCACCTCCCCAAGACCACTGAATGGGCCTCCTGAAATGGATTGGGAAAATATATAAACAAATTTCTGTAGCGGCAGCTTCAGCAACCAGTATCTCCAGATTAATTTTTCTATATCAAATAAATCTGTACTAAACATTATTTTAGACAAAGACTTGAGTGAATTTTTAATGGAAATATAGTGCATGTTTTTTTTTTGCATTGGGGCATGTCCAGCATAATTATACCTGCATGGTCCTTAAAAGGATACTGTCATGGGAAAACATGTTTTTTTCCCCAAAACTCATCAGTTAATAGTGCTGCTCCAGTAGATGTCTACACTGAAATCCATTTCTCAAAAGAGAAAACAGATTTTTTAATATTCAGTTTTGAAATCTGACATGGGGCTAGACATTTTGTCAATTTCATGTGACTTGTGCCAGCACTTTAGGAGGGAACTGCTTTCTGGCAGGCTGTTGTTTTTCCTTCTCAGTGTAACTGAATAGTACACAGTGGGACATGGGTTTTACTAGTGAGTGCTGTTCTTAGATCTACTAGGCAGCTGTTATCTTGTGTTAGGGAGCTGTTATCTGGTTACCTTCCCATTGTTCTGTTGGGCTGCTGGGGGGAAAAAGGGGAGGGGTGATATCACTCTAACTTGCAGTACAGCAGTAAAGAGTGATTGAAATTTATCAGAGCACAAGTCACATGACTTGGGGCAGCTGGGAAATTTACAATATGTCTAGCCCCATGTCAGATTTCAAAATGAAATATAAAAAAAAAAATTGCTCTTTTGAGAAATGGATTTCAGTGCAGAATTCTGCTGGAGCAGCACTATTAACTGATTCATTTTGAAAAAAAAAAAAAAAAATTCCCATGACAGTATCCCATTAAAAGTTTTGCTATTAAACTGTATCTTACAAGGCTAAAAGCTTCCTATATCTTATCTAAAATCTACTGCTGCAACTTACAACATCTGTAATATAAACATTCTGCCAATATTCTCTTTTAGTATCATTAGCAAAAACAACAACAAAAAACCCAATATTGTATAAAATGTACCTTCAAGCAGCAGGATGCATTGCTTGCGGAGTGTCTGTACAAGTATGGCATCCAGTTCCAGTTCCTGAAGTCGGCCAATGATTTGCTCCTCATTGCGACACACTTTATCCTGAGCATACAGACCTTCAGGCATCAGTCTTTGCTGGCCCATGCCCATGAGGGCTACTTCCAGCGCCAAGGACAAATAGGATTCACCACTTTCAACTGAGCCATTTTGTACACATATATGCAGATAGACTGGCCGCCGAGACTCACTGCTATCTGTACAGCAAAAGAAACAATAAAATGTCAACCCACAAAACCAATAAAAATCGTAAATAGCTTTTGTATTCAAAACAATGCTCAGTGCCACCAATAACTAGCAATGTAAAGTAAAAATATAAACATAATATATATTTGTTTTATCCATTTAATCCTGTCAATCACCTTCAGAAAAGAGACACTGGGAGGAAAGAAAAAAAAAAAAATTTCAGACCATAAATGCATTTGTAAATCATCAAAATGGATATCTGGTGTAAATAGATTAGTTGATAGATTATCCAAGGACAATTTTTAAATGAGAACAAAGTGGCTTTTCAGACAGATTAGGGGACCTGAAATTCCAAATCAACAGTATGCACTGTTGAAAGGAATCAAGGCCATTTCTAGACCTAACAGACAACCAGCGATTAACCATCAATTTCAACTACTGAAAACACTTTTAGAAAAATTTGAGTACAAAGCCAAAGCTGCACAATCATTTCTTTAACAATCCATCAATAACAAAGGGAATATCCTCGCCTGTGCCAGCTGCCCCTCATGAACATACTTAAAGCACAATAAGACTAGAAATGCAGCAAAGTCAAAATGTAGCAGATTCACAGTGCCATTAGAGCCAAAACACAGGTATAACAATGTACATTCTGCATATTAAAGGGTTACTGTCATGGGAAAAAAAAATTCACAATGCATCAGTTCATAGTGCTACTCCAGCAGAATTCTGTACTGAAATCCATTTCTCAAAAGCGCAGAAAGATTTTTTTTATATTTCATTTTGAAATCTGACATGGGGCTAGACATATTGTTAGTTTCCCAGCTGCCCCCAGTCATGTGACTTGTGTTCTGCACTCTTTACTGCTGTACTGCAAGTTGGAGTGATATCAGCCCCTCCTCCACCACCCAGCAGCCTAACAACAGATCAATGGGAAGGTAACCAGAGAACAGCTCGCTAACACAAGATAACAGCTGCCTGGTAGATCTAAGAACAGCACTCAATAGTAAAAACCCCATGTTCCACTGCGTTCCATTCAGTTACACTGAGAAGGAAAAACAACAGCCTTCCAGAAAGCAGTTCCCTCCTAAAGTGCTGGCACATGTCACATGACCAGGGGCAGCTGGGGAATGGACAAAATGGCTAGCACCATGTCAGATTTTTTTCTCTTTTGAGAAATGGATTACAGTGCACAATTTTGCTGGAGCAGCAATATTAACTGATGCATTTTGAGACATGTTCCCATGACAGTATCCCTTTAAGGGAGAAGGAAATACTAAAACTAAATTAGCTTCATCAGAAAGGGCTATATAAATACACCAGTAAACCCTCAAAGTAATGCTGCTAAATATAGTCTTATAGCTTGCACTTTTGTGGCAAATCTATTGGCAATAAACTGTTTATGTAGCTTTCCTTCTCCTTTAAGAATACACACACAGCAGCATTTTTCAAAATTTGCCTTTTACACATATTATAGGGCCCCTTTTAATGAACATTATAGTCAGAGCAAATGAGCTTTGCCTTTCATGAAGCTAAATGTGTATGTGGTCATACATCCATCTGACAGAAGCTTAGTTTAAAGTGATACTGATTCCTCTCAAAGCAAAGTGCCAATGATCGGGCACAGAGATTTATAGAGTGCTAATTGACAGCAGCTCCAATTTGTCAGTGCAAAATTGGTTATATTTTGCACTGACAAAATACTGTGAGACTAGTCATGGTGCAGTAAGTGAGGTTATCTTACCTATAACTTCCATTGCATTGTCTTCATCAGACAAGCATGCTTCTGTAAGAGTAGTAAATAAGCAGCCAATAGGATCAAGAGGGTGTCCCACCCATCCCTCTAGATTGGTTATCGTGGTTGAATTTCTCTGCATCAGTTCTATGAGAAGAAATCAGTATTGTAAGGCGAAATTGAGAAGCATATCTGAAAACAGCTTGACAATGTAATGTTACTGCTTCATTAATATGTCTATGTTTAACACAGTTAAATGTAAACTCTTTCTTCTGTCAAACATCCAAAACTTAACTGCTAATTTTACTATTAACACAACTTAATCTTAACATATTACAGTTTGTGAATGAATTGCACACCCTACCTTTTTTCTGCTGCTTGTAAATTTCCAGTTGTCGCTGCTGTTGTAATCTTAGGGTGTTTATAATGGCAACTGCTAAGCGTAAAGCCTCTTTGGGGTATCCATGTGATCTCAGGGCATCCACTCGGGCACATGCTGTAGGAACATGCTCTAAATAAAGGAAGAAGAAATATAAGACAGAAGTGCCAGAGGTATACATTGAATGCTGATTTATCCATCACTGGTCAAATCTTCAACAAATAAGCCCTTATATAGACCAAAAGTAATTCCCTCAACAATCAATCTGAATGGGTCAGTAGTCTTTGGGCTTGATGGTAACTGTACCAGGCAGAAAATACTATTATCCAAACATTGCATTATAGAGTGGAAGTCTTTTTAGAGAATATCTCTGCCCTGCTTGCTATGTAAGCCATATTATTCTTATCTGTCGGACAAGATGCGGTTCACATTGAACTATATAAATCCATTACACAAATCCTTAAAAAAACAAAAAAACAGGCAGACTTGTGGTTAAAGCTAAAACTAATTTTACTCTGCTATGCCAATCTCATTTGCAGCTTTCACTGCAGCTCTGCATCACAAGTATAGCAAAGGTGCAAGCACTGTTCTCATTGCTCATAAGGATTTTGTAAACATATATGGTTAGCTGCCAGCACTGGGACCCTGGGTTCAATTTCATCCAGTTCATATGTTCTATCGTACCCACCTATTTAGACTGTAAGCCCTACGGGGTAGGGTCCTCTAGACTTTTGTTTTCTTGACACTGAGCACTTGATATGTATTGTAATTATATTTTATATGAATTGTATTTCTAATAATGCACTTATTGTAACTTTTTACTTTAATGACCCCTTGTTTGTTACTACTAATTTATTGTTTTGCTGTACAATGCTTTGCTCTCAAGGAGTGCTATACAAATACACATACATACTTGTAGGGTTTTTCTCCCACACTCCCATACAAATTATATAGGTAGGTTAACTGGTTTCTAGTGTAAATTTGATAGGGACCTTAGATTTTAAACTTCACTGGGGAACAACCTTATAAAATGCTGTGGAATATGTCACTGTATAAACAAGGTTAATAATGTGCCGTTGTAAAAATGTACAATTAAACTTTAAGACAGTTGCATTAAAAAGGTAAGAAATAAGCACAGAAAGTTGGGTTAATTCATAAACGCTTCACAAACATAACTTAAGGTTTTTGAAATGTAAACAATTTTAAGCAACTTTGCAATATACATCAATTAAAAAATATGCAAACTTTTCATGATTTTTAATGGTCTGGAACAGTTTCCTAAGCCTAGCTCCTTGCTCTCCTGTTGATCTGTCTGACTACTTTGCTGAGCAGGCTGACTACTGTTACTTTGCATCAGCAGCCAGTCCTAAGAATATGGTCACATGTGGCGTTTTCACACTGCATTTTTAAAAATGTACAGCCGAGCGTAAATATGCATATTTGAAAATAATGGAATATGCATATAGCAATTCCCACAGGGTGCTTGCGAGCCAGCATCCCCCACACAACACCAGTATTTACATTTTTCAGCAGAAATGCCAATGAGCCAAGGAAACACCATACATTTGTACTCTATGGAAACCCCAAGTTTGGAAACACACTTTGCTGAAATACATGGTGGCCAAACTCTCACGAGATGAAAGTCCCATAAACGTATTTAATGCATTGTATGCTGGTGTCGTAATTACTGACAAGCAGTACATTCTGCATGTAAATAGTTTTCCATTTTTTTCCCATAAGACTTTACTAAAAGTCTTCTGAATGGAATTGTGGGGAATGAGAAAAAAACAAAAAAAAACTACAGGTTGAAAAACACTTATTATCATGCGTGTGTGGTTTCGTTTGCGTATTTATGCTCAACCACACTTTTTAAAAAAGCCACGTGTGACCTTACCCTTGGCCTGCATGCTCCAAACCCCACAATTCCCTGCATACATGATTTCAATAAAATAAAACATTGCAGTGCAATGCATTGTGGGTTATGCAGTTCCTGTATGCTGTCAAGAAGTTGTTACAATTTGTCAATTAGTAATTACAATTAGTCCCTTTCCTGCCAGGACTTCAAATGATGCAGAAAGAGAACAACTGTTAAGCAGCTGGATTTCAGCATAGAAAATTGTATTTATTCATACTTTTTGAAGAAACCGGTAACAGTGATGAATATATTAAGGGTTTCTGTGTTATGTGAGCCTCTATCAAATTTTGGTTTGGAAGCCCGAGTTCCCCTTTAAAGACATCTGCAGTAAGGCAAAGTAAAGATACACAGACACCATTCACGAACATCCAGCTTTGTAGCAAATCAACAAAAAGCATTTTGTTATAGCAGGAGCTCTAAACTGCTCACTTAAGGGCAATGTAAAATATACAGACCAGCAAACATTAGGAAGACACTATATACACTTACCATTTAATGTTATGACACTTACATATGGTTCTATTGTGAGGCCATCACAGAAATGATGACACGGTAGATGAAACAGGCATTTTATAACCAGTTGTCCTTTTAACAAGGATTTGCTTAGAATGAAAGATTTACACTTACCTAACCAGAGGGGTTGTCCCTGAGCATTGAAGAGTAAGCTCTCTCCATCTCTTTGGAAGGAAGGTGACAAATAGAAGTCACTGCTTATAATTCTCTGCAAGTGGCTATCTTGCCAGTGCAAGTCACAACCTTCAATAGCCCGGGTAAATACTGTTCTTCTCGGTCTTAAAGAAGCTAAAGAAAGGAAATAAAAATGTTTGCTGGAGCATTTATTTTTGAGTAATTATTTTTGAAAAATGTAATTTATTGGATACCCTTTCAGTGCAAAATCTGCCATTATGAAGGGATCCTATTTTTCAGTTTAAGATGAAGCGGAACTCCATAATCCCGGCTCAGTAGGGAGGTGAATACAGTTTTAATCAACCTCCTGTTCTCTTAAGAAGAGCATGGCAAGTAGGGCAATCAGGACAAGTGCACCTAACAAAGCCTCAAACACTGATTTATACTGCTCATCACATGAAGTGGAAAAAGATGGGTCAAACAAAAGTCCTCTACAGGCTTATTGAGCAGAACCAATCTTTCCTTCCCTGATTTTAGCAAAGCAATCATTCACACACACACAAAAGAGATTATCCCGAACAAAGGCATATTCAGTGCTTGTGCGCAAACAATATTTTGGTAGATTTGGCATTTAAGACCTTTTCATTATTACATTTTAATAGGTCAATTAAATTTACAATTGCCTTGCAAAAACATTTATGCTGATGATCTTGCAAAAAAAAAAAAAAAAGTACTGAAATTCAAAATCAGTTGTTTTAATGTGCACACTTAATATTTGATCAAGTCACCTTTTTCCAACAAAATTGGTTTGAATTATTAGGGAGTAAGTGTTTAGCAGGTTTATTTCAACATTAAGGCAATCGTGGACAGGCAGTTTTCAAACACAGAATGCCAAAATCCCCTTCTACTGCCCTCAGCTGCCTGAAAGTGTGATTCTGGCACAGTATGTTTGGACTACTAAAAGGTTTAGTGAAGAAAATGTCCATGTGCAATTGCTCGTGGTTAGTACATATTCATGATCTTCTACATTACTAAAGATATTTTAAAAAATGATGCTATCTAAAAATTGGTTTTACTATCCTTGACACTGCACCATCATACTGTCCAGCTAGAGCAGTGAACCTCAACCAGTAGCTCGTGAGCAACATGTTGCTCTCCAATCACTTGGATGTTGCTCTCAGTGTCCTCAAAGCAGGTGCTTATTAGTGAATTCCCGGCAAGTTTTAGTTGTATAAAAACCAGGTGCACTGCCAAACAGAGTCTCAATGTAGGTTGGCAATCCACATAGGGGCCAATCACAGCACTTATTTGGCAGCCCAAGAACATTTTTCATCCTAGTTTTGCTCCCCAACTCCTTTTACCTCTGAATGTTGGTCTCGGGTTCAAAAGGTTGGGGATCTCTGAGCTAGAGCTACAGTCTTGCATGAAGCTGGAGTCTCTGCATGAACTTACCATGACCGTTATTTTGCGGTAAAGCATTGGTAATGTTGGGGAGGTCATTACTATAGTTTCCATCTTCTAAGGGGCAGACATCCATGTCATGCCATTTTCGCAGCTGACGAAGCCAGCAGGCTTTTTCATCTGGTTTGCAGTGTGGATTCAGAACAATGCAAACCCAAAGGGCCCCTAAGTCAGAAAATAAGACATCTATAATAACACAAAAAGTTATAACCTCATAACCAGCAAAATACATGTACCGATAGTACAACAAGGCTCACAAACAGACATTTGCCTTAGCTAGAAAAACACTGAAGTCAGGAGCACAATCACATATGCATTTACCAGAAAGGCTGCATCATTTACAAAATTGTGTTTACACACAAATTATGCATATTTTTCTCATGCATCTGCATTAAGTTAAATGTCCTTGTACAATATTATTAAATCTATAGATAAAGCTTGAGGGACTAAATTTCTGTAATAACGGAAAAATCCACAAACAGTACAATGAGCATAACAAACAAAATATTTTTGTTTATGTTAAAATACTTATGCGCTACAAAAACCTTCACAAAGGTCAAGGAGTGCATGATTGTTTGGCATTCCATCCTAAGCTTTCATCAAGGATTACATTCAGACCTTTTAATTATTGAGTGGACCTTGGTGCTGTAATTGAACAACCTGGGGTATAAGCAAATCATTTGTTACCTAGCTCATCCCAAAGCTGCCTGCACTTATCAGTCATTCCGGTACCCTGTTGCCTCCAGAGGGCTAGCCTAGGGTCAGCCATGAACTGTTCAGTGATCAATGTCAGCATTCGTGCACCATTGGAATCCCTCATACGGAGCATTTCTCTAACCTAAGAGAGGGAGAAAAGAACAGGTACACTGCCAATCTGTAAATTCTGCTTTATTGTAAAAGAAGATTTAATGAGGAAAATACAAGTAACACATATTTGTATACAAGTATATGATACGTTATCCAGAAAGTTCAGAATTGGTGAAAGGCCATTTCCCATAGACTCTATTTTAAGCAAATATTTGGAAATGATTTAGGACTCTAAATTCACTCATTCATTGTAATAATACAACGATCCCTTGTAAATTAACAAAACTAAACTGCACAGTCCTGTTGGGTTTATTTAATGCTTAAAGACTTCAGGTATGGTGATCCAAATTATAGAAAGATCCCCTTATTTGGAAAACCCCAGGTCACAAGCATTTCATAACAGATCCCATACAGGTGTTTAAAAATCTTCACACAGAATGAGAACAGGCAAAAACACACACATCTATGCTTAGAACAATTGGGTTTTAAGGTGAACTAAAGCTTAAAGATGGCCGATCATTTGAATCCTCGATTTGTACGATCGAATCATTGCATGGCCAGCTTAACTAAAGAAGTAGCTAGACATGGTGTTCATTATGTTTTGGGCTTCTGTACCAGCCAAGGCAACCAAAGCCCTTTCACAGTGAAGATTTTTTCCTCCAAAGATGCCCCAGTAGCTCCTAGTCTTCTTTTCTGCTGATTCACTGCACATGCTCTGTGCTGCTGTCACTTACTGAGCTTAGGGACCCACTCACAATATACAGTACACATAAAATAGAAATGTCACAATAGAAGGCTGATTAGTAATGAATACAGATAATTACAACATAGCAGCACAGAAAACAGTGCAACTAGCACCATAATTTAATAATCATCCCTGTAGCATCAGTTTATATTACAGAACAAACTTGTTTTCTGCTTGATAATTTGCAGCAACAACCCCTAAGTTTAGCTTTTTAAAAGCTGCTCAGAGCCCACTGAGCATGTGAGTGTCACAGACACTTTCCGAGATGGTGACCCCCTGTGACTAGTTTGAAGTTCTGGATAATTGCTGCTATTGACAAGCTAAGGCTGGTGCAATAAGTTCAGTATATAAAAGATGGCCTTTTAGCCATATCACTGTTTAAGGTTTAGTTCTCCTTTAAAGGGCAACTAAAGTCTAAAATAGAATAAAGTTAGAAATGCTGTATTTTGTATACTAAATATACACACAAACTGACTGCACCAAAAGCCTAATAAAACAAATGATTTCTGCTTTCAAAGTTGGCGCAGGGGGCTGTCATTTTGTAACTTTGTTAAACATCTTTGCAATATCAAGACTACGCACATGCTCAGTGTGGTCTGGGCTTCAGTTGAGAGGTTAAGCTTAGGGATCCTCATAAATGATCAAAACAGCAAAAGTCAAATAATATCTGCCATAGAAGCCGATACAGCAAGTCTGATCAATAATCAGACTGCACTGGGTCTGTGGATATAAATCTACACAGTTGCCAGCTGCTCTACATGGAAACAAAAAAATCTGGAAGTAAGGTGGGGGGCTCCCCCTGCCGTTTGAAAGTATGATTGTTTCCCTGCAGAGCAGTTAGGGACCGTCTGACGTTTCCTATTTGTCAGAGCAAGTAAAACGAAGGGGGGATTTCACTGAATACCGTCAGGTTTATTATAAAAATGCTAGACATTTTTAATAAAATTATATTGGAAATAGATTTATTTTTCATTAAAGAAAGTAACAATTGGAATTTATTTTTTTGCCTTTACATCCCCTTTAAGGAGTGCATCTTACTAGTAGGTAGCAGTTCTCTTACTTGTATAGAGATATCACAATGACAATATCAATAATTCACATCTTTAGTCAATATACACAGATATCAGGTAACAGCTTAATAATGACATATTTGGACTACATGTACCATAAAAAGCATTCCCCAGGTGCTAAAGATGGATGTTTGGATATATGATCCAAATAAAAGTCTGCCTATCCCTAAAAAAAAAAAACCCACAACCTATTACTTTTTGAAAAAATTGAATTTCAAATAAATATTTCAAGGACAAGGGGACAACAAAAATAATCCCCATAGTAATATCTGGTTATATAAATAATTGAAAACCATAGTACCTTGGCAAACATGGAATTGAGCTGCTTCCCAGAACTGTAGTAGCCTCCCTGAGAGAGGAAGAGCTTCACCTGCTCCCTGACTTGCTCTTCATCCAAATGCCAACAGTTTTCATCATTAATGCTTGCACCAGCTGTTGGATCAGGGGCACCTAAAAGAAAAGGCAAGAGTTGAGATTATACTGGATATTAACTATAAGTGGTAAAAGAGATTGACAGCGAAATACAGAACAGCTGTGACATCCTCAGTGTGAACATTGGTTTCCAATAAAAAAATTAAAGGGATCCTGTCAAGATTTTTATGATGTATTTTTTTATTTCTATATTACACAGTTTACACTGCAAATAATTCACTCTACAATATATAATTTCATTCCTGAACCAGCAAGTTGTAATATTGGTGTCTAGGCAGTCATCTCAGGTCATTTTGCCTGGTCATGTGCTTTCAGAAAGAGCCAGCACTTCAGGGGTGGAACCAATTTCTTGCAGGCTATTGTTTCTCCTACTCAATGTAACTGAATGTAACGCAGTGGGACTTGGCTTTTTCGATTGATTGCTGTTCTTCTTTCTACCAGGCAGCTGTTATCTTGTGTTAGGGAGCTATTATCTTTTATCAGGGAGCGGTTATCTGATTACCTTCCCATTGTTCTGTTGTTAGACTGCTGGGGGGGGGAAGGAGACAAAATCACTGCAACTTGCAGTACAGCAGTTAAGAGTGACTGTCGTTTATCAGAGCACAAGTCACATGACTTGGAGCAGCTGGGAAACTGACCATTTCTCTAGCCAACGTCAGATTTCAAAATTTAAATATAAAAAAAAAAATCTGTTTGCTCTTTTGAGAAATGGATTTCAGTGCAGAATTCTTCTGCAGCAGCACTATTAACTGATGATGACCGATTACATTTTTTTACCAGGACAGTATTTATTTAACTACAGATGCAGCATTTTTATAGATGGTTGTAATGCAAGGAATTTACACAAAATTAGCACAATCATCCAAAAAAATTAAGCTTGCCCTCATCACACTTTTGCCAATTATGGAACTCCGAATACTTAACGAAAATTTAAATATTTTTATTTATGAACCACAAAACAAACCATCTACCATAACAAAAAAGGCAAATGGCTGTACAGGTCCTTTTACATTCTTAAATTTCATCACCTAGTATTTATTGCACTAACAATCATCCATCAATCGTTGTATATAGCTAGGTGTGTTTTTCCCATGGTTTAAACCACATAAGAGGTCTTCCTACAATTGTCATTTATACCATAAATAATGTAGAATATGAAGGAAAATAACTGTTTTATAAAGACCACATAATGTAAACCCATTTTCTACAACACAGGGGGAAAAAATTCAACACAGATCAAAGAGCAAAAGAGATTTACCGTGCACTTGGTTAATTTCAGAGTTGGAGGATAAGATTTCATCTGCCAACTTTTGTGCTGTTGGAAGAACTTCTGTGTGATGGGCTGTGATGAGATACTGCACAAACTTTTGCAGTTGGTCACGGTTCATCTGGAAGAGGGTTTCCGAAATGGGAAGACGCAGTTTGACCTGATCCGGTTTGCGGATGCGATAGAGAGAGAGTGCTACTACATGGGCGCAGTAGAAAATGTCTCTGTTCCCACATCCACAAGTGACTGAGGTGATCTTACAGCGATCAAAACTAATGGCCACTTTGTAGATGTTTTCAGGATCAGACTGTGTTGCTGGCTCTGTCACTGTGCCACTCAAATGAAAACCTGGATTGAGAAAAAACACAAAAGAAAAATCAATACACTAAAATCACAGTCCAACATAAAAACAAAACCAACATCTGGATATTATTTATGTAAAGGAGCAGTTCACCTTCCAAACACGCTTCAGCTCAAGTGTTATTTAAAAATTCACATGTGCATTCCTTGTCCTTAGGTAGGTAAGAAACAGAAACTCAAAAAGAAATCATATCCCAGAACATTGAAAGTCTCTTTAAATATATACAGTATCACATATAATTTAAGAAAATATTTACCAGCAAATTATCTTAAAATGAAATGTAATTTTAAAATATTAAAGTTTTAATAGATATAAAAATACTACACATTTAAAATCTGGTGAGATTCTGTAACTAGTTCCCACATATTGTGAGTCTGTAACTAGCTGCACCAAAATAAAGGGATTATAGCTGTCTTTAATATAATAGTGGGTAGATTTGTTGAAAGCTTCATCAACCATAATTGTTATTGTTGCAGAGATTTGACTTTCAAGATTCAAACTACTCTGCATGAATAAATTATAGGTCAATACCAAATTTAGAAGCCTCTGGGAGCTCCCTCCCGGAGCGGGGCCGCTAGCGCTTGCGAGGGGAATATTTTTTTTTTAAAAAAAACAGTGAAACCCCCAACCGGAATGCGGGCTCTATCAGCCCGCACTTTTGGTTGGGGGTATCATTCTACCCCAATAGGTGCCCTTTAAGCTATGGAGAAGTTGTTACAATTTGTAACATCAGTGATTAGTGCCTCCTTCCCTGCCAGGATTCCAATTGATGCAGAAGGATTTCAGCATAGAAAGTGGCATTTATCCATACTTATTGAAGAAAATGGTAACTGTTATGGGTATATTATAGGTTTCTGTGTTATGTGGGCCTCTTTACCAAATTTAGGTTTGGAAGCTGGAGTTCCCCTTTAAGGGCAACAATGCATGGAACATTTTGTTGGACACATATAATCTTGGCTACAGCAAGTAACAAAATAGCCCTTGTTACCTCTCCACCAGTATGCCAGGCAGTTTTGTGCCACAAATATATTCCCAGCGGTGATTTGTATGTTGGATGGAGGAGGGGAAACATAATATCTAAGGGTAGTTCACCTTTATGTAAACATATACCCAATTCATAGCAACATTTCCATTGGTCTTAATTTAAAAAAAAATACACACAAAAATAAAAAATGAAGGCCAACTGCAAATTGTCAATCCATAATTTGAAACACATATCACCAATCACAATATGGCTAAATAAGTAAATGCATTTTTAGATTGGGCTGTCAAAACATTCTGCAAGGATTGAATGCTAGTGATGCATATAAACAAAACTGCACATTTAGATGCTTTCTTTACTTGAAGCACTAATTATTTATCCAGACACAGTTCACACTGAGGTCACAGCTTAATCAACAGTGTTTAAACAAGCATTAACAAACATATTAGTTGCTGCCAGAAGCACACTTATGAATGGCAGACACTACATCTTAGCAGAACGGGGCAGTTTCTTTTATGCAGATCTCTGCATTATTATATTGTTTGTTTATTCTTCAAGGTGGAATGAATTTTTTTTTTCTCTTCTTAAAAATGGCCAGAACTTAAACCACTGAAAGAAGTTGTCATTCCTCTTTGACTCTGTAGAAATCCTCTGCAGGGTCATGGTGCTTAAAGAATAACAAAGGAGAGTGTGGGGGAAGATCATCAGGGTTTGTTGTCAATAATTCGAGCAACACTATTGGGGAGTACAAAATTCAAGTCAGGAGAATGCATTATGGTGAAATATGTGCCTGGAAAAAGCATGTCATGCATAGCTCATACTGGTTACCTGCACCTCAGCAAATTCTGCAACCCTGTAAATAAAGAAAGCAAACGAAAGAGACTAATGATATCATGTGAAGTTTGTTCTACTTAGATAAGTAGCTATTATTTTTCTGCCATAAAACACTGCAGACAACAAGATTTGGGTTAGTGGAAGGTCCCTTTAGGGCTGTGACACACACATTATTTGGGGAGATTGAGTCACCTGGCAACTAATCGCATTGATTTTGCAATGACCAATCTCCCCAAATGCCTTCACTCACTCTGCACGTGTTTAAATAAAAAATCGCCAGTGCTAATCACACGCGGCAATTCGTTTTCCGAAGTCGCCCGAAGTTTCCTTGCGAGGCAACTTCGGAAAACAAAATCGCCGTATGTGATTAGCGATGGCGATTTTTCATTTAAGCCGAACAACCGATCTTTGTGAAGTCCGACCAATCTGTCAAATTATCGTGCGGTTAGTGGGATACCAACGATCGTACATCTTACGATTTTTCGTCCGACATCGGTCTGAAGATTGATCAGCCAGGTTTGAAAATCCCATGCAATCTACCTGTTTGCAATGCCAAGCAGCCTGCGATCCTTCAGTTTTGCTGGCAATATCCCCTGAAATGGTCTTTTTAGTTGATGGACACATCGGCCATTTAAACGATCGTTTTGAGACAATCGTGGTCTCACGATAACCATTGGATCTTTCAAAAATCTTTACATCTATGACCAGCTTTAGGGCAGAGACAGACGAGAAGATTCAGGGAGATTTATTCGCCCAGCAACAAATCGTCTCTTCTTCGGGTGAGTAATCTCTCCAAACTGCCTCTTTGGGCAACTTCGGAAAACAAAGAGCTCCAAGTGCCATCCCGCTGGCGATTTATATTCTAGCAGTTCAGAGAGATTAGTCACACAAAGAAGAGGCAATTTGCTACTGTCTATTAAATCTCCCCAAATCTTCTCTTGTGCCCTTAGGCTGGGGACAGACAGGGAGATTCGGGGAGATTCTGTCGCCTGGCGTTTAATCGCAGGCGACAATCTCCCCGAACTACCAGCACTAATCCACACGCAGCGCGGCGATTTCCGGAATCGCCCAACGTTACTTCGTGAGGAAACTTCGGGTGATTCCAGAAATCACCGCGCTGCGTGTGGATTAGCGCTGGCGCGTTTTCATTGTAACAGACGGCAGACAGGGAGGAAGCAGTTCAGGGAGATTGTCGCCTGCGATTAAACGCCAGGCGACCTAATCTCCCCGAATCTCCCTGTCTGTCCCCAGCCTTATAGGTGGGAATTTAAAAACTTCAATGGACAAGATAGCTCTGGCAATGTCAATTAGTGTCTCCTTTGTAAATAAAAGTAATAAATTGTACTGCCACATTTGTTTCATCCTAGCAGGAGCTTGCAGAGCCACACTGTTCAGGGCAGGAGCTTGCAGAGCCACACTGTTCAGGGCAGGAGCTTGCAGAGCCACACTGTTCAGTATCGTCCTGCAACGGTCTGCTAAAGAGAAATCAATTCCTGCCTGTATGGCTCATAACAAAACAAATGCCCATATAGAGCCCATTTGGATTTGATTTCGGCCAGTATATGTCTGTGTTTTATGAACAACTGCCAGCAAAATGTCACAAGACGCTGATGCAGAGGGGGCATTGCTTGGTAGGGAACTGGAGCTGACAATTTGTCAAGTGGAAATATCTAACCTTCATGCAGCAATGATGGGTTTATGGAGAGTTTCCTTTAAATGACGGCATTTCCGCATTTAATTAGCTAAGTCAGACAGTGCAGCATTAAACCCTGAAGATGCTTGGTGTTTGTGCCAGAGGTGGCCTCTAAGCTACCCTGAGCAGCTGAAAAAGCTAGTGGGACGCTTCTCCTAACCATCTGCTCCTCACCCAGGACACTGTCTGCAATAACCAAGAGCTTGCTTTCAATCCTGTTAACTAAAAATAAGATAATTCTTAAGGGCCCCTGTCCAACCTTTAAAGTGGACCTGTCACCCCAAAAAATTATTCAAAATCATATTTTATCACATTAGTCAAGCAAAATAAACATTAATTACACTATATAAATTATTTTATTCTTGTTTCCTTCAGTCTGGGAATTCAAAATTATAGTAAGCAGACAGGAGCCATTTTGTGGACACTGTTATTAAGGCAAGCCTTGCATCATCTCAGAATCTTGTTTGTGCACCAGAATGGGGGACCCCATGTCTATCCCCATGTCCTGGCTACACAATTAAATGATTAAGAGAACTGGGGGAATGTGTGGGGAGCAGTGACATCTAGGAAGTGCTGAATGGAAAGTGAAAGTAATTATCTGCCCCGCCTCTATGCCTAAGGCATATAGGAGTGTCAGACAATATTTGATTGACAGCTGAGATTTTTAAATGAGCTTAAAACAGCTATGAATGCTTTAATAAAAATTTGAAATTAGTTTTCATGTTTAATTTGAAAAGGACTTTTATTATACAGATTTTTGTGTCTGGCTGACAGGTCACTTTAATCATGTGCAGTAAGGGCACTTCACATCCCATCTGTTCAGTCATAGATGGTTTTAAGCAGTAACCTATACAATGTTCATATATGCAGATGTCATTTAATTCCCAGCCCTCATTTCACATGGCCTTTAATGAAAAATTAACTATTGTTTGTTTTAATCCGTTAGCATAGCTTTTTAAGGCAGCCATACATGGGCCAACCACACGCAATATCAAGCTGCTCAACCCAAATTTTTCAAATTATTAGTGGAGAAGAGTTGACTTCTCTTTACGTCCTCATCTTCCAATACATCATGCTCCGGCAGATATGGAGCTTGTTAGCATATAAATGTAACGAATATTCTTTAGGATGGTCAGACCTCCATAAATGTAATGAAATTAAACAATGACTTCAGTATGTGTATGGCTATGGGCAGGCCCGGACTGGCAATATGTGGGTTAGGGCAAATGCCAGATGGGCTGCTATAAGGTCCCATAGAAAGTCAGTATTCAGTGGGCTGGTGGGGACTGTTTGGGCCTCTATGTGAGCTGATTGGGCCTCTGTGTACCTGAAATGCCAGGGCCTATTTTGATTCTCAGTCCAGTCCTGGCTATGGGTAGTTGCAGATTAAAAGTCTAATTGTACCATTCCGAATTTATATGATGACTCGGCACGGATTAACATACAAGCTGCACAATACTAATAAACTAACGTTTTAATATATACTAAGACAGACAGAGGTATGGGACCTATTTTCCAGAATGCTTGGGATATGGGGTTTTCTAGATATGGGATCTCTCTGCAATTTGGATCTTAAGTCCATTAGAATCATTAAAACATTACATAAACCCAATAGGATTGTCATTATATCCTAGATGGGATAAAGTACAAGGTACAGGTATGGTACCTGTTATCCAGAATGGTCGGGACCTGGAGGTTCCAGATAATGGATCCTTCTGTAATTTGGATCTTCATACCTTAAGTCTAATAGAAAATCATGTAAACGTTAATAAACCCAATAGGCTGGTCTTGTCTCTAATAATTAATTATAATTTAGTTTGGATCAAGTACAAAATACTGTTTTATTATTACACAGAAATCTATTTTAATAATTTGGATTATTTGATTATAATGGAGTCTATGGAAGACAGCCTTTCCATAATCCAGAACTTTCTGGATAATGGTTTTCCAGATACAGGATCTCATACCTGTACTGTTTTATGAATGCAGGGACAAAGGAAATTATTTTTTAAATATGTGAAATACTTGATTAAAAAGGAATCTATGAGAGACGGCATTCCCATAATTCAGAGCTTTCTGGATAAAAGATTTCCAGATAATCGATCTCATAATCTGTATTTGACTTCATGTAAAAGACTATATTACTGTGCATCATTATGAATTCGAAGAATAAAACAATTTCTACAGCCTGTATGCTGTATGTTTTTCTGGTATACTTCAGAGCTGGCGTTTGGCAGTTCTTTGGTGACCTGGAAACAGCTGTGCAGTGCAAAAAACCTACATTAGTGATGTGTCCTCCAATACCCGTGAGTTGGCCGGTGTGGCTGACCTTGCAAGCTTTTTTCATGGGCGAGAGTGCAGGTTGAGCTCTTCTGCTCTCCCTGCCCACCACCGTCAAATGCCGGCTTCTGTAGACGTTGCTACCGCTGAACGAAATTCTTTTGTGACATAATTGCTGGGGCGGGTCTATAAAAGCAAACCTGAAGCATGGATGCGGACTAAGGGAGGGCGGGTTAGGGTTTGGGTATGGGTATGGGCACATCACTACCCCACATGCATTGTTGTTGTACTGCTTGTGTTTGGTTGGTTCCCCTGCATTCAGTGGGCTTCCCATGCAGTGGAATATGAAAAAGTGAGAGTGATAAAGTAAATAAAGTACCCACTATTGTAAAATACAGGGATATTATAAGTCACAGAGGCGTTCCATGACCATATACTTGTTTACTTCTAATATCCTCATATTTTCCAACAAGGGGTACTTTATTTATTATAATACACAAGATTTATTGAGTCATATGACGAAAATAACATCACTACTCACCATTTATATCCGATGACATCACTAGTCACCGTTTATAAGGATACATTTTACAAAACTATTCATGGCTTTTGTGTATCATATCTATATATATATATATATATATTAATTTCAGCAACAGGCTGTAGGTGCAGCCCATGTTATCTTTTTGCAAAATAGTGTATTGTTTTTTTAAGAATTTAAGATAACGAGTATAGGCAATCTACTTTGGGTACAGGAGTGAATGAAAATAATTATAGAACTGAATAATGATCAGTAATTATAAAACTATGGAATAATTACATTCACATAAGAATGTCTTCCCACTAACAATTCAACAGGCAGCACTTAAGATGTGGCTTGCTAGAAATTCAGCATCCTGGAAACTAGGGCTGCCAACTCTAACGAGTCTAGCCTACTATGAAAAGCAAAATGATAGCTTACACTCATCCATATACAAATACATCAATTCAAAGGAGGAAGTGTGATAGTTAGACACTAGTGTATTATGTAAAATGGGTGCAAGGTTTCCTACAGTTCTTATCTATAGCCAAAAGGTTAGTACTGTACTTGGTCCAACTTAGTGCCTTGTAGCATGTATGGGGGTGCAGGCACTCACTCAAGTTACAGTAAGCACAATAGATATACTGTACAAACATGTAACCCCATTTTGTTTTGCAAGGGTAAGGCCAGACAGGAAGATTTGGGGAGATTTGTCGCCTGGCAACTAATCACCTCTTCTTTGGGTCGACAAATCTCCCCTAACCGCTTCCCCCTGCCTTGCAGCTGATTAACGAATAATCGCCTGCAACTATTCACCCGCAGCACTGGCTTTTCCGAAGTCGCTCGAAGTTGCCTCCTTAGATCTGCTGACCTGCTGTTCTGTTCCTGCAGGCCTCAGTGCACTGACCTGACAGTACTGGGTAATTAACCCCTGAGTTGCAGGCCCAGCAGCAAAAACTTTTGTATGATGTCTGTTAGGGGCAGCTTAAATCTTAGCAGAAAAGAAAGGCAAAATATATCAACAATATCACCAACAAAGCTGGAACACACAAACAGGCTGTTTGGAGGCCATTTGTCAATTATCTTACTGCCATTAAATATTTCCACTTCTTGCATCAGCTCAAACCAAAGCAATCACAAAACACAGCTCAGAGCAATATACACGGCGAGATCCATTGGGGCTAGAATTTTGAGTCCCAGGCTTATTCAACATTTGCTCAACAGTTAGGCAATTAGGATGGCCTCTTCTAACCTTCACCATCAAAAAATTGTTCATTAAACAGAAATACAGTGCAGGATGTCGGTTCCCATAAATAATCCTTAGAGATCTTCATTATTCATTAGAGAATGAAATTAAGCCGTTCTAGTGGAATCTATTGAGAGCAGAGTTTTCTGTCATTGTATCCATGTGCCCAGAAAATCTGCTAGACCTGCTGAAAGTGACATCTGCACAGACATTCAATTAAATCTTTAATAGGTTTGAAATAAGTAAATAAATTATTATAAATCACGTGTATTGCTGTAGGAATAGGAGTTTAGCGCATCCAAGTTAATAACGGGGATCAGGTGTCTGTCTGCAAGAAGCTCTTTGAGCAATAATACTGCAATGGAGGGTTTAGAAACACAATTAGCTATTTTTACATTTCATGCCTAAAGCTTTCAGCTAAAAGTATAAACATTAAAAAGTATAAAATATAAAGTGTATCTCTTGCAAAACACCTAGGGGCATATTACATAGTGTAAAAAAGAAATTGGTATGAAAAGTGGTGTAAAATAAATGGCAAATTTATCAAGGGGTGTGTAATTATATGCAATGCGAACTCCAGATTTGACTCAAGTCATTTTACATTTCTTCCAGTGGAGGTCACAAGAAAAAATGTGTAAAAAGGTTTACTCGTTTTACACGGAGCAGTGTGGTGATGTTTGGTGTATTATCCCAAAATTTTTTACAAAGCATAATAATAATATGACCCCTAGAATATTTACTTAACTACTTCAGTATTGGGTTTAAAATATTACTACATTAACTAATCATAGTAACCAATCTATATTTCGTGATGATTAATTTTTTATTTTTATTTAAAGGTTATGTTTTATTTGTTTTGTTTGATATCCTAAAAGTTGGCCAGGGTGCGTTTTTTTTTTTTTTTTTATCAGTACCTCACAAAGAGTGATGGTAACACGGCAGCCACATTCATCCACTTATCCAAAACACCTCCAATTGACAGCACCACCAGAGATTTATGAATTCTGACCTGGGCACACCAACATTTCAGACTAGCTAGCATTGGCTACCTTGATAAAAGACCAATGCCGGTCTGAAATGTTGCTTGTCAAAGTCAGAATCCATAAATAAGATTTCTCCTCTTGTGGTACTGTCAATTGGAAGTGTGTTGGCCAGCGTGCATGCACAACTGACTAGTAACACAAGCAGAGCTTTAGCAACTTTCCTCCACCGAAATATGATGTGGCAATTTATAAAGCCTTATGTAATACAGGCATGGGATAATTTATCCGGAAACCCATTATAAGAAGAAGGTTCTGAAATATGGAAAGGCTGTCTCCCATAGACTCAATTTTATCCAAATTTTTGAGAATGATTTCCTTTTCCTCTGTAATAACAAAACATTACCGTGTACTTGATCCAGACTAAGATACAATTAATCCTTGAAACATACAAATACAGGCTTGCACTCACAAAAAAAATTATATCATACAAGGTGGTATTATTAAAAAGAATTGTATTATTGCATATAACAACTACGTTGTAGTACACAGGCAAATCAGATTTAAACAATTTGTATCATCCAATAATTTAGCAACATAGTTTAAGTATATATCACCTTGGTGCAATCACAGAAAGGGGAATTCCCCTTGACAAAGGCTTATCGCTGAAACATCGGGTTAATTCTCATTTCTTGGGTCTGTGTATCCGCTTCCCCTTTCTGTGATTGCACCATGATGGTATGTACTTATACTATGTTGCTAATGTATTGGATGATACAAATTGTTTAAATCTGATTTGCCTGTGTACTACAACGTTACATTGTTGTTACAATATGCATCAATACAATTCGTTTTTAATAATACCACCTTGCATGATATCATTTATTTTGTGAGTGCAAGCCTGTATTTGTATGTTTCATATTGTTTTGGGTCCAATATGGAGGTCCCATCTTAGGGCTTATTGCACCTATTAGCTTACAGACATAAATAAATTCTCTAAGTGAAAGAGAATTGAGAATTGGTGTGCCCTCTGTTTACTCATATTTGTATACAATTAATCCTTATTGGAATCAAAACCAGACTATTGGGTTTATTTAAAGTTTATATGATTTTCTAGCAGACAAGGTATAAAGTTCCAAATTACAGGTCGCGAGAATTTTGGATAAAAGGTCCCATAACTATATAAGTTATAGCAAATGTAAAACCTAAGTTAGATATCCGTAAGAGAACACACAAAGTGGTATTTTACACGTTACGGACAAGTATGCAATATCAAGATCTTAAAAAAAAATGTATGGAAGAATCCTATAAAATGAAGTACACAGCATTAATATACTTGCTTGCTTTTGAAATTCAATCTTCACATGGATTTTAAATATAAATACCGTATATTCCATTCAAACGGATGAGCCAAATCTCTTTCAATCTGACAAAATTCAAAAGCTACATAAACCGTATTGGTTGGCAAATTGTTGGCAAACTAGGATTTAATACCCCTTTCTGTTTCCTGCATTGACATGGCAACAGCAGAATTCACCCAAAGCTCGAATCTATGCCTAGCAACAGAAAATGAAATCATCACTAATCACTCAAACTGGTTAGCAACCGAAGTAAAAAAAAAAACTGGACCTCAACATAAAACAGGGAGGTGGGCACTAAATCAAGGTCATAGGAGCCAGATGTCACGGTATTAAACGTTCCTTAAAGGGATTCTGTTATTTTTATGGTTTTATTTTTTATTTCTAACTTACAAATAAATGCAAATAATGCAATCTAACAATTAAAACTGTATTATTGAACCAACAAATGTCCAGAAAAAGAATCCATTTGCTCTTTTAAAAAATTGATTTCAGTGCTGGAGCAGCACCATTAACTGATGCATTTTGGAGTTTTCCCATGAAAGTATTCTGTTAAGATAATGTCTCAAGGTACCCACACATAGGCCAACACTGATAGCCAAGTCTTGACTAATGCGGACACAGCCTGTACAGACTGAACTGTGTGGGAGTACAATAAGATGTCTGTAAATTTGTCTTTCCATAATTTGGATCTCCATACTTTAAGTTTTAAAAACTCAGATGAATCAGATTCGACCAATCGAAATTTATTTAAAAAATCTAATTTGCAAAACTCAGGTGAATAGGATTGTCCCCAAAACTCAAATCAAATTAGATTCCAGTATTAAAAACTCTATTAGTGTTTTGATCAGAGAAAAAAAAAAAACACGGATGTCAGAAAGGCTGCAAAAAAACTCAAAATTGATCCCAGGACGTCTCTTATTGACTAAAACCGCAATTCGCCAGGTTTTAGGTGGGGAATAGTTTTTGAGTTCTTAAAGGGCCAGAGTATGCTAAATCTTTAATTAGAATTTTTAAACAATTCCCTAATTTGAGTTTTGTTCATAAAAAAACATACAATTTTCAATTCAATCCGTGATAAATCTGCCACTAAGTCTAAAAAAAAAATGTAATTATTATAAGATTGTTTTTCCACCAATAAGGCTGAATTGGATGGATCTTAGTACAGGTATAGGACCTGTTATCCAGAATACTCTGGACACAGGATTTTCCAGATAATGGCTCTTTCTGTAATTTGGAGCTTCATACATTAAAATCATGTAAACCTTAAATAAACCCAATAGGCTGGTTTTGCTTCCAATAGGGAATACTTATATCTTAGTTTGGATCAAGTATAAATTACTGTTTTATTATTACAGGGAAAAAGGAAATTGTTTTTAAAAAATTTCATTATTTGGATTAAATGGAGTCTATGGGAGACAGTCTTTCCGTAATTCAGATGTTTCTGGATAATGAACTTCCGGATAGTGAATCCTTTACCTGTATCAATAACAAGGTGCTGTTTTATTATTACAGAGAAAAGCTAAATTTAAAAAAAATGTGGCTTATTTAAAATAAATGTGGTTTATTTAATGGAGATGGCCTTCCCATAATTTGGAGCTTTTTTGATAACGAGTTTCCAGGTAACAGATCCCATACATGTAGATTCAGCCAAAGCTGCAAATTTATTGCATAACATCACTAGTAAAACTTCTTAGGTTTTTCTAAAGAAAAAGATCCTCTGCATCAGCCAGATATTATCTGAAAGTATCATACAGGGAATGGTTACAGTTTTATTTTCATTGATGAGAAACTATTTTTGCAGTAGGATTTTCAAGCATGCTAATCTTACTCTCCACAAAGGCAAATATACACCACAGAAGCTTGACCCATTCATTATCAAATCAAACGGTAGCTGGCCATGAAGGCAGTAGTCTGGTCATTCAAACCAGTCATTTGGGAGAGAATTGCCTTTTTAAAGGGGTTGTTCACCTTTGGATTAACTTTTAGTATGATGTAAATCAGGGGTCCAAAAATTTTTTCTTTGGTCCAGGGACCGGTGTATCTGCAATTTTTTTTGCAAGAACCAGGGGGGTTGGGGGTCAGAGTCCAATTGTGGTCGCCAGCGTCCAATTGTCACCACGCAACAACATTGTAAACAAACTGGTAGCTAGGGTTCACATTTCCCTAGCAACCATGCATTGATTTGAATAAACAAAATACAAATTAGCAATAACAATACATTTGTAGCCTTACAGAGCTGCTGCTATTTTGATGGGGTCGGCGACACCCATTTGAAAGCTGTAGAGTCAAAAGGAAAAGGAAAAAATTTGAAAACCATACTATCACATAGTAAAGGTGAACCACCCCATTAAGGCATGTATTCACATAATACATCAAAAGAGTTGTAAGGCCAGTAACAAATCTATTAGGAAAAATTCTGGTGTTTTCATAGTGTTGGTGGGGTAAAGCAAACTAACAAAATGTCACACATCATCTCCCATAGGAGACGTTCCCTGGGAATAAAAATAACCTGTACTGATGCAATAAACTTGCCAGTAACATGAAATGCTTTACAGCTCCCTCGGCTTAAAGGCAGAAGAATTACATAGTCCAGACAATACCATAGCTTGGGGAGAACAAGCAGTAATTAAACTAGACATGCCCCAAATCGGTAGAGGGACTGGGCACCCCTGTTCCCCCAGTGGTTCTGCCACAGAGATTAAAGGTGCAAAGAAACTGAAAAAAATGGCACATTATTAAAAAAAACTATGAAAAATAAATAATGAAGACCAATTGAAAAGTTTCTTAGAATTGGCCCTTCTACTAAAAGTTAACTTGAAGATGAACCACCCCTTTAAGTGCAACTATACAATATAGTCCCAAAACTGCTCCTGTAGCATTGTACAGGATTCTGCGGTTGCAACACAGGTCAGATAGTAATGGTCAGTGTAATGGTCAGTGCAGGCAAAATATTTATATATGAATTTCCTGTTAACAATAAAACAGCAAGCGTACTTGATGGCAACAAAGCCATCATACATGCATAATGTGTTCTTTAAATTCATTAAAAAAGTTTTTATAGACTTCAAAGCTGCGGTGATCCAAATGGCAGAAATCTGTAGGGGTCACGGAATGCCAAATTAACTTCTAATTCAACATATATTAAAACCGTGAATATAATAATAGTATTCACTCCACGGTGCGGCTTGTTACGATCTCACGCGATGAGAGGAAGTGCGTGTGATGAGACGGATGGGGTGAATATAACGTAAGTACAGTAGAACCCCCATTTTACATCCCCTGATTTTAAGTTTTCCCTCATCTTACATTTTTGTTTAGTGGTCCACCTATATATTATGCATTATACATTTCCCTGATTTTACCCCATTTTTTTCTGGTCCCCATAAAAACTTTTCTACTGTAATAGAAATGTCAGACATTGTAACCACATGTATCCGACACAACGGTCTAATGCAAAAGCCGCACGTTGCGTCTTCATCCAAAAGTCACGTCAGATGCATGTAGCTCCGTCTGACATTTCTATTGTTTACATTACACTCAAAGCATTCATCTCATCGAATGCGCTTCCTCTTATCGTGCCCAAACAAGCACCACTGTGGAGTTCAGCCCTTGTACTACACATTGCAATGAGCCATGTTAAATCAAGTGTGAATGAGGACTACAATGAAGATAGATCACAAAGGACTCAATCATTGGTTATCAAGTTATCTTTATTTTTATTCACCAGATACACCTGGATCATTTAGAACAGTGCTTCAGAAAATCTCACCCTCAAACAAAGGCTCGTGAGAAAGAGGTTACTCACCAACCCATTGGATGTTGCTTCCAATAGCCTCAAAGCAGGAGCTTATTCTTGAATTTTCTGGATTGGAGGCAAGATTTAGCTACATAAAAAACAGGTATAATGCCAAACAAAGCCTCCTGTAGACTTCCAGTCCACATAAGGGATACATATAATCAATCACAACATATCAGGCACCCCCACTTTTATGCTGCTTTTTAAATTCTTTTACATTTGAATGCAGCTTTTAGTTAGCTGGACTGAGCTGAATCCAAGAGCCTTGCTGAATTTGTGGCTTTTTTAGCAGTTGTTTGCTGGGAGTTTCTGGCACTGCAGAGGGTTCGGATTCAGCACAGGGTTCGGTGCATCTTTAAAAGAACAGGGAAGGCTAAAATTAAGTAAGCTTTATAAGAAAGGTCTATATAAATACACTAGTAACCCCTCAAAGTAATGCTGATCTGCGCCCTCAGCCAAAAGAAACACAGACTCTCTTTCCTTCTATTGTGTATACATGGGCTTCTGTATCAGACTTCCTGTTTTCAACATAAAAGTCCAGGGCTAGGGCATGTTCAGTTTGCTCCTCCCTCCCCCCTCCCTCCTCCTTGCTGTAATCTGAGCCCAGAGCTATGACTTAAAGGAACAGTAACACCAAAAAATAAGTGTTTTAAAGTAAAGAAAATATCATGTAGTGTTGCCCTGTGCTGTTAAAACTGATGTGTTAGCTTCAGAAACACCACTATAGTTCATATAAACAAGCTGCTAAGTGGCAGAAATTAAAAAACTGATACATGGCACAGGATAAGTAATGGATAAAAGATAACATGTTCTACAGAGCTTATCTGCTATCTGCTGTGTAACTTGAGCCTTTTCTCCTTTGAATGGCTGCCCCCATGGCTACTCAGCAGCTTATTTATATAAACAATAGTAGTGCTTCTGAAGCAAACACTGCAGTTTTTCCAGTGCAGGGCAACACTGCATTATATTTTTATTACTTTAAAACAATTTCATTTTTTGATGTTACTGGTCCTTTAAGCTGTCCATAGACGCAAATAAGTTGGCAAAATCTTTCCCCTATATGCTACTAACTGCTGGGCTATATCGGGGATAATCCAAACAATCGGATTATGGTGAGGGCAATGGGCTCCGATAGGTAGGTCGGGAGAAAATCAAACCTTCAAAGAGCCATCAGTAGCCCCCATACATGGGCAGATAAAATGTCAAATTGGTCTAAACTACCAATATCGGTAGCTTTTTTTGCCTGTGTATGGCCACCTTTAGTAAGGAGAGACTCAGGCAGGAAGTGATGTCACACCAAGTTATTGTGACAGCTGCTATCCTAGACAAACAGAGAGCTTCCAGAGCTGTTTACTTCAACATGGTAAAACAAACTGCAGAATAAATATAGTGTTATACTTCCACTTTTGTGGCTACTTTATTGGCAATAAACTGATTCAGTAGCTTTCCTTCTCCTTCAACTTAGCGGACTAATCCTTAACTTGAATGCTTCCGTCATTGCAGTGGCAGACATCTTTCTCGAGCTAGTTTGACATCAGAGTGCTTGCTAATAGACTAGTCAAAGTTATAATGGAGTTGATACATCACAACCAATCTGGTTTCATGCCCAAAAACAACAAATCTCTAAACTTGAGGAGGGTGTTCACACATTTGCAGGGTACCTTGATATTACAAAGGCATTTGATTCAGTGAGATGGGTTTTTTTCTTTATGGGCAGTGCTAGAACGGTACGGGTTTGGCTCTCGGTTTATTGCCTGGATGCAACTATTATATCAAAAACCTAGTGCAAGCATTCGCATCAATAACATCCTATAGGATAAAATTGTTCTGGGCAGGGCTGCCCATTGCCCCCCTTATTATTTGCATTAGTGATTGAACCCCTAGCTATTCGGCTTAATGCAGGGATTGGTAGGCAAGGCCAAAAACAAGATAGCCTATATGCAGATGAATATTCTTTTTTTGAAGGATGAAGGGAACTCCCTTACTCAAGCCCTGACTACAGTGGAAACATTTGGTGATTCTAGTGGGCTCAGGATAAACAGACAAAAAAGCAATCTTTTTTTCGCTAGCAAGCCAGGGAGAGGGGGGCTCCAGACAATGACTCAAATGGGTATCCCAATTTAAATAGCTGGGCGTAGAGATCACCAGTGATACATCCCAGTTTTGCAGTACCAATCTAGACTCCATAATAGCCAAATTTAAGAAAGATGCTACTCACTGGATAAACTCCAATTAATGGTTTGGGGCAGAATTAATTTATTTAAAAAGATTTACCTTCCAAAATTCCTTTACCCCCTCCAGAATGCACCAACATTATTGGCAAATCATGAAATAAATAGTGAAATAAGTTCATTTATTTGTGAAAATAAATCTTCTCGAGTAGGATGGGCCACACTTACAGCCACATATCATACGGGAGGTCTGGCCTTGCTTAACATGCAACAATATTACCTAGCGGGACAGCTAACTTACGTGCATAACTGGTTTATTGGGATCCGGACAAACCTTTAACAGCTCTGTAGGGGAATTTTATGGGTTCTCTAGACTAGAGGCTCTATGCAATGTGCCATATAGGTCCTTGAATGATTTTCAGGTCTTACCAGAGGTTCTCAGTACCCCAATCAAAGTGGATGAGGTAATGAAACAGAAATCAGGTAACAACAGACGTTCCCTTTCCGCATATACCCATATGGAAGAATTCCAACCTCCGAGTTTTTGGATCTCCCCAACTTTCACTATTGGCCTCAAGTTGGAGTGAAATGGTTATCTGACCTAATAACAGAGGCAAATTTCCCCCCACTTTGGGAGCCCAGTACCGAGAAACTACTCTCCCAGCTATATAAGCTACTGGCTCTGACTATGCATACCCCCTTCGCCAAAGCAAAACATAAGTGGAATAAAGTGGTTACCTCTCTCAGTGCGGAACAATGGGAGGAAGCGACTGATCACATATAGGATTTCCTAATAGCCACTAGGGATCGTTTTATTCAATTTAAATTCTTTCACCAAGTGTATATTACACCACTTAAGCTAAAAATCATGGGGAAATGGGCCAATGCGGAGTTTCGAACATATGGTATGGAATGAATACACATTGATAAATACTGGTCTGTCATGATGAGATACATAGATGAGCAACTGGCCTTGCCTAGGGTTAAGTCCCAAGAAGTATGTCTCCTAGCCATAGTGAATGATCTCCTCCCCCGAGCAAGCCTGAGGAAACTATTGAGAGCAGTGTTATTTTATGCAAAAAAATTAATTGCCATAAAATGGATGAGCCCCGAACTACCAATTAATAGTCACAAGAGGGTTACATACCAATATGTATCAGTATGCGTATAAAATAGGTTGCAATCTGTGCAATTGTACTCTAAGTGGTCTATGCAGACAAAACAAGAGGAGAAATCAAAGACATAATGTGGGTTTGAAAAAAAATCATAATAAATAAAGATTGCAACCTACATTGCAAAATCTGAGAAGAAAGGGAGGGGAAAAAAAATCACATGATCACAAAGCTTTCAGCTTTTCACAGGCAATATTATGAACCACAAGAAAATAAAACTGGAAAATAGACAATCTTTTAAGAATTCAAGCAATGTAACACTAATTCTTAATGGACAAGTATTGACAATAATTATTATTATGATTCCCTAGTAACTATTTTAAAAAAGGTGAAATCTTTGCCCAAAATATTAGTTGGCAAATGCAAAAAGCCTGTTGAACACTGTAAAGATGCAGATGCGCTTGCTGGACTTCTAAATGAAGAAAACAAGCTAAGCTGTTGCTGATATTAATAAGTTAAAAAAACAACTTCTGGCAAAACAAATTAAATATTATCTAGAAAACAGATGTAGGGAAATTGGGAAAATGTGAATAGTGATCGACTGAAGGGCAGCCACAACTGCTCAACAAGATTAATACCAGTTATGCATATGGGGTAAATTATAGGCCATACGTAGCACTTTGTCGCCTATGGGGAGATCTCTTCTGCTGCAAGCAAAAACATGCCAAAAGAAAAGAAAAAACCTGTTACTCACAAATATGATACCAAGAGGCAATTTTGAGCGACTTTGAAAAACGTATCGCTGCGTGTGAATAGGCGGTGGCGACTTTAGCGCTAGTGGGTGTAAGATACCAGCAAGCCATTCAGGGAGATTAGTCGCCTCAAAGATGTGGTGATTTGTCGACAGGCGATTGATCTCCCCGAATCTTCTCGTCTGGACTTGCCCAAAATGTAAGAAAAGTGCAAGTTTAAGAAAACGGCAACAGGGAGATAAAAGAGATTGTAATCAGAGTTAATTCGGACCTCTTCAATCATTCTAAGGGTGAATAGCCTGTCATTTCATACAAATTAGACCCAGAGTAATTTATGAATATTCACTTGAGCTGTAATTACATTAATTAGCAGGAGGGGGCTGAGGGAGGTTTTCAAAACAGAAGAAGCTTTTGCAAGAGCCCTGCTGTGTTTCTTTGTTCTCAGAGATCATTTTCCAGAGGTACAAACTACAAAACTAAAATAAGAGATAGTAAAAAAGCAACCTCAAAACCCTGAACCAACGTAAGAGAACATGTTTTACAGAAGCTGATAGAGCAGTGTACAGTCATACTGGATTCTTAAAAAAAAGTGTTGGACAGGCTTTGAGAAGGGATTAGATCTAGATTGCTTACAATAAATTATAAGCATGGTACCACAACAATATTGGGCTGGGGAGAACACTACATACAACCTTCTCTAATTACACCAAGGTTTTCGAAAATCTAAGTTCATATAACAACAAGTGAGGCTGGCATGTTAATACTGACACTTTTTTATTGGTAACAAGAGGCAAGCAATGCCATAAACTTAAGGTGGCCATACACGTAGAGATCCGCTTGTTTGGCGATGAACTTGAGGTGGGCGATATAGAGATGATCCGATCGTTTGGTGGTCAGATCGCTTGACCACATCAACAGAACAGATGCGGTCCACGATCCAAGGGGAATTTTAGTCCTGCCCGATCAACGTCTGGACGACTTTAATCCAGATATCTATCGGGGAAGCCCGTTGGAGGGCCCCACACATGGGCCAATAAGCTGCCAACGGCAGCTTTTACGGGCCTGTGTATTTAGTCTGGCAGAAGAAAAAAAAATGCCCCCAAACCAACCCAGCTTTATAAAAATTAGAGAAGAGAGAAATTTTTGACCACTGTTTTGTGTGCGACAGCGACATCTGTAAAGAGTTACAGAATACATCTACTCTGCTTGATTGTTTTGAGTTGAGGGGTCGGTGATAAATGTTAAACTCGGGTGGGGGGGGCATTTAGCAGAGGAAACCAAAAATTCTGGAGACCTCTGGCAACTAGCAATGTCATGGGTTAGCAACCACTCTTCACATTAGAAGGCATTCTTTGGCAAACTACTTGTTGCCTTTCCTTTAAAACAAACAAAAACAAAATAGTATACCAAAGGCTTTGGTGCACCATTATAAAATTAGGCACTTGACAAAAACCAGGGTTGTGGTGTTCTAAGCAGACTAAAAAGTTTAGGGGAGTACACATACAATAACATTATAAATATGAATAAATGGATTGGAAATTTGTAACCTAATTTGAACAAATATGGCAATTTTAATCATATTCCAGTCTGATTACTTGTTATCACTACAAACCATTTGTTGGTTCCAGTTCATAGACAACAGTTTAAGATCTGATGAATGGTTTGCCAGGACTCATCTTTTTCCTATACATGTGATCCTATGCAAGATCTAGGGATTATCAGGGAGGGACTTGCAACTACGGGACTTTCTACAGATGTAATGCTTGCACCCCCCCCCCTTATGGTTTCCCTGCTTTTAGCCATTAAACAAAGAATGTCACAAGTGCATTAAAATATGACTAACCAAATATGTGTGAATCATAAAAACCTTCTAGCCATGACTGACCAATGCAGCAAAGGAGTAAACGCATGCTAGAACGGAAATAAAATTATATATACTTATAAGTGCAGAAAAACATTAACTAGGGTTATTTACATCCACTGTGCTTATTTCATAAAATAGCAAAGCTACTATATGGAACAAAAAACATTTTTTGTTATCCCTGCGTTACAATTTCTGCCCCCATGATTTCACAGGTACAACTTCCCTTTTAAATCTTTCCGAATGGAACACTGGACAGATTTTTAATTAAGGTTACCAAAGCATAACAAAATGCAATCATTGCAGTGAATACATCAGGATTAATTTAGAGGAATTCAATTAACTCCTACAGCTGACATGCAATCTCAAATAAAAACACAGGTTTTTAAAATAATATTTATATTCTTCAAAAGATAAAAAAAAAAAAGGTTAGGTGCATCGAGTTTTAAAGATGACAAACAGGAAGGTACTTTGGTGGCTTGGAAAGAAAATGTTAGCTACGAATTTACATTTTTTTAGTTGTTATTGCAATTGTATTTCAGGAAGTCTGTTTACTGATCCCGCTGGTTTCAAGATTTTATTATTATAAGCCTGGCTCTCAACCTTAGCACCTAAGGTTGCCACCTTTTCTTGAAAAAAATACCAGCCTTCCTATATATTTATCCTTTTTTCCTATTAATAACATTGGAATCAACCATCAAAAATATCGGCCAGGCCGGTAAAACACCGGCCAGGTGGCATCCCTATTAGCACCGCAGCATGGGCTTGAGAGCATGAAGCAATAATAGTTATTTCCTCTCCACAAAGGATGGAAGTGCTAAAATTGAAAATAAAGCTCAGTGTGCAAAAAGATTAAAAAGTGCAGTACTGCATGCCCAAGTACCTCTATATAAATAAAATATATAAATAAAAAGTATAAAGGCAGCATGGATGTTCCTGCATAGGGTACTTACCATATTTTTTACATATTACTTAAGTGGCAACGAAAATGGAGCCAGTGTGTTTTCCATTCAAATACATGGGTATGGCTGCAGGTTGGAAGGGTACTTTGACACAATTCCCCATGAGTTTGAACCTGGCCAAACAAACAGATAAAATAGAAAATCCAGTGCAATTTTTGGTACATGTATGCAGGCCAGACAAGCCTAATCTATTTTTTTGTACAACGGATATCGTTTGGTTGTTTGTTCTAGGCAGGCTTAAAA
This sequence comes from Xenopus borealis, assembly GCA_024363595.1. NCBI lineage: Eukaryota > Metazoa > Chordata > Amphibia > Anura > Pipidae > Xenopus > Xenopus borealis. The sequence continues at coordinate 70,628,223 of CM044438.1, forward strand.
TGTTATCTCACAATCCACCATACTGGTCAGAGCATGATGCATCAGTAGAACATGAGGAATTTAAAAGCTGCAGCTTCTCTTTACTTCCTGCAGTTCCAAAAACTCAGCCCAAACAAACTGGGAACTCGTGCAATCCAAGCATTCAAGCAGATTAGCGGTTATCGGTTGATTAGAAACAGGTTTGTTTGTTTTCTTTGGGGAAAGTAGCAATGCACCAACTCTAGCATTTGCACAGGATTCAGGGTGATGGGGTAGTGACCATTGAATGAGATCACTGTATATACTACAGCAACTTTTTTAACCAGACTAAACTGGAAGTTTTTTATTCCGTAAAAATAAAAAGATTTTAGATGTAACTGCGCAGTTCCATGAACATATCGCAACAAATATAGTTCTATTATACAGACCATGAAACTCAAAGGGGACTTTTGTCGGAGGAAAAATCTTAAGATGTCCGATCGTTCAAATCCCACAAACCGCGCGATAATTTGACAGAATGGTCGGAGTTCACCAAGATCGGTCGTTCGGCAGAGAAAGATCTTTGCGTCTATGGGGAGCTTAATAGAGCTTGCACGCTGGTTGAAGGTAACAGTAGTTTTTTGTTTTGTTTTTTTCATTGCTCTTTTAAAAAACGTATTTCAGTGCAGTTTTCTGCTGTAGATTAAAGGGGTTGTTCAGCTTCATGACGTCACTCATAATATTCTCAACAACATTCCCCCCAGTTTATTCAAGTAACTTTGGGTCCGATTTTAGACCCAAGTGGCTGAATATGCATGGTAAAAGATATCTGAATCTGCAAAATTTTCAAGGACACCTCGCTGGATGATTTTGAGTAGGTGCAGAATCGTTCCCAACACAATACTGGCATTCCATTTACTCATACATTGCACGTTTGCTTAAAATGACTACTGGATAGGCACATTTATGTGAAGGTTAACAACACTTTAAGTGATGCTTTTGAGAAAAAAAAATTTTCCAATGACAGAAATGTTAGTATGTTACAGGATGTTCTATTTCATGCAACTTTGTAATTGGTCTTCATATTTTACAGATATGGTTTATGAATTATTTGCCGTGTTCTCCTTCTGTCAAGCTTTTAAATAAAGGTCAACAACCATAGCAGCCAAACAATACTACTCTAAGGCTGTTATTTTTAGCTATTTTTACTTTATATTATTATTATTACAGGCATGAGAGCGATTAGCTGGAATCTTGATGTCTGGGTTTTTCCAGATACAGTTAGTCCACTAAAAAATATGTAAACATATAAACCTAACAGGACTGTTTTGCCAGCAATGTGGTCTCATGAATTGTAGCCAGGCTCAAGTACAAGCTACTGTTTCATTCTTACATAAAAAAAAAATTTATTATTTGCTTAAATGGGACTCTATGGGAGATGGCCATCTTGCAATTGCACTTTCTGCATAATGAGTTTACATAGGGTAGTGACACACAATGCTTTGCGGGGGAGATTAGTCGCTCAGCAATAAATCACCTCTTCTCTGAGCGACTCATCTCCCCGCAATGCCTTACAACCAGCTAGAATGTAGATCGCCGGCACCATGGCACTCAGAGCTCTTCGTTTTCAGATTTATTAATTTATCTTCCAACCTTTCATTCAAACAACTGCCTGACTGGATCAAGGCAACCAGATGGCTGCTAAATTTCAAAGTATAAAGTAGCTAAATAAAAATCTAAAGAAAAAGCTACAAAAAAATAAAGCATGCCACAGTAGTTACGGTTGATGATATCCATAGATGATATCCATAGTACAAACAATTACACAATTATTGAAGCAAACTTAAAAATTGTCTGCTGGTGCCAAGTGATAATTTATTTGTGAGCGCTGGTCAAACATATTCAATCTTTAAAAGGAGGTGTTAAATTTTTGCCCCTTTAATTTGTGCAAATATTTTTACCATGATATTCTCATCTTAATTCTGGAGATCACCATGACCATGTATTTTACAATACGAGCGAACATGCTGCACAGAAATGCACATGCAAAGGTCATGTATATGGGTTGTCTCAGTCTTATTTATCCCTCCTGTAAGCCTAAAGGGGAGTACTGCTGCATTAAAGAGGATGCAAAGCCTCCAAATTAAATGTAATATACAGACAGCACTCCCCTGAGTATGTGAAACTTACTTATATTTCTCAAAAATAAAGCTAATTTGAAAATGTAAGCTTTAAAAGCCCTTTTCACATCTCTTGCAAAGATCAAGGCTGCAGCACAAGTTGAAACCCTTATACAAAATAATTCTTCCACTTTCATGTCACTGTTTCAGATTGTGCATAAATTCAGCACACATACAAGGGTCATCCGTTAAAGATATATATATATAGATACATATATATATACATATATATATATATATACATACATATATATACATATATATATATATAT
>CM044438.1:70631433-70641433 GCA_024363595.1 Xenopus borealis
ACACACACACACACACACACACACAAATCCCCCACCCACCCTGCATATCCTCAGCAGACATCAAGCTCTGCATGCTACAAACACTGATGCTCTCTTTGTGAGTAGCTTTGTTCCTGATTTTTTTTTTTGCTTAATTAAATCCCTTTGAATTTTGCACTGAGACTTAAATAAGTCTGTTTTAGTGATGAAAGAATTATTTAAAGTTTTCAGCAGCTAGAGAAAGGCTCTGGAGTCTCTATTCCATGGTTCCTTGATCCCTCCCCATGGAATTGCTGTATGGCAAATGCGGAAATTTAGTTCTGGAAAGTTACACAAACTATTATTCTGCTAAAAAGAAATCATACAAATAAAGAATGTTTGTGTAAATATTATCGACTTTGTCAAAAAGGGTACATGTTGGTAAACTATAAGACAACCAATCAATGGTGCAGGCTAGCAGAACTCTAGTTGGGGGTAAGAGCAAACTTTTTTTTCAAATGCCCACCGGCAGCGCTTAGGCCAGCCGCACCAGGAGGGAGCTCCGGTTTAGAGCAGCCATGTTGGGGCACACGCATGCCCATAATGAGCGAATACTGCAACTTGCTCTTTATGCACATGTGCTCTGACTGACATGGCTGCTTGCACTGGAAGCTCCCTACCAGTGTGATTGTTCTAGCAGTGGGGCAATTAAAAATACACACAAAACTACGGTTACCCCCAACCAGAGTGTGGTCTCCATTAGCCTGCAGGTTTGGTTGGTAATAACATTTTTCCTACAGGTGCCCTTTCAGCAACTGCTATATACATCTGAAAACACAAACAGCCAGCAACATCTGAAGACTTAACAAAAATCTCTAAAAGGCATTAACAGACTACTCATGTACTCTTGAAAACCTGACAATTTAAAGACAATAACTGCTGTTTTTGTGATTAGTGGGGTCAGTTCATTAATGTGTAAGTAATCAGAGGCACTATTCAGAAACACAGATCTAAGGGCTGGGGCAGACAGGGGAGATTCTGTCGCCTGGCGATTAATCACTGGCAACAATCTCCCAAAACTGCCTTCTCCCTGTCCGCCACCTGTTTAAATCAAAAAGCGCCAGCGCCCATACACACGCGGCGCAGCGATTTCCGGAAAGTTACTTTGTGAGGAAACTTCCGGTGATTCCGAAAATCGGCACGCCGCGTGTGTATTAGCGCTGGGGCTTTTTGATTTAAACAGGTGGCGGACAGGGAGAAGGCAGTTCGGGGAGATTGTCGCCAGCGATTAATCGCCAGGCGACAGAATCTCCCCGAATTTCCCTGTCTGCCTCAACCCTAAAGGGTCTTGTTACAGCCAACTGATAAAAGGTGGCTGAACACAGCAAAACACATTGCTATAACAACCAAGGACATTTTAAAAATGTTTTATGTATAAGCCTGAAAATAGGTACAGGTATGGGACCTGTTCTCTAAAATGATCGGGACCTGATGTTTTCTGGATATGGACCTGGGGTTTTCCGGATAAGGGATCTTTCCGTAATTTGGATCTTCAAAGCTTAAACTTATTACAAAACCATGTAGAAATTAAATAAACCCAATTAGCTGAATTTGCTTCCAATAAGGATTCATTGTATTTTAGTTTGGATCAAGTACAATGTTGTGTTTTACTATTAGAGGGTAAAAGGCAAATCAAAATAAAAATCTGGATTATTTGGCTAAAATTAATTTCCTTCACTTGGTGCTTACATATCAAAATACACAACGGCTTTAGGGCTAGTCCACACGGTAAGATTCAGGGAGATTTGTCACCTGACGACCAATCGCTGCTGCTTTGGGGCGATTAATCTCCCAGAATTGCTTACCCGTGTCTCGTGCCCGTTAAAATCTAAAGATGCCTGCGACTATTAACACGCAGGGCTGCGTTTTTAAAAAAAACTCCCATTAATTTGAAATTCAACTAGTCGAAATGTATCCATAAAATCAAAATTTTTTTACACACCGACCAATATAAATGACCCGAAAATTTGAACTGAATCTAATCAAACTAGTTTCGGGTTTTTTCTCCGGAAAGGCTGCAAACATCTCCAGGTGGTGGTGGTTTTAGGTGGTGAATATTGAAATTCTTAAAGGGCCAGAGTATGATAAATCTCAAATGGAATTAGAATTTTATTTAAAAAAAACAAAAAAAAAACGCTAATCGAATTTGTCAAGTCGAATTTGACGGTTTTTACCATAAAAAAATTTCGACATTTCAAATTCTCAATTTGGCCCTTGATAAATCTACCCCTTAATGTAATAACACTGAATAATGAATTAATGTGGATTTCAAGATTTCTTCCACAATTTGTTGTATGCGCTAGTGACAACTCCTGTATGTACAAGAGCACGGCTTAAGCTGACAACTCATGTATGTACAAGAGCACGGCTTAAGCTGACAACTCATGTATGTACAAGAGCACGGCTTAAGCTGGTCATACGTGCCCAGATATGGTTTAGAAGCACAGTTGCCTATCCATTTGGGCATGTATGCCATTAGTAGGGCCTTTCTGACTGACATAATGTGAGCCATGAAGGAAAATTGTGGTTGGCTGTCCCAATCATTCAGTCAGTTTAAAGCAAGAGAAAAATGCAATTGTGGTTATAAACATACCTACCTCCTCATACGATACCTGTTCATTCAGATACCATGCTGGTTGGGCCCAAGTAAGACCGCCTTTGGAGGGATTACTGAAAACAACCAATGCTCTTCGATGCGGTGTGCTCATGCACATAAATTATGAGCCTTGCACATGCAGCAAATTGTGGTGGGCACAATGAATTGTGCATAAAAAAAATTTAATTTTGAGATGCACACAGTTTATTTAGATTAAATATGTGAGCACAAAAGAAAATGCTTGCACACATTAACATAGCCACAAACAAATTAGATTGAATTTCAGGCCACAACCAAAGCCTTCTTCTTTTCCCCCCCAACTAAAACACAGCTTCATTGTGACGGATATAACTTTCTAAATTAGTATAAGAACAGAAAGCAAAAATGAAATGCAGTCTTGTTTAAAAAAAAAAAAAAAAGTTTATACCACAAATCAGAACCTAATCTTTGCCTGCATAGAAAAGACTACATGCCCTGTCAGTTTGTCTGATTTGTGACCGTCTGCTCCATAGATTTAATTTTAGCTAAATTATAATCTGAAACATATTGACTGGAATATGCTTTCTTTGATAAGGCTGTAATATGACCAACGGATATTTCAATAAATGGTTTCCAAAGTATGTATACGATTACGCTTTATAAAAGTACACAGTAACAAATGCAGCGATGAGTGTTTTTACGCACCCCAGAGACTAAAATCACGAACGTTTTACCCGGTCCCGCATGCAATAAACCAGTGCATAGTGCAAGCCACATGCACAGGACTGTGATTTGGAGTAAGGAAACCATGGGGGCAACCTGTAGGCAAGGTAAGTGACTTGTTATACAGAATGCTCGGGATCACCGTTTTTACCGGATAACAGATCTTTCCGTAATTTGGATCTTCATACCTTAAGTCTTATAGAAAATCAAGTAAACTTTAGATAAACACAACAGGTTGGCTTTGCTTCAAATAAGGATTAATTATAACTTAGTTTAGATCAATTAAAAGCTACTGTTTTTTAATTACAGAGAAAAAGGAAATCATTTTTAAAAATTTTAAAACAGTAATTAGCTTGTGCCCTAATAATTTTTTTTATTAATCAATGTAACTATAGCTAAAACTAGGGATGCAACGAATCCACTATTTTGGATTCGGCCGAATACCGAACTGGACCCCTTATTTGTATATGCAAATTAGGGGTGGGAAGTGGAAAACATTTTTTACTTAAGGTGGCCATACACGTAGAGATCCGCTCGTTTAGCGATGTTGCCAAACAAGCGGATCTCTCCCTGATATGCCCACCTTGAGGTGGGCGATATCGGGCTGATCCGATCGTGGGCCCTAGGGCCCAACGTTCGGATCAGTACGGGCGGTCGGATCGCGGGACCGCATCAAGGAACAGATGCGGCCGCGATCCGACGGGATTTTTAATCCTGCCCAATCGGCATCTGGCCGACTTTTGGCCAGATATCGATCGGGAAAGCCCGTTGGAGGGCCCCCACATGGGCCGATAAGCTGCCGACACAGTCTGTCGGCAGCTTTTATCTGCCCGTGTATGGCCACCTTTACTTGTTTTGTGACAAAAAGCCATTCAATTTCCCTCCTGTCCCTAATTTGCATATGCAAATTAGGGGATGGATTTGGTTCGACTGGGTAGAAGGATTCGTCCGAATACTGCTGAAAAAGGCCGAATCCTAAACCGAATCCTGGATTCGGTGCATCCCTAGCTAAAACATATACACCCTGATACTGTATTGAAAATAATAAACATGAATGATGTCTGGGACATGTTATTTTGGTACATGGGTGATAAAAAAAATATAGCATTTTATAAAACTTGTCAGTTACACAAAGTGGGCTCTTAAGGACCATGAACTACAGGCTCCATTTATATAAATAGTCTCAGTCTTGGGAGATAAAGATTACTAGGTCCCCCAGACTGGCTATATCTGCTCCAAAGATTTTCGATGGAAGCAGGCAGAAGAGGCACATCAACATCATAGAGAGAGGCCCAGAGCACATTGATTGTACTGTATTGTGGCACTTTCAGCACTTGCTTATTTACACTTCTGGTCATAGGCAGTTACACTCGTTTTCTCAAGTGAGTGTCACTGGCGATACCAGCCCATTTGGCCAAAGCCACTGGTAAATGCTGCAGGGCATATTGAGAGACTTTCATGTTTGTGCTGTGTCAAAGTCTCTTGTATGAAACACACCTCCTCTGATGAAGCGTGAAACACGTCAGGAGGAAGAGGCTGACATGAGGTATTCAGACAGGTGGAAGACACTGCCTTTATTGTATGTTATGATGCAATGCCTTTATTTTTATATTCTCACATTTTTTTTTAAATATCTGTAATTTTGCATAAATAAATGTCTGAAGTGAGTTGCTTTGCATGTTTCATTGGACTATTTGTCTGAAACACACACGCACAGTTTTTACAAGTTACATGACGAGATGTTCAGTGTAGTCCTTTCATTTATCAGGCCATTACCACCTTTTCAGTTATCAATGTCATAAATTACAGAGCTAGAAGAGGCTCAACCTCAATACATTGAGATTGTTACAACAAGGGACTTGCACTCAACCACTCAGACTATTTCATGCCTTTTTTAGAGCAACATTTCAGATCAGACTAATAATTATGACTGCCACTACAGTCAAGTAGCCCTATCTGCTTGGATAAGTAAAAACAAGCCTACTGAACCACTCCTATTTTGATTTTGCCCAAATCAGATTATCTACATGATCAGCTCTTTTGCTTGTGAAATTAAACATCACTTGCTGATCCCTCTTGCCAAAAAGATCTTTGGTGCCATGGTCCCGTTATACATGCATTGGCTATTCAAGTTCATGCTCTGCGCACAGCTTCCCTTTATGTTCTGTGTATACAACTCAACACAGTGGCATACCAATCTTGCAACATGCTACAATTTGGTTCTACATTTTATACGACAGGGGTGTCCAACCTTTTGGCTTCCATGGGCCACATTGGAGAAAGAAAAATTGTCTGGGGCCACACATGAAATACACAAACACTTTTGATTTGTAAAAGTAAAGAAAATACACAGAAAAGAACTACAATACCAGTTGGCTAACCAGATGGAGCTATACAATGGAATATGGGACACCTGGGTATTAAATACTTATATTATTATGACATTTCCTCGGGAACCAAGCTTTTCAAGCTGGGCCGCATTCATATCCATCCTGGGCCACAGGTTGGACACCCCTGTTATGCGAGTAGAATCATACTCCAAACTCTCATTCTGCATTTAGCCAACAACAGAATTGAAGCAAGTTGTAACGAATAGACCATAGTGACATCAAGAAAACCCCTATTTTCATATGGGCATATAATACTTATACAAGGTTTACTTTAATAAACATTTTCCAAGATTAAACAAAGCAACTAATCATAAAATGTAGACAATAGAGCACGTAACATGTCCATAGTTACTTGTTAAATCCACAATCATTGCCTATCCTCTATCCCATACCCTGTTAAAAGGATTTACATTTTTACTAGACTGCAAGACCCACCCCCTTTGAAGGAGCAGTAACACCAAACAGCAAAAGCATTTTAAAGTAATTAAAATAAAAATTACTGTTGATATGTATTAGTAAAAGATTTTATAGGTTTGCTTTAGAAAGACTTATGTAAATAGGTGTTTAGCCATGGGGGCAGCCATTCAAGCTAAAAAACAAAGTTGAAATGGCACAGGCTAAGCAGACAACAGATAAGCTGTGTAATAGAATACAATAGTATTCTACAAATTGCATGTTATCTACTATGTAACCTGTGCATTGAATTGCTGCCCCATGGCTACACTGCAGCTTGTTTCTATAAACTATAATTGAGTTTCTAAGATTAAGACCAGACGAGAAGATTCGGGGAGATTTGTTGCCCGACAACCAACTGCCTCTTCTTTGGGGTGACAAATCTCCCCGAACCGCTTCCCCCTGCCTTCCAGCGCCTTTAATGAATAATCGCCTGCACGGCGCAGGCTTTTCTGAATCTCCCCGAATCTTCCTGTCTGGCCTGAGCCTAAGGGTAAGGACAAACGGGAAGATTCTGGGAAATTTGTCGCCTGGCGGCTAATCCCCCCCCGAACTGCTTCCCCCTGCCTTCCAGCTAATTCATGAATAATCGCCTGCTCCTATTCACACGCAGGCTGCGATTTCCTGAAATTGCTCGAAATTGCCAAAGGAGGCAGGGTGAAGGGGTTTGGGGAGATTTGTCACCCCACAGAAGAGGTGATTAGACGCCATGGGACAAATCTCCCCGAATCTTCCCGTCTGGCCTTACCCTAAAGCAAACACACCAGTTGTGCCAGTGTAAAGAAACAAAATATTATATTTTAATCACTTGAAAACACTATTTATTTGGTGTTACTGTTCCCTGAACTTGCCCCATCCACTACCCATCATTTACTATTATAAGGATGTGTATGTTTCACAAACACGGTGCAGCAGACGTCCATAGCAAAAAAAGGCAATTATAGTCATCTCGTCTTGGGTAAAATAAGCATCATTACGTTGTGCCTACCAGTGTCTTCTCATCTCCAGAGCTTCACCTCAAGCAGCTTCAAGCTGTGCATCTATCCCGTTGCAGGCTTTTCAGTCCAGTACCCATCCTGAAACTGTTGCCATGCCATACAAAACCTTGCCTTCTGTAGTAGGATGAAATGCAGTTCACCCACAGCACAAAAGCTTAATGGCGATCTCTATGCAAAAACGGTGTTTGACACAGTGAAAATGACTCTTAATTCCAACGTTCAAAAAAAAAAAAAAAATGTTATTTCTAAATGCAGCTGCTAATGAAAAGCAACATGCATTTATCCCTTTCCTCTCGCTGGTCATACCACTACTGATGTCATTTCTCTTTCCATGGCTTCCAATGATTAGGCTTTCAGGCTACTTTGTTTCAGGAGCCACTGGCAAGAGTGCAGAGAATACCATCAATTACAGCTTTCATTAGAAAAGCATGAAACAAATAAATTACGGAGGACATATGACTAATGTTTGTTGGAAAGTTGATTAGAAGTACATTTATTTCTTTATGTAAAGGAGGAGCCCTTAAGACCCCCGCGGTATCACCTTTCCTTCACCTCATGAGTCAGTCTGTGAGAACGTTCCTTATCTGCTCTGTCAACAGAAGCCATAATTCTCCTGCGGCCACCCAAACTCACAGTGATCTAATAGAGCAATAGCAGCCAGCAAGTCCCACAACACTACCATTAGGACACATTCACGGGGGGGGGGGATAAATGCGAGTATCTCCCCGGTGATACTCACCAACTTGCAACACGTTCTCCACACAGGCGCTCTCCAGAAGCCGGATTCCGCGGCGAAAGGGCAGCCCTTCTCCTCCACCCCCGGGAGCTGCAGTGGTTCCGTTTACAAGTCCATTTATAGCCGAGCTTTGTCCGCTCACCACCGAGCCCCCCAGTGTTCCCCCGGAAGCGTTTCCCGAGACAACAGGGCCCTGCTCCTCGGCTCTGTACTGGAAGGAAGAGTACATGCAGATTTCCCGTTCGTTTCTGGGGAATGACCAATAAACTATGCGGCGCTGCACCGGCTCTGGGATGCGCTCGAAGCGCTCTTCCACCCGTTCGAAGGCCCATTTCTCCGCCACAGCCTTGGCTGCACAGTCCAGCAGCGACTCCGGCTGATACTGAGGGTACTGTTGGGGTCGACCTGTTCCTGCTGTACCCCGGTGCTGCTGAGCAGCATGGGAAGGTGGATTAGTCCGTGAACAGAGACGTTTGGCCGGAGGTAGCGGTAGCGATGGCGGAGCACCCTCACCCTCCGCCATGTCCGCTTAGCGTTCTCTTACCAACTAGCTGAGCAGCTCGGACGGCCAAGCGCGCACACCGCGCACAGTAACATAGGCGTGTGTGGTACAGTCGCAGCGGCGCGCACAGACGCTCATTGGCCAGAGGGCAAAAGCTAACAGGAAGCTCTGGCATTTGATTGGACGCTTACCATAATGCGAAATAAAGAATGTGACGTATGGGTTCCAGTCAGAGCTGCAAGTGCAGGAAATATGAATTGTTATACTAGGTCACGGCTAGCAAAGGACTGGGTGTTAGTTTAATAAAATAAGGACGCGTATTAATTCTGTTACAAACAGCAATTCAACCAGGGTTGTAAGTGAACAGGATGCGGACTCTGTCACCCCCGAGGGACTCAGAACATGTAGGAGGAACCCAGGGGGCACTGAGCAATTAACAGTTTCACACTATATATGTGTGTATGAAAGAGCATATATTCCTAAAGTTTACGGTAACCCTGAAATGGTTTTGCTGTGGGGCTCAATAATCTCTAGTTATTATTACATGACAGATTAAAGGACAAGAAAAGTCACATTCACTGGGACTCTGGGAGCGATACTAAAGGCCCTCATACACAGGCTGTTAAAAGCTGTTCAAAGCAGCTTATTGGCCAGCGTGCGGGGCCGTCGGATGGGCACATTTCCCGATCAGTATATGGTGTCGATCGGACGGGGTCCCGGCTACATCTGTTCATTGATGCTGTCCTGCAATCCACTTGCACGTATCATCTCCTCCATTCTGATCCAATCTTCGGCCCACGATCAGATCTGCCCGAAATCGTCCCCCCCCCCCCCCCCCCCCCCCACACACACACACACACACACCATTTGTAGCTTTGGACCCTGGGCCAGAGCTCCTCTTCTCTGGTAACTACCAACCCAGTTGGACTGGAATTCAAAACAGGCTGTGTTATTCCAAGTACACAGAGGCCCAAACAGCTCCCACAGGGTCAATAAATGTGACAGTCCATGGCATCTTACAGCAACCTCTCTGGCAATTGTGATCCAGGTAGCAGGGTGCTTACTAATGCATAGAGTAAATGCATAGAGTACTTGCTCAAGTAATGGATAAGGGACCATCATGAAATTGAAGTCAGCCACACAAGCCAAGATCAGGGAGGGAGGCAGGGCTGTATTTATATTAAGGCAGGCAGGTTTTGGGGGGCAGCCCAGGTGCCTAAAAATGTATGTTTTTAAATAAAATAAAAAATCATCCAGCTTCTTCCATGGATTTCCGTAGGAAAGCTCAGGGGTAATGGGTGGGGGCCAGCTGACTGGCAGAAGTGACATCACTTCCACTACATGCGTGTGACATCACAGGCATGGCGCACTGACATCACACATGGTGTGTAGGGGGCATTTAGGTCCGATGCCTAGGACAGCATTGAACCTAAAGACAGTACTGGAGGGAGGGTATTTTTTTTTTTTGTTTCTGCAACCTAGAAATATAATTATTATTAACATGTATTTATAAAATGACAAACTGATAAGCAGTGTTGTACAATAATTGGGTGTATACATTAAACTTTCAGCAAAATAACACACAAAGCTACCACTAATCTATGC
>CM044438.1:70645221-70658150 GCA_024363595.1 Xenopus borealis
TATACACACACATATAAATACATATAAACAATGTTACGTGCATTTTCCTTTATTCCTTTATCCCCTTCCCAAAGGGAAAGTGGCCCAGTGGCCCATGCAAAATTTACCCTACCGTTTTTTTGCAGAGATTTTGGGAGCATGCAGGAATATAGATTACATATATACAAGGGGCCAATGAACCCAAGAGACTGCATGGAGCTTTATTTCAACAACAGATAAAAAATAATGAACCAAGCAGAGCTGATAGCAAACATATTGCAGTAAAAATTACTTCTGCTGAAAAGAAATTTTTTTTATGTGTATATACATATATACGAGTATGTTTCGGTTTTATCCTTTTGTCTATATTTTAGTTTAACTTTTACAGTGTCAATTTTTTCATTTTTAAACAAACATTGGAAGTTTACTGGAAGCTGCAATTAGTATTTTCTTTTGCCTCTGCCCCTCAGCCATCCAAGACATCAGTTGTCATCTTCATTGTGGGGGGAGAGGTCATCAGTTCCTGCTGAGTACACAGGGGGCACATTTCTAATGATATGCATCAAGAGAGACCTTGTGTGACCCTGCTGTTATCATATTATCACTAGCTACTCCTACTCTCTGGCATCAAGCTCATAACAGTCAGCTCTTTTCTCAAGCAAGGCATTAAAGGAAAAACAGAGCTAGAATAATGTTTTTCTTTCTCATAAAAAGCATTGTATAATATTCAGAATTTTGTTTTACATTGACATGAGTCATTGGTTAAAATCAATGTATATTTTTTAACTAGTCGTACTACTACTTTTAATTCCAATTAAGCTGTTTTATGCGTTTTCCCTAAGCCTTCGCATTCATATTTCAGCTTGTTTCTCAATAGTCTTTCCCTATGCACATTATTAATATGTGTTTGGTTTACATTGCAACCCCACCAAATAATTTCAGATTGTATTGGATTTGTATTTATGTATTTATTAAAGGACATGTCAACACCAAAAATAATTTTTTGCCTCATAAAAGAAAACATGATTCTAAACAACTTTGCAATATACATTCATTACACATTTTCTATAGATTATAAGTTATTTGTACATGTATTGCTATTGAAAGCAGTAATTGTCTGTCCCTTTCTATTCTCTGTACTGGTGGCTCTGGCTTTTGAAACAGTGTAACATAAGCCAACCGATTAACAGACCTGTCTTGCTGGAGGAGACTGGCTTTTGCAACATTGTTTAAAATGAAACAACCAGGAATTATGTAAATGCTGCTTTCAATAGCAGCTACATTTACAAATAACTTTAAAAGCACCAACAATTTTTAATACATTCATTTTGGAAAGGTGCTTATAATTGTGTTTTCTTTTATTAGGCAAAAAGTCATTTTTTGGGTTGACATGTCCTTTAATAAAGCACCACAAATGCACACAGTTCATTAGAAGGTATAAATACAAACATAGCATAGTTATAATCAGGGCCAGCCCAAGCAGCAGGGAAACTCCTATTTTCATCCTCTTCCAAGTTACTGCTCTTGTATTATACACTTTCAATTTTATTGTCCTTTATTATCCTTCATTCTCAACTTCTTGTTCCTGGTACCCCACTATATTCCACATCTTCTTTTCATATAATACTGTCACTAATGTAAGCTTTCCATTTTCTCACACACATCTCTGCTCTGTTCCATCTTTATCACCATCTGCCCCAACTACTCTCATCACTGTTTTTTTATCCAAGCTACTCTCCCCTTCCTTTGCATTGTATTTTCCCTATTGGTCTCTTACACTGAAAAGACTGCAAAGCAGGATGATGCTAAAAGCTCCTGTGATACCAGTTCTGGTGCCAAATATGTATGTATACCTCCTGTCTCATATTGCTGTGAGACTGTGTGACTGCATATTGAAAGATTGTTCAGTTTGTACTTCGTGATCTTCCACACAATACCCATTTGCCATTGGATGGAATTTGAATATGCTGAACTGCCAATATTTGGATGGAGAGTTTAGGGAAATCGGAGCATATACTTTGCCATCGTTGTGCATGTAAAAAAGTTGTTTAAAAGATAAAAAATGTAACATTTTAAGGGGGGTAAATGCCCCCTAGTTCTGACACACTGCATTTCTCTCTCTCACAGACTACTGGATGCGCTTATCATGAAACCAGGTACCCTGATGCCACCAATACAAATTTAAATAATGCAAAAATAAAGGAGATAATTTGAAGCACTCCTCAGGAATTGTAGACAGAGAAACACAAATATAATACCCCCCAAAAGTACAATTGGGTGTATCACACTGTAACACAGGGGTCCCTAACCTTTTTAACCAGTGACTCACTTGTAATACAAGCATGAAAAAAGTTACTGGGGTGCCAAATAATGGCTGTGATTGGCTATTTAGTAGTATCTATGTGGACCGCTTGGGAGGAGGAGGCTCTGTTTGCAGTACACCATATATTTACTCAAACAAAACTTTACTCCAAGCCTGGATAGCAATGTGTAGCTCGTGACCCACTGGTTGGGGATCACTGCTGTAACAAAAAAAGTATGTGACCAAATCAGATTATCAGTGTTATTTGGACACAGAAAAATAGTACAATATGGGTCAGTTTCGACTAATCAACAATTAACTAGATACTCTGCTCTTTTGGACAGTGTTTGACACAGCTGTTCTTAATACAGTATTTAACTTCTCCTTTGCCAAATTTGGAAGTTAACAATGTAACACATATATTCAATATCAACCGAATACATGACTCCACCCCTTGCCCCACATGGACATATGTTGAGCAAAACAAAGTGAACCCAACAATGCTTTATGCATACAAACAGAAGAGGGGAAAATAATCGGCGACTGCTAGTGGTGCCTATTCCACAAACAATGAAAGATTGATGTTGTCCAGCTAGCTATTATCCATACAACTGATAATCCCCCTACCCAAGGGATAGCCTCAGGGATTCCCACTGACCTGTAACCTTTGGTGAACTCTGCCATATCTAAATGAACCTCAGGCTTGAACCTAATTACATGTGACAGAATGGTGTCCCCTCCAAGGAACAGGAAAACGAATTTAGTGTCAATATTGTTATCTCTTCTCTTGCAACCACCTTGAACTTCCATTGCGTTGATGTACATATCTGAGCAATGATAACATCCTGTGTATGAAATTATTTCATAATAGGTAGAATTCTTTAATCTTTAAGTGTAATGGTTTGCACTATAGCAAGCTTAAGGCTAATGCCACACCAGGGTGATTCTCTTACTGTGGATTATAGCAGGCTTAAAATCAGCCCCTATGCCTGAAATGTGCATTCATTTCTATGGGATTTTTAAAGGCGTATTCATTAAAGGGTGAACTTTCACTTCACCCATTGATGAATACGCCTAGCAAAATCCCATAGAAATTAATTGAGAGCTGTGGAATTTCCCTCTAGTGGCGGAACTTCACTCTTTGATGAATCTCCCCCAAGGAGTGAATTTCAGTGGTGAAACATGTGAGTTTGCATATCAGGGCCAAAATCCACACCACAGGCCAAGAATCACCCTTGTATGGCCAAAACCTAAACATTTCTGTCCTTGTCATTCTGATAATTCAGGAAGTTGCACAATTGTGATTATGTGATCTGTGATTATCATTACAGTTGTATTCTAGTCTTTTAGCTGACCTACTGTATCACCGGAGTATCTGAATGGTATGCCTCTAACCTGATAAAATCACATCCCCAATACAAAGGCTTTGTAGGAGAAAGCAGCCTGGAAAAAACTAGTGATCATGTGACAGTGAAACAAAGTTACTAGCACCTCTGGAAGGTATTGGGTTAAAATATAGCTTTAATTGCAGAATAATTAGAAGCAGTAAAAATCACAGGTACTTTGTCTATTAAAACTTCTTTCAGCCCACTGGGTCAAGGGCATATGAATGGAACCATAACGCTAGTGGTGTGCATCCGACCCGAACCCGGCCTCCCTCCACCCGCGCCTGCCCACCTGAGCCCGACTTTCAGCTTCCATTTATAGACCTGCTGATTATGTCACAAAAGGGGCAGGGCGAGCAGGCGTGCATCTATAAAAAAAGGAAGCAGGAAGTCAATGTAAGGTGGGGGCGGGGAGAGCAGGAAGAAGAGCCCAACCCTGACCCGCCCACCTCCAGCAAATGGGGGTGCAAGGTTGGCCCAGACCCGCTTGTAAACCTGTGGATATCGGCCGGCCTGCACATCACTAACCAGCATATATTAAGAAAAAAGACAATAAAGAAAATAGCCAATATACATAATACAATAAAAACTGTGAAATACAATAAGTTTGATGTCAATCAGTGGCAAAACTATAGAGGAAGCAGAACAGTGAACAGAGGAGTGGGGAGAAGGAATTTTTTTGTTTGTAGGGTAAAAATCCTGGGGTAATTACTGGGAATTCCACAAAGCATTTCACAATCATATTTTCTGGGGGTGGGCTTAATAGGGCCATGGTCTCTGCCAAAGAACTTTCCTACTTGAAACTAATTCCATTGTTTTAAAAGGAAATGTTGGGTAAAGAAATTTAGAGGGAAATACTAGCACATTGCGGTCATTCACATATGAAGCAATAATCAACTTTTTATATTCTATGACTGTCTGTCATGGCCTGGATGAAAGAAAGGCTCCATAGAGGTTAATAGGATGTATGTGACCCTTTGTGAACTATAACTCCCAGGATGAACCTTCAGCAACCTTTGTCTAGAGATGGCTGATTTTCCCAAACAGAACACATGCATGGCAAATTTGCATAGTTTGCAAATCGACACTGAGCTATAGGTAGTATAGGAATTTTTCATAATTCATTTCATGTTGTTTACCTTGCCTATGTTCTTTAACTTGATTGTATTTCTTGTGCTGGAAAACCTTTGTTACAAAAAAAATTACAGAAGTGACCTACTATCTGAATTAAAAAAAAACCTTGTACAGGAATTTGCATGCTACAGGGTAAAATAACAATCAACTCAAACCAAAAATTTGAGTGGCATATCAATCCTCCATCAGATATGAAACTTGATTTTGTCCATTGCTTCTTGGGGTCATGGTTGCCTGGTTACTCCAAGAAATTCCATTACTCAAGTGAGCATGTCTGAAGCCAACAAAGAACTCTTGACTGTCTAACATAAAGACAGCATGAAAATAAAAATATACAAGGACAAATTTGATCATTGATTTAAAAAACTCAGTGGAGCACAGATTTATGAAAAGCTCAGGGGCGTAACCACAGACAAAGCAGGCTGCAGGGGGGCCAGGAGGGGTAGGGACCCCATGAGGCTCTAATTTACATACAATTTCAATACAAATTGGCAAAACTGGTCAACTAGTGATTTTGGGGGTCTGAGAAATAATTTGCTGTGGGGCCCAGTAATATCAAGTTACTCCACTGGAAAAGAGGATTATCATTCTTAGCCATTGTAAACACTTTAATTCATTCCTTTGTGCATAGCATTGATCTGGTGTGCAAAAAAATTAAAAATACAAAACATAAAAGATAAACACAAAGGCGGAAATGTAAAAACTTGCACAGAGTAAAACTTTGCAAATACAAATCACAATGTGATATTATTCATTACACTTTTTTCGCATTGCGCATTACGAACCTTTAACACCTGCTCTGGAGTTTCATTAAATATTTTGTGGCAAAAAATGGTTTGCAATAGTGAAATTTTATTATATACATTACGAATGTTCGCAAAAGCAATTTGGTTGCAAACTTTGTGAGGAAGTCATTGAGGTCTTTAATCAGTCCAAAATGGGCAAAGTTGTTTTGCACTAACTAAAGACATTACATTCCCCCAAAAGTGATTTCATCTCCTTGAATATTACTTGCAGTGCAGTTAAGGAGGAGGCCAAATCCTACAGGAACCTGATACCATGTCAAACAATACATTACCATTCATATTTGATATATATTTGATCAGTGGTCTTCAGATTGTTCTCCATAAAGACTTTTTTCAACTACTTTCCATAATTTTTTACTGTTTTTCCAAAATCTAAGGAGCCAACTTACTAAATTCACGTGAAGGATTCGAAGTTCGAACAAATTCGATCGAATTTCTAACGTAGGATTTTTTTGTTTGGTCGAATATGTGAATTTTGGCATATTCGATAATCGAATAGGGAATGGTCGAATACATTCGAATAGAGTCAAATGAGTGAATATTCGATCATTCGACCAGTGAAGGATTTTAGTTCAGTTTATTCGATTGCCTACTTCGGCAGATTGGACCTACCGTACTGCAATAGAAGCCTATGGGAGCACTCCCATAGGCTTCTGAGGCTAAGTCCTGATCGAATAGGATTCGTGCGATCGAAGTCTTCGATCGTTCGAATTGTACGAATCATTCGACTGAACTAATGATTTATTCGTTCAGTCGAATGATTTATTATAAATTTCGAATGATCCAATATCAAATAAAAGGTAGCCTAGAACTATTCGATTAACATTCGAAAATTGAATGCTGATCGAATATCAAGTAGAAAGGAATTTTTTTGGGGGAATAATAGTAAATTTGCCCCTAAGTGTAAAGTTGAAAGTTGGTGTCTCTGGTGTTGGAGTCTCGCAGCTCAGTAATTCAGGTACAGACTCTAAACTGTTACAATTTTGCAACATTTAATTGATACATTTCACAGCAACATCTCTGGAGTATTAGCAACTATTGTATCAATTCTAACAGCTGCCTGTAATGAAACCCAGAGATTCTGCACAGTAGGGACAAATAATTACTGTATATAAAATACAGTAATTGGAAAAAGTCATTATTTCTGGTGCTCTATATGAAAACAACTAGTGAAGGTGGACAACCCCTTTAATGAGTAAAGAGCAGTGTTTGCAATAATAAGGTAAGACTATTATTAAGTCGCCTCTTCCTTCTAAATCTCTGCTTTGAGGTATGATAGCCTTGCACACTTAACCTATGTATATCAAATTTATGTTTCTAATGCAGTAAGAAAAGGAACAAAAATGTATTTGGCAAAGTTTCTGCCTCTATGTTATCTTACCTTTATGCCAAATAGTTAATATGATTTAATATTAGCCCTTTAAAAGGACTTTTTTTGAGTGAATAAATTATTTAATCATATTCGGTTCTTACAGAATAGAACAAATATGGTTTATTGTGCACTTATTTCACTCAAACACACAGTAAAGTAAAACATATGGACAGTGGGGGTCATTAGATATTATTAATTTGGATTTTGCCAAAGCGTTTGATACTATGCCCACCAACGACTGCTTTCTAAACTAAGGTCTGTTGGGCGTAATGAAATCGTTTGCACATGGATATGAAACCAGCTACACGATTGGGAACAGAGGGTGGTTGTTAATGGTAATTTCTCTACTTGGAGTAAGTGGGGTCCCCCAGGGCTCAGTATTGGGTCCACTTTTATTTAACTTGTTCATTAATGACTTAGGGGAGGGTATTGTAAGTAATGTATCAGTGCTTGCAGATGACACAAAACTATCCAGCCCAATTAATTCCATCCAGGATGCGGCATCCTAGCAACAGGAACTTGACAATCTGGGCAGCTAAGTGGCAAATGAGATTCAATATTGATAAATGTAAAGTCATGCACCTGGGATGTAAAACTATTCAAGCCACTTATACCCTTTATAGGATTGCCCTAGGCAAATCCGTTATGGAAAAGGACCTTGGAGTCCTTGTAGATGATAAACTTGGCTGTAGCAAGCAATGCCAGGCAGCAGCATCAAGGGCAAATAATAATACTTGTTGTATTAAAAAGGGCATTGATTCACGGCAGGAAGGGGTCATTCTTCCACTTTATACAGCACTGGAAAGGTCCTATCTAGAATATGCCGTACAGTTTTGGTCTCCATCACTCAAACAGGAAATTATTGTATTAAGAGAGGGTACAGAAAAGGGTAACTAAGCTGGTAAAAGGTATGGAAAATCTTATCTATGAGGAAAGACTGGCCAAACAGGAGATGTTCACACTGGAGAAGCGGCGCTTAAGGCGTGATATGATTACTATGTATAAATATATAAGGGGATCATATAATAATTTCTCTAATGCTTTATTTACCAGTAGGGAGCTGTGAAGATGTGGAATTCTCTCCCTGAATCAGTTGTACTGGCTGATACATTAGATAGCTTTAAGAAGGGGTTGGATGACATTTTAGCAAGTAAGGGAGTTCAGAGTTGTGGAAGATAGCTCATGGTCCGGAGTCAGTAAGAAATCCCCCCCAAGGCAAATTGGAGAGGCTTCAGATGGGTTTTTTTTACCTTCCTCTGGATCAACTAGCAGTGGCAGCTTAAAAATGTTAAAAGATTTAACTTGATGGACGTGTGTCTTCTTTCAGCCTTATTATGTTACAAAATTTTGCACAGCCTATACCAGCAGCACACCTAGTGGTCAAAATAGGGAAACATATTTATACTGTTGCAACCTAAATACCCAGACTTTCTCACCTTAAGAACTCATAGCAGGATGGCACAGAGTCAATTCTACATATAAATAAATAACCCCAGTACCCAGTTTGGCCAAACTGCATTGAAGTCTGTGGGCAACAAATTTTTTTATGCATGACAAATATTTTGTGTGACAAATTTTTTATGCGTGAAATAAATTATGTGCAACAAAATGTTTGTACTGCACAACAGATTTATATACCGAGCAACAACATTTTTTTTTTTTTTTACACGTTTTTTTTTTTTTTTTTAAAGCGTACCCATTTTTAATTTATTTATTTTTACGAGCAACTGTTTTTTCTGCAGTCTACCAGGAACTTTTGATCAACTGGTAGACTGTGAACAACGTCTTGGGCAGCCCTGTGCTGGGGGTATACACTTAAAATGTATGATCTGCAAAGCAGGGTGTGCTCCTCACATGATGAATTGTCATTTGCTTCTGGGCCATCATAACATTATCTTTGAAAGCTATTTATAATTGCGCCATAAAAGTATTTGCCTGATGCTTTTACATCACCTTTCTTACCATGTTCCTCTAAGAGGGGGCTGCCATATTTGTACAGCAGTAGTCCGTTAGCAATCGAAGCTCTGACTGACAGACTGAGATGGGACAGTCATGACCTATAGGTAACTTTTAAGGTCAATTAATATTTTGAAAAGAAAATATTTAATGTCAGTATAACTTTAAGAGTGGGATCTAGGTTGTCAGGGATACTGATGCCCAAGTATTTAAATGTATCAGCCCACTGCAATGGGGTAAGGAGAAACATATTCGGATTTATGGGGGAATATGTTAATATTTATCCACTTTGGCCAGTGGAGAACACCAGGGAATTTTACCCAGTCTTTGTTGCCACGTTATGGAATTATATGGCATACTGGTCCAGAGGAAGAGAACATGGTAGATGGGAAGAGGCATGGCTGGAAGCAACAACAACCTACTGATTATCCCCTGGGAATTTGAGAATATTTTCTTTCAGATAACTTGTTGCTGTTCAAACCTGTTCAATCAGTGATGAAATAATTGCTTATTCATACAAACCTTTGCTTCTATGGTTCTCAGTCATTTCCAGGGAAGCACTTGATATACAGTCACGAGGAAGGTAACAACAAAAACATCCCCACCAATCAAACTCGAGTTTTCATTTAACCTATGTGCCATATGCGTTTTATACACACTACAATAATACTAGCTTGTTTTAACCAGCTTACTATTTCTTCTTTATCTGTATAATGTTATACATATAAATATATATATTAATAATATACAGCAATATGTGGAGCCAATGTTTCATTTATTTATTTACAGAAATGGACAATTAAACCAACTAGACCCGTATCAGATCTTTGACAGGACCCATTATATTCCTATATATAGACAGATGCCTGAGGCTCAACTTGATTGGTGAAGAGATTAATATGTGGTGCTCTGGGCAGCAAGTCCATCTACAGGCTGTCACTGAAGTACACTTTCACAGAACTCTGTATGAAGATTACATTTGCCTAATCACATCATGTAAAATATGCAAACACCTGTGACAGGTTCACCAGACTTAACCATAGGCTGAGGTTGTTGTTTTTTTTTGTGGTTGTTGTTTGGGGAGGCAAGTATATGCCCCCTACTGTTTTATTAACAAGCTGCATGCAAATTCTCCCACATAAAATAAACACAGCGCCATGCCGGCATCATGCCTCAGCATACTGCATAAATGCAGTGCCAACCTCATGATGAATTGTCATTAGCCTGTATACAAATATATATAGGGAATTTATTTAGATGTGTATAAAGTAAGCAATACGAAAGTTGAACTGTCAGCATAGGCTACTAACAGTAAGTGGGGTCATAAAAGATATTAAAGGAGGCACAAAAGCAAACACTTCGTCCTACTTACAAAACATGTATTGCTGCACAGAGTATGCAATATTACTCATCGTCCTTCTGAGCTACTGCTGGTTTGAAGAAAAACCCCAGAACACCCGCCTTCAGCAACTATGCAATGGTTCGTTCCTTCCTTGTTTAAAGTCTGATGTCTTATGGGCTGGGCAGGCGTTTTCTTCAATACGGGCAATAACAAATAGGGGAGGGGTGTAGAGTCACGCCCTCCTCTACGATTTGTTCTAACTAAACGGGCTCGAAATCCTGGATCACCCCTTTCTAGCTGACAAATTGGTTTGTTCCAGATTCAGAGCACTACTGGGAGTTCCTACTAGTTATGTGAGAAGGCTGTTTTAATTGTAGGAAGCACGTGCAGTTTGACCTCTAGGTAAGTATAAACTTAATAAATATATATATATATATATATATAGTTTCTTCCAATATAGCTTGCTTTATAGCCAGTGATAGACAGCAGGGTAGTCACATTTGTACACATTGTACACATATAGAACATCTTTCCATACAAAATTTTATTATATGAAATTGCATTAGGCATTGTAGGATTTAACATGGCTCATATGACATTGATTTAATTTAAATGAACAAAAAACACCAGCAACACCGGTTTTCTTATACTTAGAATAAATGTATTATAAAGTGCATGTGCACTGTCTGTATTAGAAATGTATTGGGCTGCACATGCACTTTATAATACATTTATTCTAAGTATAAGAAAACCGGTGTTGCTGGTCTTCTATACATACTGAATATGGGATCCATTATCAGGAAACCCAGGGATCCCCAACTTTTTGTACTGGTGATCAACATTTAAATGTAAAAGGTTTTTGGGAACAACATGATCATGAAAAATGTTGCTAAGTTTTGCAAGTGCTATGTTTGGCTGTTGGACTAACCTATATGGGCCACAAGGGGACTTAAAGAGATACTGACACCAGAAAATAACCTTTTTTATATCCATCATAACATTATCTTTGAATGGTATTTATAAAAGTATTTGCGTGATGCTTTTACATTACCTTTCTTACCCCCATGTTCCTCTCTGAGGAGGCTGCCATATATGTGCAGCAGTAGTCCGTTAGCATTAGAATCTCTGACAGACTGAGATGAGAATGTCAGATTCAGGAACTTGAAGTAATAATTGCTTACAAAAGCAGAACGATCAGCAAAAAATGATCAAAGTGACCTATATGTAACTTTTAAAGTAGATTATTTTAAAAAGAGAATTTTTGTGTCAGTATCACTTTAACAAATAGCAGCTATAACTTTTACTAGCTGAAAAATGTGAAGTCGATATAAGGTCTGGATAGGTTTCAATTGTACGTGCTCCGCTGAGGACACTAAAAAGGACCCAAAGCAGCTAACAATAGTGCCCACCAACCTTGCTGTACTACTCTGCTGAAACTATAGCTGCTGTTTGATGAATACTTGGACATTTTGGGGCAAATTGACTAAAGCACGAAGCGTTTAACGCTAATTACGTAATTTAGCAACTTCACCGATTTACTAACAGTGTCCCTGGTTGAAAATTCTCTAGCGAAGTAGATAGATCAGCGCAAGTTCACAACCCTTACGCCAGGCGAACTTGCGCAATGACGCAGGGACGTAACTACACTAATTCACTAAGATGCCCATTTTACTGAACGTTACCTCTTGCACTAGACTTTACTTCGCCAGGTCAGACTTGGTGAAGTTCAATAAAATAGATAGGAGTTTGAAAAAAAAAACTTGAAACGCTGGTGTTTTTTTAAGGATGATATTCAGAAAAATAGCGTAATTTTTTGGGGGTTTACCCTCCTTCCCCCCCCCCAATATTTCCTAACATTTCCCAACTCAACTATACAGTTGGCACATTTTTAGGGCAATAGGACAACTTTATTTTTTTATTAAAGGTTTCCTGGGCTTGTGTAGTGTAATGTAGTGGCTGTAACATATACTTCTATTATACTTTTAGCTTCGCACCGTATGCAAATTAGGCATCGCTTGCGTAAATGCCCTTTGCATAAAGGTAGTGTAACTTCGCTACTTTTCACCTCCCTGAGCGCAATTTTGCATTTTATTGAATTAGCGGACTGGCGAAAATTCGCCTGGTGAAGTGGGGCAAATTGCGGCAAAGGCGTCCCTAGTGAATTTCTGCACTTTAGTGAATTTGCCCCTTTGGGAGAGGGAAAGGAGACCGAGGTTCAGGTTTTCAGTATCAAACAGCACTTTGCTGCCTACTGAGCTGGAACATGCTGGTGGCAAAACACAGGTAATAACCCCAAACAAACACCTGCCTGATTCCCTAAATCTGCTTATACTTCTGTTTGTGTGCCCAGTTGCTCAAGATGATGCACAGAAATAAATCGCAAGCGCTCCATCTAACCCACCCTGTGGTGTTGACCAGCTGCTAGAAGCACCCTTGTGCCAGTGCTCGGTCTAACCCACAATCTGGAGTTGGCTAGCTGCTATAAACAATAAAAAGCCAATATCTGTACATAAAGAGAAAAGATTTAAAAATAATTTTGCAAAGGCAACCTGTGTGCTGCCAATTATTTTTTTGCTATAGATGGTGGTATTTGTGATTAGATTAGATTAGATTAGATTCAAATTTATTGTCATTACACAAGTACAAGTACAAG
>CM044438.1:70665866-70694712 GCA_024363595.1 Xenopus borealis
ATGGGATAGATGAGTTGTTATTCTGTGTCAAACACACAATCCAAAGTGGCTTCATCTGTAGTACTGGTATGGGATCTATTATCCAGAATACTCGGGACTTGGGGCTTTCCTGATAATGGGTCTTTCTGTAATATGGATCTTCATACCTTAAGACTACTAGACAATCAAGTAAACATTAAATAGGCTGGTTTTGCCTCCAGATTAATTATATCTTAGTTGGGCTCAAGTACAAGGTATAGTTTTACTATTACAGAGAAAAAGGAAATCAGTTTAAAAAATGTGGATAATTTGATTATAATGGGAGACGGCCTTTCTGTAATTTGGAACTTTCTGTATAACGGGTTTCCAGATATCGGATCCCATACCTGTAGTACCTCACCTGCAGACAAAACATCTGCTTTCTATTCAAGCACGGATGCTACAGGTAGGATTACTAGACAAGTAACGAACATAAGAAATGTATTACATTACCCCATTAAAGTTGAAAGAGGATAAGTTCAGTAAGCAAACAAATGTTACTTTGTATTGTTATAACACTACTGTTAACACTGGCCCTGCATAGCGAGGTATATTTATCACAGAATATCCATGCAAATTAATATATCCTCTAGAATGTTGCTCCAATCAGCTGTATACTTATTTCTACAGTTATACCATGACCTGGATGAATCTTCACAAACATAATGTACAACATCTCTAGCCTACTTCTTTAGCTAGCCTTTAGTTCTCCTTTAAAGGGCAATGAAACCCCCAGGCGCTAACCCCCCCACCCCGGCCTATTGCCCCTAAGTCCCTATTTACCCCTCCTTCTTGGTGCCCTCCAGGGTAGTTCACAGGATCCATCTTCTTCTTCAACGTCTTCTTCCTGGATCGAACGCCGTCGGTGGCACATGCACAGTAGGACACATTTGCTGGTTGGTCCTACTGCACATGCACCCGAAGTTCACAAAGTCTTCTGATTTGTGAAATCGGAAGACTTTGTGAACTTTGGAGTTTCACTTCGTGAAATCGGAAGACTTTGTGAAGTTCACAAAGTCTTCCGATTTCACGAAGAAATCAGAAAGACTTTGTGAACTTCGGGCGCATGCGCAGTAGGACCAACCGGCAAATGTGTCCTACTGCGCATGCGCCACTTATTCCAGGAAGAAGACGTTGAAGAAGAAGGTCAGCAAGAATATAATGTGGCCTGAGCATCGTCACAGAGAAGCCAAAGAAATATGATATAGAGAACATGCAAAGGGTTTAAATTATTTTTCTGTGCATGATTGAATATTTACTATTGAGACAGTCATGCAGCTAAAAAGATGAGAGAAAAATGGGCATGTTCCTGTTTGAGATTCACAATTATTTTCACATTATTTCAAGGGAACTTTTCATTGAAAGCATAATATATATATATATATATATATATATATATATTTTTTTTTTTTTTTTGCCCTTTAAAGGGGTGGTTCACCTTTACATTAACTTGTAGTATGTTATAAAATGGCCAATTCTTTTCAATTGGTCTTTATTTATTTTTTTTACAGTTTTTTCATTATTTGCCTTTTTATTCTGGGGATCACCGGCCCCTTCTGAAAATGCTCTGTAAGGTTACAAAGTTATTGTTATTGGTTCTTTTTATTACTCCTCAATCTTTACGTCATACTGAAAGTTAACATAAAGGTGAAAAACCCCTTTAAGTTCCCAAATCAGTACAGTTGTTGCCAATGGCCTCCTAAATGGCAGCTCAGTAAAGGTGTTCATATGCACCAACACAGCCTGTGGCAGAAACTACTTCTAAGAAAGAAGAGACCAGCTGAGTATATTCTACTGAAGGATACCCATCCCTCACAGCCACTCGATCTATTCCTTCAAGTATAAAAATTGTATTTCACATACAAATGTATAAGAATATCAGTTTTCTGCAGACAATTTACGAAATGATGACAATACATGGAATAAAATGCAATTGATTACATTTCTATCAACATTAAGGTATTTCTAGAAGAGTTAATTCACATGGCATAAAATGTCTGGATCAGTTCGCAAAATACAAACTATTCATGTGTTCTGATAAATACACATCTGTGGTAAGCACAGCATTTCTGGGGATTTGAGAATGGACCACCAATTTTACCATCAGTTGCTAAATTCTCTCTCAAGATCACATGACCTGCTGGAATCTTTACTTCAACAATAGTTTACTGCCAAAAATGTGCATAAGAAATAGAAGGAAACAGAGAATACACAATGGATATGCAGAGAAAGTCTCAGATACAGCATGTTTTGTAGATCGTAGAAGGGCCAATTCGAAGAAACTTTTCAATTGTTCTTCGTTATTTATTTTTCATAGTTTTTTAATGATTTGCAATTTTCTTCTGTTTTGTTGCAGCTTTCAAATGGGGGTCACTGACACCATCTAAAAACAAATGCTCAGTAAGGCTACAAATATATTGTTATTGCCACTTTTTATTACTTATCATTCTATTCAGTCCCTCTCCTATTCATATTCCAGTCTCTTATTCAAATTAATGCAGGGTTGCTAGGGTAATTTGTACCCTAGAAACCAAATTGCTGACACTGCAAACTAGAGAGCAGCTGAATATAAAGCTAAATAACTCAAAAACAGTAAACAATAAAAAATTAAAACCAATTGCAAATTGTCTCAGAATATCGCTCTCTATATTATATTAAAAGTTAACTCAAAGGTGAACAACCCCTTTAATGGGAAACTAGGGATGCACTGAATGCAGGATTTGGACTTTATCAGTAGGATTTGGCCAAATCCTAATTTGCATATGTAAATTAGGGGCAGGGAGGGAAATTACGTGACTTTTTGTCACAAAACAAGGAAGGAAAAAATGTTTTCCCTTCCAACTCCTAGTTTGCATATGCAAATTCAGATTCGGCCGGATCTTTTGTGAAGGATTTAGGAGTTCGGATGAATCCAAGATAGTGGATTTGGTGCATCCTTATGGGAAACTAAAGCCATAAACGAATGGGAATGGCTGTTGTGCCAATTCCCATGACCAGCTACCCTAAGCTAGTTAAGATTGCATGAGCCTTTAGCAGCCCTAAGTCACCTTTGTGGCTTTCACAAATAACTGTCTGGATATGTGAAATGTACTGCATTAAGATGCACCTTAGCACTGCACCATTGAGAAGCACGAATGTGGGTTGACTAGAAAAAACAGGAGGACTACAGACATCACAGTCGAAGCCAAAAAAAGCTTCCAAAACTTAGAGCAGCACAGGATGTTCTATTTTATGTAGCATGGGGCTGTTAGAATTGTGAAGCAGTACAGAATCCCTTTGCCATTGGGCAATGCAAATACAGTAAGTCATGTTTATTTGAGGCTGAACGTACAGCAAACTCACTCTGGTATTTTCCCAATTTATTTGGTAGTAACACTCATTTTCATTAACTTCCCTCCCTCACTTAAGTGTATTCTAGATTTTCTGCAAAGCAACCTCTCCTGAATGTCAGTGTGAAATAAAACATTTATTTGTAGAGCTACTTATTTGTCTTTGTGAATTAATTTCATCATGGTCATGAAAGGTCTGAAAAGTGGTTAAAGTGGACCTGTCACCATAAAAAACACTATATAATTTATTTAAATCATGTTTCCTTCAGTCTTGGAATTACACTATCACAGCATGCAGGTACTGGCATTTTGTGAACCGTTATTAAGGCATGTGTTGCATCATCCCATTGTTTGGTTTATGTGTCAAAATGGGGGACTTGATGAACATGCCCATGCATGTGGATACACATAGAGATGCTGGAAAGGCAAGGGGAATGTGAGGCGTGCAGTGACATCCAGGAAGTACAGAATGGAAAGTGAAAATAATTGCCTGTCCCATCTCTATGGGGCAAAGTCACTATGGGGCGGAGCTGCGCTAGTGCAGCCTTCACCGCTCTTCACATGGCAAATTTTCGCCAAAGCTCGTCCAATTCACTAAATATCGAAGTTGCGCTCAGGTAAGCAAAGTTGCGCTAGTGAAAATTCACCCGGCAAAGTGAAGTTGCGCTAGCAAAGTGCAATTTGCATATTGCACCCAATTTGAATGGAAGCGTATGCTGCAGCAAACACATTAAACTACACAAGCCCAGGGAAAGTGAATAAAAGTTTATAGACATGTTCTAATGCCCTACAGTATAGTTAAAGGTGCCATATGTAGGGGGGAAAGTGGGCACCCTAAAAAAAATTTGCTATTTTTCAGCCTATAACCCAAAAAAATTCCTATCTACGCCATTGAACTTCACCTGCTCTGACCTGATCTACATCGCTGGCAAATTTTTGTGTTATAGAAATGTTTATGTTTGGGTGACAGGCCTCCTTTAAGAATGTTCTGTAAATGGCAGCAGCACTCTACAGCTGTTTTCATGCATTTTTTCCAAGCTAACATTATTTTAATACATACAGCATTTTTGCATAAAAGCTTTAACAATATGTGTGATTTTACATGGTATTAAAGCTGCAATGTTAGCAGGGCTGTATACAAGTCTGGTACTGGCCCTCAGTGCCTATTTAGAAATAGAGTTCCATTAGCAATATTTTTTCACCAAAACATTATAAATATACACCTAAAATCTAGGGCTATTTTGAACACTTTGCCTTCCATTGTTTAGTAGCTAGGGAGGTAGCACTTGATTGCTATAGCAGGTAATGGTGACCTTTCTCACTGCATTCTAGCTGACAAATTGCAGGTTGTCAAAGAGCCTGCAATGGTGCCATTGTGAAATGATGTCATGCTTTCATATGCCTATTCTCTCTAGAGAGCATCAGAGTTCAGGAAATGGCACCTTGTTGGGCACTAGAAAGTGAATTGACAAATGTAAAATACAATGTGCTACCACATTAGGTTACTGTGTTACAGCTGTTCCTGTCTCTGTTCACTTTTGTGTGACTAGCTTGAAGAACCTCTGTATAGACTGAGGTTTTCCTATTTCAGTCTTGATTTTTGCAAATGGTAGCTGGACTTCAGCTATGTCACCTTTCTGTTTTTTAGACTACAAAAGCAAAGAGAAGAAGTCAACTCAAATAATTTTTTGTGTACAGTGCATGCAGCCTTTTCATTTACATTTTTTTTAAATGGTGTATTTAAATGTGTTTTTTTTAACATATATCAACATTCTTAAAGGGGCAGTTCAAAGTTGACGTGAATATGTTATAGAATGACCGATTCTAAACAACTTTTCAGTTGGTCTTCATTATTTAATTTTTTTTTTAATAGTTCTTCAATTATTTGCCTTCTGTCTCTTTCCAGCTTTCAAATGGGGGGCATTGATGACACCCATCTAAAAAACAAATGCTCAGTAAGGCTACAAATGTTATGCATATTGCTACTTTTTATTACTCGTCTTTCTATTCAGTCCCTCTCCTGTTTGCATTTCAGGCTCGTTTTCAAATCAATGCATAGTTGCTAGGGCAATTTGGACCCTAGCAACCAGATTGCTAAAACTGCAAACTGGAGAGCTTCTGAATAAAAAGCTAGATAACTCAAACTGCAAATAATAAAACATTAAAACCACTTACTAATTGTCTCAGAATGTCACTCTCTACATCATACGAAAAGTTAACTCAAAGGTGAACAACCCCTTTAAAGGATTCTTGGACATTTTCATCTACGGGGAAAGTAGGGTTGTCACCTTTTGTGGAAAAAAATTACCGGCCTTCCTATATATTCTATCTTTTTTTCCCCTATTAATAACATTGGGATAAACCATCATTTTTACAGACCAGGCCAGTACAATAACAGCCAGGTGTCAACCCTAGGGGCAACCTGCTGACTTTTCCCAGTTTTTATTATTATTATACCTACTATGCTATGCCTTAAGCAGAAATGATTCACTGCTTATATATATGTTGTATGGTTTATTGTCTTTCAAAGTGGCTATAGTAACCACTGCTACTGTAGTCCCTCATGTGCCTGGTTTAATCCCTGGGTGGAGGCATTTCACTCATCCAAAATTCTGAAACCTCTCACTTAGCAGAGGCTTGGGATCTGTTCTGTTAGCACCACAGTATGGCCCTAGAGATACCAAGAAAGGGTAACCATCATTTCAGTCAACCAATACAGTAATGTAATATTAGCTTAATGTTGCATATTCTGATTCTTTTTATTTACCATGAAAATTAACTATGCAGATTTTTTTTTTTTTAAACCAAACAATTAACAGAAAATAGCTTCCCTATGCGTTTCAGCTTGTTTGCGTTCCACCCCTCATACACACACACCTTTCTGCCTGTTTTATTATTTATGATAGGGTAGAGGTTAAAAAAAAAAAGTCGGGACTTCAGCGATTGGGAAAATGTAATTTTTAAGATGCCAAGCCTGCCATCCTAGTGCTCAATATAGAACGCGCAAACCAAAACACAGCACACAGGTCACATTTATGCGCCGGAAGAAGAGGGGAAGCTCGTGAGTGCAGAATAGCTCATACTCGGAGTGACTTATTCTGTGTATTATTTTTTAAACGGTTAGTTTACAGTTTCATATGATATGCACCTGATGTAATAGGTTTACAGTGATCAGTATAAAGGCTGGTGCAAAGAAGGGTAACGCTTAGGACAAAGGCAACTTTATTCCATTGTAGCGTTATACTCAGAAGAGAGCTTGTTCCTACTGTGACTTGATACCTAAACCAAGTTGCTAAAATCAGGCCTGTTAGGAATTTTATATGCAATGGCAGATTACTGCAATACAGCCTTCAGTTTTTGACTCATGGAGTAGTGGTGTCTGTTATTAGCATAATTTCTACTAACTCAAACCAGACTAAAAATAGATTTTTTTTTTGTCCGTGTAAAGGTATTTTTTGTGTGACTGTCAAAATGTTATTCTGGCCAATTGATATCATATGAGTCAGGCACATCTTAAAAGAAAATCCCTGAGTGTTGAAATCATTCATTGAAACTGGAGGTCTTTGATGTATACACTTATAATATGTTATAATGGTTATATCCTCAGCCCTATGCTAAACCCAGTCAATTCATTTTCTCTCCCTTGATGCTTTTCATTTGTAAAAAGAAGCCCACATAGCACACAATCATTACAGGAGACACTTTAATCTGCAAGGAAGATGTTACTCCAATAGTCATCATGGAAAATGTTTAGCCCAAGTCTTTGGTAGCCCATTAAAGAAACATGTACACAACTTTCATTGGCAGAGTGAGGAAGAACATGGTTAATAAATATACAAACAATGATTAAACAGACTTCGGCCTAATAAGTAATTCACTGGCAGTGTTTCCAAGAGTCTTGGATACTCTTAACATATTAATTACATCACTGTTATGTACAAAATGACTGGATTTTAAGACTTAATACATCGCCGTCATTGATTTGAACATAGACCATCTTTCAGAGGGTCTCAAAGCCAAGGTTGACTGCCCAAAACATCAAATGTCTTGCATAGAAATGTAGTGACAGCAGAACATAAGTGCAAACAACAAGTGTTCAAGTGTCCATTGCCATCAGATTAGGAAAAAGGTTCAGGCAAAACGCCTGATCTGGATTGCCTTCAAGGAGTAAAAGGAGTGGGCCAATTTTAAGTCAGACGTTTACTGGTGTCACAGTAGTTTATACAAAATAAAACTGGTTAAACAGATGTCTATATGGCATAATGATGAACAGACTGGATCATTCTTTTCATATCAAAACATTTTATACAATGTAAAACAAATAAAAACACTACTCAATCTTGTATATCTGTACATATTTATACATATACGTCATTTTGGGAGGCACAATAAAAACGAAAGTTCCTTTTGCAGTAGGCATGAAGCTGAATTGTTGCACCCACCGATGGCCTATATTTGCTATTCTATACATATAGGGAGATGGCACACTTGGGAGATTAGTGGTCAGGGAGAATTCTGCTATGTCACAGGCGACTAATTTGAAAACGATTGACAAGAATTTAAATTGCTGGTGGGAAAACAGATGCGTTGCTTCAGTTAGCTGAAATGGTTCAAAATTCCCTTGCGAGGCAGAGGCAACTTCGGGAAAATAAAGCAACACATTTTCCCACCAGTGATTTACAGTAGTGCTGGTGGGAAAGCATTTGTGGAGATTACTACCCTGCAGATTTAGCATGGCCATGCTTGCCACCACCCTTATACCGGGCAAAATATAGGAAAAAAAATCAACGGTATTTGATACGGTAGATTTAAAACAGTGTGCGCTGGGAAGTAAACATGACCCTCATCCCTGCTTAGGGTCACTTCAATTCTCCCAAAAACCTCTGAGCTCAGAGGACAAGAGGGGAACCATTCCTCTTTATCTTGAGAATCATCAGCCTGCAAGAGCCGCACAACAAGCAAAGGTTTACATAGCTCTATATAGTATTATTTCTATACCACAATTAAACATTTCTTAGTATACCCTGGGCAACCAGATGGCTCAGCAATACAATGGCTACACCGTGTGGTATAAAAACAACAAGATTACCCTTTTTTTTTTGCAATGGCTCTTGTTGAAAAATCAATCCAAATATATGCTAAATGAAAGAACATTTTAACTTATAACCTTATAAACAATACAGCATTTGGTTTCTGGTGTGAAAAAAAAATAGCAAGCTGTCTTACAAGGCTTCTACTGCATACTGGTGAATATAATGCTGGCACAATATTCTGAAATCTAAAAGCTAAACAAACAACTTTAATAGCTCCCTGCTGGCAAGATAAGACATCCATAGGAGGAGAAGGATAATGCAGGTTGTAGTAGCCATTATCAGAACAAAAGAAGCTTAACCAAGACTAAAAGTGCCAGCTGGGCCAGGATAATACCAGCACAGAAGCTAAAGAAACATTAGGAGGAAAGTAGTTATCCATACTTCTAGTACCTGATAATTTCTTATACTCCGTGGTACCAGAAGAGGGCAGATGTGCCCCAAAGTTTTGGATTCTGTTGAGGAGAGATGAGATGAGCTGTGAGACTAAACACAAGATTTTAGCCCAGACAGTGATCAGCTGACAGACGTCCCTTTTATAAATACCCCAGGATTTCATATTGAAAGCTCTTACACACCAATATATGCTCATGTGCACAGAATTCTTTTTATTGGATTTACTTCTAAAAGATGTATTGCATGTAAAAGTGTTAATATATGTTCCTTGCTCAGCCATCTACACAATACAATGACGGACTGTGTGTGTATCTGCTCTTTATGCCTAGTGTATTTGACAGTGTTCTGCCACTTAGCAATGCTGGGGTTAATTGATTCTAGTTTATTCCATGGATATGTCCCTGTTAAATAGACTTTTTATATTAAAGGAAACCAAGTACTACATCAGTATGAAAATGAGTTTTGCCCACTCCTGTTTTCCACTGGATGGCAGCAGTGGATAAAACACCCCATGAGCCATAGCCTTTATTTGGAACGATGGCTTCATTTTTCACTAATGTTTAGTTAGCTATTCAACATCTCTCTTCAACGTGGACTTTAAAATGCTGTCTGGCTTGCTAGGTATGTCATTGGCTAGGACAGGGATTCTTAACCTTTGGGTTGTGACTCAAATATGGATCTCCATGAGGTTTATGGTGGATCACCATAATCCACCCACATGTGGTAGATAAAATAAAAATTTTTGGGGACGCATCATTCATACTTCAACTTAATTTGAGGAATTTCCTGAATGAAAAACATAAAACATTGGGGAACCCTGGGATATGAGCTAGTGTACGCAACTAGGTTTGAATCCTTAAACTTAGAAAACATCACTGTAGATCATCATATACATCCCCCTTTAGGATGTGCTTATTTGCTTACTAGGGATGCACCAAATCCAGAATTCGGTTTAGAATTTGGCCTTTTTCAGCAGGATTCGGATTCAGAGGAATCCTTGTGCCTGGCCAAACCGAATCCGAATATGCGAATTGTGGGCAGGGCAGGATTTCACATGACTTTTCGTCACAAAATAAGGAAGTAAACAAATTTTATTCAACTTTTTTCCTTTCTGTCCCTAATTTGAATATGCAAATTAGGATTCGGTTCAGCCAAATCTTCCATGAAGGATTCAGCCGAATCCAAAATAGTGGATCCGGTGCATCCCTATTGCTCTCAATTATATAAGGCATATGGCATGTACCATTTTCTCGGTCACAGTTTGAGCCAGCCAAAAAGTGCCTAATGCAGCCCCATCCTCCTCCCATTCACTTTTATGTGGGAGTGGTTTGAGACTGAAAAGCTCTCAGGTGTTTTCAATTCAAGTGTGAACTTATGGCGCCTTTTCAATGGCAAAAATATGCCAGCAGAGAAAATGCTGTCTGCGCCGTCAGCCTAAGGTAATTGGCATGATAAGCTCACTTGCCTTTTTGTTAACCTTGACTTTACACAGACACAATACTGGCAAACTCTACGCATATGGCACCTTCTTTTCCCCAAGAAAAATAAATATGGCAGGCTTCCTATACATATAG
Source organism: Xenopus borealis (assembly GCA_024363595.1). NCBI lineage: Eukaryota > Metazoa > Chordata > Amphibia > Anura > Pipidae > Xenopus > Xenopus borealis. The sequence continues at coordinate 70,676,274 of CM044438.1, forward strand.
TTTTATATACGCTTGAACTGTAAACATCATTGGAGGTATATGACACAAATGTACTCTCATTTGTGCACACACACCTAATTTACAGAAGAACATAAGAAGACATAGCCCTTAGGTCCTTCTTTAGAAACAGTACATTTATGTGAAATTCAAAGCAAAGCAAAGCAAACCTTACAAATACATTTTGGAAATGACAAATCTCAGTGGCAATGAAATGGTGCAATTGAGGAGTTACTACTTACTAGATTTATTACCTTGGTTATTTAATTATGTGCTACCCAAGATGCGGAAGGTTTACACAGTGGTCAGACTACATCGCCAGGAATCTATTAGCAATGGCTGGAGGGCACCTAACTATTCCCATCCAGTGTCCTCCCAATGAACCAAAAAACTCATCAATACAGGGGTTGCTAGTTGCAAAAAAAAAAACAACCTTTTGGCCTTTCCCACTACATTCCTCCTTTAAAGGGAAACTATTATATAAAATGAAAATGTAATATAAGCTTCAGCATAATTAAATAAGAAACTTTCTAGATATAATCAATATAATATTCTGTATTATTTCTGAAATGAAGTTTATCTTCACTATTGCTCTCTCAGCATCTGTTTCTATACATTCAGTCTTCATGCAGTTGGGTGTCAGACATTGACAGTTAGATCCCATAGATCTTATATTGGGGCTCACTTTCCTAGCAGATGTATTAGAGCTCACTAAAATAACCGATTCCAGTGCAAATAAAAAATAAGTGGATGCTTCATTATTCAACACAGTAAGAAAAGCAAAAAGTCACATGTTGACATCGCTTTGCAGAATCATGCAGCTGGACAGAGGGGGTCTCCTTGCTATCTGCAACAGTATTTTCTAAAGGTAATAGAGACATCTCCAACCTTGGGTGGGCTTCTGCAGCTGATAGAGGATGCTGAGGAAAGATTCTGGCTTGTTTCCTCCTCAAATTTCCATAGCTTCTGAGTTTGGGAACTTCTCCTCCTCTGAATATGAATGGAGAGAATTTAGAGAGCAGAGTGTGTGTTTTTTATTACTGACCAGCAGCTGGTTATTGTAAGTTTGCACTTTATTCTCAGTTCTTCCAGGGCAAAATACATTTGCTTCCTGTAGGAAATTTGCATCAGTGCAATCCATATCCTCATCATTTACTTTCAAAGACTCAGGAGATCTTGGCCTAAAAGGAGGGATATCCTGCACACTATACTTGACACTTGAGAGTTTTTGATGTGCTTCAGACCCAAGTTGTGTGGGTTCACATTTTCCAAGTGTAAAGGAGAGCCCTGAAGTTGTATATTCCTTTCTAAAAAGCTCAGGAGACACTGGCAAAGATCTGCAATGTCTTCTGGGAATTACGGAGAAGTCTGTGGTATCCTCACGTAATAGCTGTCGTAACTGTCCGCTTGATCCATCTCTTTTGGGTGAATGTAGGTCAAACACATGAGAAATGACAGATTTGCTAGGCATGTCAAAGAATTTGGTTATTCCTTTTAAGTCTTCCCTGGCACTAAAAGGATTCACTTTGCGCACAGCTCCCTTGTTGGGTGTGTAGAACGGGTCCTGCACATTGACCTTCCGCAGTGGCTTACATGCAAAAATATCTGACTGGCTGCGGGATAATGTATTGTTTCTTCTGGGCCGTGGAGACTTCTGAGGAATTTTATTATCCTGAGGCAACATGGAAATCAAGCGTTTTACCCCCTGGCATTTGTCATTGAGCCCTGAAGGACAAAAAAACAGAATATACTTTTGAAAAACCTTACAAATGTCTATTATTATTATTATTATTATTATTATTAATAATCAAATGGCCTATATAAATATTTACAGCAGTACTGTGTGGGAGTATAAGGGGGTCTCCTAAAGGTATGAGATCTATTCAGGAAGCTTGGGCCCTGGGGTTTTCCAGATACAATGTTTGTCTGTAATTTGGATTACAGTACCAAATAACATCATATAAATCTTACATGATTGTTTTGTCACCAAACCATCAAGTACACAGTGTGATTTCATTTATAAAGAAAAAGGAAATCATAAAGAAATGTACATATTCAGTGCTGCAAAATATGTTGGTGCTTTATAAATGTTAATAATAATATTAATAATATAATAGATGTAAAATGGATTGTGACAGTTGGCCTCCCCACAATTTAGAGCTTTTTAGCCATCAGGTTCCCAGATAAGAGATTCCATTTCTGTAAATGTGCATGTGGACAGCTAAAACTTTTTTATGCTTGTCAAATAAGCCATGTGATGTGCTATTAATAACATTGGGATCAGCCATTAAAAAAACGGCCAGGTGGCAACCCTACTCACAATGTTTCTGCAAATCAGAAGCAACCTGGTTCAAAGTGAGTTCATTTTCTATGTGAGCTATTTAATAAACAAGCACATCTGAATTCCAAAAGATAATTACAATGCCTTGTGAGTAGAGGCATTTTCCAAAACAAAGGGGCAGATTTAACAGTTGTGAAGTTGGAGCTCAACACAGACACATTCACCCACTTTCTGTTCATTCTTATGGGATTTTTAAAAGTGTCTTTATTGAATGGTGAACTCTAAAACTTGCCATAGACGTGCAAATGTTCTTCTGTTCTATGATGAGCGCTCATTCGTTGTAATCTACCATTCAGATTAAATAAAGTAGTAAAGGAACAAATCAGACGATGTTCTTGTAGTGACATCAGTTGTACGAAAGTTATGTCCGACTAGTAGGGACAGTCTGATTGACTAAATGACAATCCACACACAGTCAGAAATCATACAAACGATCGATGCATCTATGGGCAGCTTAATTTTCACCCATTATAAAAAAAACTTCCAGAAATCCCATAGAAATAATGTGGGTGAAGTTTTGTGCCCCACAATTTCCACAATACTGAGGGATCTCCAATGTATGTTACCAGCCAGCAGTGCATCTTTGTGTGTGTGAGCCACTCACCTTTAGCAAGAGAGATTGGTTTGGGCTCTATGTTATCGTCACTCAGATCTTTTCTCTCCCTTTCTGCCTCCTCATTTCTTAAGCGATTTGAAATGTTCTCAAGTTGCTTTACAATATCTACAAAAGACGGACGGAGTTTTGGGTCCATCTAAAAAAAGAAAAAAAATGTTTGTTTTGTATGGTTTTCCTGTTATGATTTAAAAAGTGTCCTTTATTTTAGTGTGGGTATAGTTAAAGTAACAAACCCCCTTTATTTTTTATGGCTTTATCTGCAAACATTACAAAACATGCTTATATCTAGTAGTAAAAAAGTAATTAATGCCTGAGCAAGTTTTACAAGGCAGTCTACTTCTGCACAAGCCAGTGTTAACAAGTTCCACCTATGTACCTGGTCTCATGAGAAACACTGTAGCAACTAGACAGGCAGTCCATCCATTTAAAGATGCAGCACAGAATCAGAAACCGTTGTTGTACCTGTACATACTGAGCCCTACGCACTGGCATACACATGCTCAGGGACATCACTCATGGAAAGGAGGCCAAAGACACTGCAGAGCAATACTTCTTAATAAAGCCTGATTCACATCGGAGTTAAGGTGGCCATACACGGAGAGAGATCCGCTCGTTTGGCGATGTCGAACAGGTGCGGCCGCGATCCAACGGGATTTTTAATCCTGCCTGATCGACATCGGGGAAGGCCGTTGGAGGGCCCCACTCTTGGGCCGATAAACTGCTGACGTCTGTCGGCAGCTTTTATCGCCCCGTGTATGGCCACCATTAGACATTGTACTGCAACAATTTAGTTTCTCCAGCATAAAAATCAGGTGCAGCCAGAATTCCATGTGACTTTCACATCCAGTGAGGTGAAACACACCTTGCTAAATAAACTCTGTTCTAAGCAGTGGCATAGGAATTAATTTTGACCAGTCATGTTTAGTTAGCTATTTTTTTTTATTGCTATAGGATATTACAATGGATCATATATGCATTGAGGGGGAGACCAGAACCTCAGTAAACTAAGGTATAATGACTCCCTTTGAAGGAGAGTGCACACAGGGAAAATTAAGGAGAATAACAGGAGGAATTAGGAAGAATAACAGGCAGTGCCAGTGTGGAAGATAAGCTAGATGAGGTAGTGGGCAGAGAAAAGAAAAACGAGGGTGGAGATTTGTTTGGGGGTTTCGATTATGGCAGGGAGGGCCACAGGTTGTCTGTACATGATTTACAACTTGCTATCAGTATTATATATATGTTTACAAATGCAAGAGTTCTATCTGGTAAAATGGGAAAGCTGGAGGAGAAATATGATGTAATTGCCATTTCTGAAACAGCCAGGCCCAGAATGGCAATCTGTGAATTTAAGCAAATGCCACAGAGGCTGCTGTAAGATGCCATAGACATTCACTATTTATTGGGCTGGTGGGGGGTTGTTTGGCCCGCTCTGTACATGAAATGCAAGGGCCTATTTGGACTCCCAGACCTGAACATGACAATGATTTTCATGGCAAAAAACATGGGGCAGCTATACAGTATTGAGGAGCAGGGAAAAAAGAAGAGGATGAGGGGTATGTGTTTGTTATGCAGAATTTCAAAGCCAATATGAAGGAAGAATTGATGATAGAAAAAGAGAGAGCTGATGCATTATGGATGGCTCTTTTTTTTAGATTGTAAATCAGGGGTGTCCAACCTGCGGTCTGAGGGCCACACGTAGTCCAGGATGGATATGAATGTGGCGCAGCTTGAAACCCTTGGTTCCTGAGGAAACTTCATGTTGTAAAGGATATAGGAGTAGGAAACAAACATTTTTTTTCTTAAGGGCAGTATATATTGAAGAATAGAACATGAATAGTTGTAATTTAAAATTATATTTAATAATAGCTGTTCCTAATGTAGAGACCCTGAGATTTGGGTGTAGTTTAATCAGACAGTTTCCCCTCCATATTTGGACACCTAAGGGTCCTTAAGTAACTCAGGCAGCTATGTCCCTGTTCCTGGGTCCATATTAGTTCCAGGAGATTGTCCACTAGGGGGCAGTAGTTAACAAGATAAAAGGAGATAGCACCATGTGCTCAGGGTCTTACTCCTGGGACCGTGCCTCCCAGAGAGGTGTTACGGGGCCAAGGTCTGGTTCCTCTAAAGTTAGGTTTAGCCAGTGGTAGTAGTCACTGTGATGGTCACTCTAGGAGTGAAAGGCAGCTCAGGGTAGCTAGCAAGCAGCTGTGGCTCCACCAAGGAGAAATAGTGGGGTTAGGACCCCGTGGTATGTAAACCACTAGTTCAGGGATTACAGTGGGTGAGTTGAGGACCAGATAGGGTGCCAAGACCCAAGACCCCAGGCTGAATACAGTGGGTGAGGTGAGGACCAAATCGGGTGCCAAGAAACAAGACCCCAGGCTGTGAAATCCAGGGCCTATTGCTAACCACCTGAGAGGAGACATTATCTAGTGAGAGGGTAATTATCCTGTTGAAACGTGAATCATTGCTGCGTGCTATCTATCTTGCATATTGTCCTTATCATCCCACTGGAGGGATTATCAAAGTATCCTACTACGCTGTCTGTTCAATAAATAAGTTCAAGTTTGCTGCAAAGAACCGTGTCTGACTGAATCTCCTGCTGCACTGAACAACACCAGGTACCGGGAGTTGCAGGGAGTTGCACGGGTACACTGGGGGTCCTGGGCACAAGCTAAGCAGTTAGCCGGGTCACACACGTTCCACAAATCAACAGCTAAAGCTGCATCTACGGGAGCGCTACACTATTTATTCCCTGAATAAGTAAATTAATCAGCAGGATCACAATATGTGGATTTATTCGGAAGTAAGTAAATTAATACAAAAGAAGAGGAAAGCATTTACTAAACTATAAAGACAAAGTTGAGAAACGATTCCCCAAACCCCAGTTCCCAATCAGCAAAATCCGGTATGGCAGTAGCCGCAGCAATTTGGGAAGTTGAAACACAAGACTAGTGTTTGACCTCTCCTCACTCACTCAAATTTATCAGTAACCTCCCATCTCTATTAATGTGTTTAACAATATAAATCATTACAGTTATTTCAAGGCCACATTACTGCTTTACACTGCTTTTTTCATAGTACAGAGCAACGTGTAGAAAGTGAAAGCCAAGAGGTGCAAGAAAGGCCCAATAAAATGCCTCAACCTCCTAAGTAGCAGCCCTGCAGATGTGATTTAAGGAATAAATATTATTTATAATTGTGAGCAATAGAAAGTGCTGGATTTTACACATAAAGTAGATATGTAATTTAAACAATAGGCCAGTGGTTTCTCTAGAGAGCACATGCCATGTTTTATCTCAACCAATTCCTCAGGACCTCTCTAAACTGCACCTATCTTTGGTATTTAGTTCCATACTCCATCTTCAGGTTTTAAATTTTTTTTACATTTTAACACTGTTCAGTAACATTGATTGGCTAAACAAAACTTTAATAAGCACATTTTACTCTAAAGGCATTAAATAAAGGCCTTGTTGCTAAAGGTGAATTAACCAATTGGTATTACATTAACACTGTAGTATTTGTTGCATTAGCTTGTAAATATACTATCTACATATTTGAATTTATACATCTAAGTGTTTGTTTCTGGTAAAGTGTTCTCAACAGATATTTATAATTTTGATGTTACATAAGTCACAGATGCATCCAATTTAATAACATTAGTGCTAACAAATGTTCAGTTTTGGTAATACTGCCCCTTATGAGTTTAGCCAGTAAAGGCTCCATATAAATAGGCAAATTCACTAACCTGTGAAGTTGCGCTAGAGAAGGCTTCGCTAGTGTGCTCCGCACTTCGCCAGACGTAGTTTTGCCAGCGCTATGCAAATTCACTAAATTGCGAATTTGCGCTGAGGGCTGCGAACATTAGCGAAGTTTTACTACTGTTACTTCACCAGGCAAAGTGTATTTATGCTAGCGAAGCCACTACATTATACTACACAAGCCCAGGAAACCTTTAATAAATAAAATAAAGTTGTCCTATTGCCCTAAACATGTGCCCCCTGTATAGTTGAGTTGCCATATGTTAGGAAATGTAGGGGGCCACTATCTTCCTAGGCCAGCGTTTTTTTGGGACTTTGAAAAGATTTTAAGTTTTTTTTTTAAAAACTCCTATCTATTGTATTGAACTTCACCAGGTCTGACCTGGCGAAGTAAAATCTAGTGCAAGAGGTAACATTCAGTAAAATGTTTATCTTAGTGAATTAGCGTAGTTACATCCCTTTGTCAGTGCGCAACTTCGCCTGGCGTAAGGGTGTGAAGTTGCACCAGTCTATTTACTTCGCTAGTGAATTTTCGCCAGAGACATTGGTGAAGTTGCATATTTAGTTCACACTGGCGAATTAGCGCTAGCGTTAGACGCTTCTCGCTTTAGTGAATTTGCCACAAAGCCTGCACACCCCAACAAGCAAGGGAAACAAGAATAATACCTACATTGCAGCAGTTGAATGTGAGCTGAAGGAAGTCAGGGGGGCAGTCTCCCACCATGTGTTGAAAGCCATCATAATCTAAGCCAAAATTCTAAAATAATAAAAGAGACATTAACTTTTTTTTTAGCAAAGTGCTGTGCAATTTGGCAGTCACAATGCACAAACTAAAGAGGGGGTTGTTTGGTTCAAAATGTCCACAGCTGTGTTCTTGTGTCGGTCATAGAACCTGTCCTAGTAAACTACATGTACAAAACCATCCTCAAGTGTTACTTTATGACATCATGCTACATGCTAGTCAGGCATTTACCAAAATTTAGAACATAAAAACAAAGAATGTCATCCAGAACACAAAACCAATTTTGCAGTGTGATGGATTTGTGACAGGAACACTCTGGAATTTGAACAAGGCTGCTATAATCACCCAGAAGGTTCCCTGCCACATGCTCACCTCTGTGCGTGGTAGATAATCAGGGTCTGCCTGTATTCGGGCTATTATTTCACAAAGGATTATACCATAGGAGAACACATCTGCCTAAAAGGAAGAAGAAAGAGAACATGCCTTTAGTACAATAACTGCAATTTCATGTAATAAAGATTTAGTTTAGACCAAAGGTCAACAACTTATTCAAATACTCAGCTGAGCCCATCTTTCAATCCATCCCCATATATATATATATGCATAAGTGTCAAGCTGCTATAGATCTTGTGTTGACTGGGGTAAATAAAATCATCATAGAAGGCAGCAATATTTACCACCACTAGGGTCTGTACTGATTAAGTTATCCAGATAATATTCACCTGTCTCTTAATGGAGGCAATAAAAAAATTGTAGTTCAACCCTTATATATAACCTAACATAGTTTAGGTTAACGCTGGCATATTATTCAAGAACCTTTGCAAAGAAAATAGCACTTCTCACTCTCCAAACTATTTTTTTTTTTTGCTGAAGGCATGGCAAATGCATTTGACTGGAATAACAGATCACTGGAACTAACAATGTGACTATAGAAGCAGATTATTGATTCCGGGCCTAGTAATTTGCCAAGTGTTGTCAATACTCTAGATTGGATGTGAAATAAAATATGGTAATAGATCAATTGTTTGCTGGGTGTAATAATATACAACAGGGATCACCTAAATTAATTTGGCATGTCTCAAAAGATTTTCCGTCACTTGCTGATGACAGGTTCAGAGCCTTGATTAGAAAAGATGCTCCAGTGCTTTGTTTTAACAATATAAATGATAAGGATCTGGGAATGCTCCTTTATGTCCTATGCTTTTACTGGTGTAAAGATTAATCTTTTACTACCATTCAATGCTCAAACCCAGTTGCAAGCTATTTGTTTAGCCTTTGAGGAATTTCACGTATTTCTATCTGACAGCATGGGAAAAATATTGACTTGTAAATGCAAAGACTGTTACTATGGCCATTGGTATCTACACTACCAATGCACACAACACCCTGCCACCCTTCACCTTAGTAAAAACAAGGCAGCTTTAAGCCACCCAACAGATAAGATAGTTACAGCTGCATGACAGTAAAAACAAGTATCATTAAACTACCATACCGTTTGCTGGCCTCAAACATTCTGTATATTCACCTGCATAGTATTTTATATGTTTGTAATATTGTTACATGACAAGCCACATTATGAAAGAAGACAAAGTGTTTTTATAAAGTCCATAGAATTCCAAGGTGCCTTAAAGGGGTTGTTCACCTTTTAGTTGACTTTAAAGGGTGCCGAGAGGGATATTCTGAGACAATTCAAAATTGGTTTTCATTTTTTATTATTTGTGGCTTTTGAGTTAATTAGCTTTTTATTCAACAGCTCAAAATAAATCATCTTGCAAACATGCAATACAGTATATTTGTAAGGGTATGGGAGATCTCCTTTAAATTCTTTACAGAAATTTCCTGTCTTTAACTAACTGCCCCTATGATGTTAAAGGATGCTAAAGGCCCTCCTCAGTGTTGGACTGGCCAACTGGGATACCAGGAAAAGGCCCTCATACTGCAAAAAATTTGGCCTATTTCATGGCCATTCCCTATTTCTATAAATAGATGGGATAATAGTTTATAGTATATAAAGAAAAGGGACGAGGAGAATAGAGGTTTAGTGAGGAAGGGAATAATAATAGCATGGAGAGTGGGCCCCTGGTCTAAGGCTTTTGGGTGGGCCCCTGTTGTCCCAATTGGACACTGGACATCCTGGTTTCCCCACATGGGTTTTATAGGGTGACCAGAGGCGTTTCCGGGGCTTCTGCCGCCTGAGGCAGCAGCCCCAATGCCGCCCTCCCTCCCACTCTGCACTTCTAACTTGTAGCATCGGAGCGGGTGGAGGAGGGGCCGCATCGCTAGTGCAGCGAGCACAATTGCACTCTCTGCACTAGAAGAGTCGAATTTCCATTTTAAAAATGGAAATTTGGCTGTTAAAGTTACCAGAGGCGGCTTTTTGCCCTCTGCCCTCTTTGCCCCTGGTAACTGGCCCGCTCCGTGCCGCCTGAGGCAAGGTTCTCACCTTGCCTCATGGCCAGAGCGGCCCTGAGGGTGACAGAAATTTTTCTAACAAGGGTGACATCTTACCAACACTTCCCTCACTAGTGGAAACAAGAATTTATTTAACTACCCTCTTCATTACAGCAGGTAAGTTCAAAATGTAAAATGCTGACAAAATCTCGTAATAACGTAGGTCTGGAGGGAGCATGCGACTGTGTTATTCCTATACATTTCTATTACAGGGAAACATCAATTTTACTTAAAATGGGGGTGCAACTGTTATTTAATTTTATAGCGATTTTAAATAGTACTTCACACTAGGCTGTCTCACTACCTCTATTTGAAGAGCTGATGAAACATTCATGGACTGCTTTCAAATGATTTAATCTATGCCTAATGCTCCTCATGAATTTAAAGAGTAACAAAAGAAATAGGGATTCACCAAATACACTATTTTGGATTCGGCCGAACCCCCGAATCCATTGTGAAAGATTTGGCCAAACACTGAACCAAATCCGAACCCTAATTTGCATATGCAAATTAGTGAGAGGAAGGGTTAAAGGCAGCTGCACACAAAGTGCATGGCAAAATTCTTTTTTACTTCCTTGTTTTGTGACGAAAAGTCACATGATTTTAAGGATTCGGTTCGGCCAGGCACAAGGATTCGTCTGAATCTGAATCCTGCTGAAAATGGATGAATACCAAACCGAATCCTGGATCTGGTGCATCCCTAAAAAGAAAGCATCAGAACTAGTGGCACAAGGCCGTGTGCTTTTAAAAACAGACGGCGTTACTTTAATGCACTAGGCGCCACTAAGAAATTTATCGACCAGTGTTACAGGATGCAGCCTGTAAGCTAGCATCCCTTTCTTCTGCTCAAAATAAGCAATCATGTAAAACACTGCATGCTTTTTTATCCTACTTTGACAGAGAAATCCTGACTGCCTCCATTTTCCCCTCTCACATGATCACTGGGTGGCCACTGGTAAGGACAAGACCTAAATGTGAGACAAGCCTCTCTTTTCCTGTAACCATCAGGGTCTGGTGGAGCAAAGCATATCATGCAAGATGTGGTTCCACATAAGCAACGATTGCCTGAAAGTGTGGACCACTACAGTTCTGGATAAAATAATCTTTTTTAAAAGCTGCCATATACTAATGTCTTATTCTTAAGGAATATATAATTATTTATCTATTGCTTCATTCTTCAGGGGTTGACAACTATGTTTACTATTATCCTTTTGCCTAGGCTTCTAGAATCTCTAGTCAACATGTTAGCCACATGTTTCTCTACCACATGCTTCAGCACTCTTGATGTTCTATTCCAGCTACAAGAAACTAGCAGTACCATGGTTCTGCTGGGCTGTAACCAGTCTAACCAGTGCCTTAAATGGACCTCTCTACAGCAGGAAAAAACATTCATGCCTATACAGAAAGATTCTACAGAGTATGCCAACTTAGGTCATAGGAACAAATCTTTCAAAAATCTAAGGATATAAAGTCTATTATTAACCAACTTTTGAAGTGTCATCATTTTTAAATTGGAAGTTTACACAAAAATTAATGGAAACTGTTGCAAAATAAAAATGAAGGCTTTATGTACATGTAATGTGTGTCAAGTCTGTGAACCCACCTTTTCATTATAGGGTTCATCTCTCAGAACTTCTGGGGCCATCCAGTAAGGTGACCCAACAACAGCAAGCTTCTCACTTCCTTCACTGAAAAGAGAGACACAAGGAAAATAACCAATCTGCCAATAAGGTTTGCTTAAAAGGGATACAGTAACAGGAAAAAACTTTTTTTTTCAAAACGCATCAGTTAAAAGTGCTGCAGAATTATTCACTGAAAGCAGTCTCTCAAAAGAGAAAACCATGAAAACACTTAACTGTAAAGCATAAGTATGGGATAATCTGAGGCTGCTGTGCTGGGGCACCTCGCTAGGCTAGAGGGCGCTATTGCATTCTCTGAACTGGAAGAGACAGATATTTTTTTTAAAAAACTAGCGGCTCTTGGAAGGACAGAACCTGAGCATACAGGAATAAAATCAAGAACTGACTGATAGAACTTGAATAACTTTACATGAATAAATAGATCCGGGTGTGCAAGTAAAATGCTTTTCTTTTGTACAGTCACCAGTTTTGAGAAGTCACTTGATTATGTCAGAGTGATTGTCAGAGTATTTAATTATTACATTGTTTGTCATGCAATGTTATATGGCCAGCTGTAGTCGGGGTTGAATATACAAAAAGGAATGAATGATTGCATGAATGCACATACTAATGTGTAACCCCTGCCCTACAAGGATTTACACAAAACACTTACATAATACATTGCTTTTCAAACTTCTGAATGTAACGTTATAGCTGAAAAAAAAAGTAAACCACCACCAGCTTCAAAGCAAATTGTCAACACTCAATCAAACTCACCGTGGCCTAATTTGCACAGCCCTGGTATATTGTAGTTTTCTTTTCATAACACATTGGTTTTTTAAGACAAATAGCTTGCATGTATTTTACATGGGGTGGCTGAGTTCTAAACATGGCATGAAAAAGGCCATTAATCTCCCCCAATTGCCCTAGACTAGATCAGTTTGGAAATAATAGAATAGTAGAGTAATCCAAACAAAGGCCACACTAACTTGTGTATACTCTTAGGTGGTGTCACTCCCTAGGTGCCTGGTATTTTATCGTCATAGACTAAGTACAAATATAATATATAAACCAATAATAATGTGGGTGGTTAAACCATTAGCCATTACCATTTTGTATGTTGTATATATGATTCCCAGCTTCTCATGTAAGGCAGCTATATGCAACTAAAGGATATGCCCCTGTTCTAATTAGATGTTTACCCAATAGTCGTATGCCCACCCCTGCAGGTAATTTCATGTGCATTCACATTTAGCATCAGAAGCCCTGTGTCATTAAACAAGTACACAAGATTCTAGGAATTGACATGCCCATAGAAACATAGAGGGTTGCCAAGTCTCTGCCTAACAAAACATGAATCTTGGAGAAAGGATCGAGATGCAAATCACTTCTTGTATTGTAAGTTAGCCCATGCATCAAAAATTCTGGTTTGATAATAGAAGGACAGATAAAAGGAAAGTCCTCTTAAAGGAAAACTATACCCCCCAAACAATGTAGGTCTCTATAAAAAGATATTACATGAAACAGCTCACATGTAAAACCCTGCTTCATGTAAATAAACCATTTTCATAATAATACTTTTATAATAATAATATTTTTAGTAGTTATGTGCCATTGGGTAATCATAAATAGAAAATTGCTATTTTAAAAAACGAAGGGCCACCCCCCCTAGGATCGTATGATTCACGGTGCACACAAACAAACCATACATGTTAGGTCATGAGCCAATTAACAGACAAAGTTCAGTCTTCTGCATCAACACTTCTTCCGTTTACAGTTTGAGTTGCATTATTTCTGGTCAGGTGATCTATGAGGCAGCACAGAGGTGGTGGTTGAAGGCAAAAGTTGTAAAAGCGCAATATTTACTTAAAGGGAAACGGTCATGGGAAAACATTTTTTTTTATTTTTTAAAACGCATCAGTTAATAGTGCTGCTCCAGTAGAATCCATTTTTCAAAAAAGCAAACAGATATTTTTATATTTAGTTTTGAAATCTGACATGGGGCTAGCCATTTTGTCAATTTCCCATCTACCCCATGTCATGTGACTTGTGCCAGCACTTTAGGAGGGAGCTGCTTTCTGGAAGGCTGTTTTACCTTCTGAATAGTACGCAGTGGGATATGGGTTTTACTACGGAGTGCTGTTCTTAGATCTACCAGGCAGCTGTTATCTTGTGTTAGGGAGCGGTTATCTGGTTACCTTCCCATTGTTCTTTTGTTAGGCTGCTGGGTGGGGGAAGGGAGGGGGTGAAAACACTCCAACTTGCAGTACAGCAGTAAAGAGTGATTGAAGTTTATCAGAGCACAAGTCACATGACTTGGGGCAGCTGGGAAATTGACAAAATGTCTATCCCCATGTCAGATTTCAAAATGAAATATAAAAAATCTGTTTGCTCTTTTGAGAAATGGATTTCAGTGCAGAAGTCTTCTGGAACAGCACTATTAACTGATGCATTTTGAAGAAAAAATTTTTTTCCCATGACAGGATCCCTTTAAATATATGTACCAGTTTGGTAAGATGCCACTTAATATGATATAAACTGTTGCTAGTCATGCTATGCATTTGGGGGTAAAGTTTTCCTTTAATTCAGAGCAGTGGCGGACTGGGAGACCAGGGGCCCACCATAAAACCTTAGATCAGGGGCCCACTCTCAGTACTAATATTCTTCATCTCCTCAATCAAACTCTATTCTCCTAGTTTGTTTTCTTTACATACTATAATCAATTATTCCATCTATTTAGCCTCTTTGTTCTCATAGAAATAGGGAATGGACATGAAATAGGCCAAAAGTTTAGCAGCATGAGGGCCCACTGACACCTTGGCCCACCGGGAGTTTTCCTGGTATTCTGGTGGGCCAGTCCGACACTGATTCAGAGTGCAGACTGCCAATTGTTGCATGACACAGGACAATTACTTTTTAGTTGAGAATCAAAGCAGAGAAAAATTAAAACCATGGCAAGCTTGTTAAGGTGGGCAAAAACAAAAATACCTTCCATATAAAGATTGCTTTTAATTTATTTCAGAAGAAAGTTTTTTGGCTGTTTTTACCACCTCACTATAATTTTTTTCTTTGTTAGAAAGGGAGCCTTTTCATTTGCTTCTGACATTAATACCTTATTGAAATAAGCTTCTTTGTAGCGCTGGACATTGCCATTATGGATGAAAGGGATTGATATATAGCAGAAACTTATAACCCAGTTAGAACAGTGTACATGTGAAAGCCATGAAAAGGTCAAACACTAACTATCTGCAAAACTACAGGATACCCTGTACATTTCTGAAATACTTTATTGATGGAAAGAGCTGCCATGACTATGCATATTTTGTGGTTACAGAACCTTACACAGGTGCCATGTAGCAAGACACAGAAATTGAACGAGAAACAAAATCCTAATGCAATAAGCTTGCACCTAATCTGTCTTTTGCATTAAGCCATACAGGCAAACAGTGAGGTTTTTTTCCATGCTGTAATACAAATGGAATTAGCTGCTAAATACATTAGAAATCATGTATTTCTGTTGGCAAGAACAGAATATCTGCATTTTCAGAAAGATCTGCAGCTGAATACCTGAACTGTCTACTTATTTATAGCTAAATGCTCTACGCATAAGCTTGTAACTGACATGTTTGTTTCCTCGCAGATTAATAAAGATCATATTGAACACTACATTAAAGCAACAAAAAATGTTATTGGTCAAAACTCTAGAATGCTGAATGAATGAACCACAATAAATGCAATTCAACCTCAATTAGTGCCACAACAAACAAAGCATTGGAATGGTCCACCATGCTACCACTGAAAAAATCACAGTAGTCCCACTTCTGGTGATCCTTCACTTCCTATAAGAACATTTAAACCTAAAAACAAAACTAAATTAATATACCTTTATTAGCATAAAACAACAAAGTATGGAACCTCAGACTTGCAGAGGCACTAAGTGGTCCACTACAACCAAAATTAACACTGTTTTTACTTGCGAAAAATACAGTTTATTCAGGGTACTCTATAGAGAAAGTTTCTTCCTCTACCCGTGTGGTTAAGGCTGTCCCAAACAGAGACTTGAAGTTCTAGGAAATCCTGCATACGTGAGGATTCTGCCGGCGGTCCCCTAGGTAGATGTATCAATTTATTTTAGTAGTTTTTTATTTTCCTGGAGTATCAGCTCCTACATTAGTGAGCGCAAATCATGACATTTTGTGTTGGATATTCACATGTAAAATGTATGTGTTTTGCTGCAAGCATATTAAAAGCTAATTAGAATGTAGCTCATGTATGCTCTTTTACCACAGGTATCTAGAATCAGAAGTTCTAGAATCTGCTGGTCTCTAAATCAAGATCACCCCCTAATCTCCACATTACCTGGGGAAGTTGGTCATACATGAGCGAGTTACTGGAGTTAAGAAGAGAACCAACTTGTGTTAATTAATGAGCGAGCTGGAGTATTTCCTGTTAATCACATGCAAAGTATTTAGCTATTTATAATGAATTATTTAATGATGAATCACAATTTGTACTGCATATGACTCACTTACCTGTAATCTGGGATTTTTTCTGCCAGCCCAAAATCTGCAACCACAGCAGAATATCCACTTTCATCACTCTTTATCAAACAGTTCTAGAACAAAACAAATTACGTAACAATTAGAAAACCTTTTTCATGGTGATGATTTTAAACACACACACGTGGCTTTAAAATGTTATTTCTTTGTAAAGCTGAGAGGGGAAAATTAATCAGAAAATTATTTAGTTTTAGGGAAGAGACACGCTGCGATTCGGGGAGATTAGTTGCCCGGCGACAAATCTCTTCTTCAGGGAGACTAATCTCCCCTGCCTTCCCACCAGCTAATGAAAAATCGACGACAGGATATCATTTGGAGAGCTTCGTTTTACAAAGTTGTCTCACAAGAAAACTTTGGGCGACTTTGCAAAACGAATTGCTCTGAGTGCCATCCTACCGACAAGCAGGGCCGGAACTAGGGGTAGGCAGAGTAGGCGGCCACCTATGGCGCAGTCATGGGGGGGTGCACTTTAGAAGGGAAATAATGTTTTTTTATTTCTTTAAGTTTTAACTTTGCCCCTGTCTCCAGCAGCAGCGTTCTGCTCTACTTCAGTCCCCACCTCCCTCTTGCTTGCCCTTTGCCTGGCACAGATCTGGGGCAATATTTTTGCTGCTGCTCTGGCACAGGCTGATGGTACAGGTACAGACTTGGGGGGGCAATGGCTGATGGTAAAGGTACAGACTTGGGAGGCAATGGCTGATGGTACAGGTACAGACTTGGTGGCGGAATGGCTGATGGTATAGACTTGGGGGCAATGGCTGGTACAGATTTGTGGCACAGGTACAGACTTAGGGGGCCAGCTGGTGGCACAAGTACAGACTTAGGGGGCAATGGTTGGTGGCACAGGTACAGACTTGGGGGGGTCATGGCTGGTGGCACAGGTACAGACATAGGGGGTCATAGCTGATGGCACAGGTACAGACTTGGGGGGCAATGCTGGTGGCACAGGTACAGACTTAGGGGGCAATGCTGGTGGCACAGGTAGAGATTGGTAGCAATATTTTGGCTTACTGGCACAGGTACAGATTGGGAGCAATATTTTGGGTGCTACTGGCTGGCACACGTACAGTTTGATTCATTAATGTGCTATAAGATTTCTTTATTTAAGAAAAAGCGAATAGGTGGGAAATGGTCATACATAACGGGGTGGTGGGGGGGGTCACTGATTGAACCCCTATGTGACTGTTCTGTTTAAGCGTACACAGTTCATTTATTTTCACAGGTTCAGAAAACCAAGCAGAGGGTTCCACAAACACTTCAAAAGGTAGAAAATTCATATACACAGCAGGACAGCAAAACGTGTACTCCAAGGATTAGACCAACAGCATAAGAATCACAGAGCTGGACAGATAATTGCTTAGAAATTTACAAAAGGTAAGCAGAAAAGAAGGTATAGGTAGAGGAAAGGATCTCACTAGAAATAATTAGCCAGTGGAGAGAACAGAAGATAACCAAACAGGCTAATGAAAAAGACAAAAATTTCACAGTGGGTCATATTAAAGCTGGCCATAGAGGCAACAATCCGATCGTACGAATCCTGGATTTGTATGATTTTCGGATCGTGTGTGGAGTGTCCTGACATTTGTCGTGCCATGCAGATCGGTCGTTTGGTCGATCAGACAGGTTAGAAAATTTCTGTCAGCTGGCGATAATATCTCTGCATGTATTTTCCATTGTACGATTTTTAGTGGGAGGCTGTCACTAGGTTTTGTCGGACACAACTTACGTACGATCCCTGTCAGGGCAGAACATTGGCTGATCTGTGCTTTTACTACTTTATTTAATCTGAAGGTTAGTGGCAGGTCCGGAGATGGGGATGTTCAATCGTACCATGATTCGTACAATCGGATCTTTGTGTCTATGGCCAGCTTAAAAAACAAAGGGACACTAAGTTCCAAAAGTCTGGAACACGAGTTATCATTGCCTTGAACTGCTGCCCCTAGGCACAGTGTTTCCTTACACCCAAGATTCCTAGGTCAAGGTTATTCTAGCTAGGAATGTGGGTAGAAAAGTAATAAACCTCTTTATGACACAAGTGAATTCACTTGGGCATATGTAAGCAAAAAGATAGACTTGGCCCCTTCAGTCCATTTTGAATATCATGTGTACACCACCCACCATGGTTTCAAGTGCAAGTCAATTAGTTTAAAGGGATACTGTAATTGGAAAAAAATTTCAAAATGCATCAGTTAATAGTGCTGCTCCAGCAGACATCTGCACTGAAATTTATTTCTCAAAAGAGCAAACTGATTTTTTTTTAGATTTCATTTTGAAAGCTTTTCCAGCTGCCCCCAGTCATGTGACTTGTGCTCTGATAAACCTCAGTCACTCTTTACTGCAAGTTGGAGTGATA
>CM044438.1:70717233-70727945 GCA_024363595.1 Xenopus borealis
TTTTTTTTTTTTTAGTCTTTTCCCACACCAGATTTTTTCGAGTTCATTTATTGAAAAATATGCGCAAGCGGAGTCAAAACAAACAAAAAGCCTAGTATAAATCTAAATTTGTCAGAAAGAATTTACAAACTGCGTTATATGGACTCTAGGCACTGAAACGGGTGCATCAACACTGTAGAGGTTTCCATAGTATCTACAGCTCTCAAAAAGCAAAAAAATACAATTTCCTTCAGCAGGCACAGATGACAAACACATTGAACGCAAATATGTAACAGGCATATAGGGAATTGAAGTGTTGAACCCAACACATATGACTGCATACTATTTCTCATGGAAGAGCCAAAGAGTTGCTTACAAAACATAAGTAGGAATAACGCTTGCATATTATTCTGTTTTACTGCACTGTTACCCATCATCCTGCTGTGCTTTAAAAGCCACTCCATATTTGGCCTTTATACAAGCACCTTAACTATGACAATCATAAACTAAATTTTCAATTAAACTAAATTACACTGAAATTTTTTTTTAGTTTTTCTTACTAATCAACAGTTAAAAGCCTGTCTGTAAATGTAGATGTGATCTTCCATACAAAAGGCTCATTGTGGCAGAAAGTTATCCAGAGCAAAAATAAAATAAATAAAAAAAATTATATATATATTTATAACTGTTTATTTGCATAAGAGGGAGAAATATAACTGCTTTAAAATGCACAGATTTATAAATAACTGTCCAAATTAGTTTATAGGTGTGCAGAGGCAAAACGTGGCCAATTCTTTCTCAAATCCCTTGTACCCCTGTCATTCAATTTGTACCCACTAAACTGCAATGATACCGTTGTCCTGCCCAAGGACTTAATTACCAAATACCAAGGAAATGCAAAGGAAAGATTGGGTCAGAGGGGACCTCCAACAAGCATCAAAGGAGCCGTAATAACTGGTCAGAGGTGAAAATTACACATCTTGAAAAATTATACATCTTTGAGTTTTTAATTACAAAAAGTAGTCTTAAAAAGTCACACTGAAAGGAGCAGTCTGGCAGCTCAACCTTCTACTGCTCCATGCCTGTCCAAACTAACTGGCAAGGTTTCAAGGTATTAGATATCAGAACAACCTTAAAGGAACAGTAACATTAAAAAAGCACTGGTACAACTGGTGTGTTTGCTACAGAAAGTCTACTATAGTTTATATAAACAAGCTGCTGTGTAGCATGAAGGCAGCCAATGAGATCCTTAAGAACTTTCTTAAGATCTGTTATCTACTGTGTATCCCGTGCTTGAATGGCTACTATAAACTATAGTAGCGATTCTGAAGCAAACCCACCAGTTTTACCAGTGCAAGGCACCACTACATTACACTGTTATTTCAACACTTATTTTTTGGTGTTACTGTTCCTTTAAAGCTTTCACATAAGATGAATCAACTGTTGCAATTAACCGAATATACCTGACTGAAATTACCCTGCAGAGATCGGAACCAAACAGAAAAACACAAGTCTGAAAGTTAGATGTATTATTAACTGAATTAACTGAACAGCCTGCTGCACTTTAGGGCTGTTGGGAATGAGACACCATATTCAGACTTAGATTATGTACCTCAAGATATTGGGATGGGACAAACGATTCATGAGCTGCACCTCCTTTAGCATATTGGCTCGATTACTGCTGAGTTTGTTCATTTTCAGAGCCATAACTTGATCAGATGTTCTGTGGCGTACCTTCAGAGGAAAAAAAAAAGTAAAAGTAGAAGGAAAGGTATATCTACATAAAGCAGGGGTGCCCAAAAGGTGGATCTTAACCTGGTCAACAGTAGATCTCAAGATATGGTCAACAAAAAGCTTGTCCAAATCACCCTCCTATTTCATACTTTTCCTTCAGATATTTATTATATTAAAGGGGACATGTCACCCAAAATATTTTTTCCGAATCCTATTTTATCATGTTAGTCAAACAAATTGAACTTTAATTATACTGTAAAAATTATTTGAATCTAGTTTCCTTCCGTCTGGGAATTCATAATTCTATCAAGCAGGCAGGAGCCATTTTGTGGACACTTGTATTAAGACAAGCCTTGCATCATCTTATAATCTTGTTTGTGCACCAGAATGGGGGATATGATGCCCATGCCCTAGTTACACAATTACATTTTTAAGAAAACAGGGGGAATGTGGACAGAGCAGTGACATCTAGGAAGTTCTAAATGGCATAGAGGAGGGGCAGACAATATTTGATTGACAGCTGAGATTTTTGAATGCCTTTACAACAGCTATGAATGCTCAAATAAAAAAAGAATTTTGATTTAATGTTGATTTAAAGGACTTTTATTATTTATTTTTTTATATTTGGGTGACAGGTCCACTTTAAGGTTATATAATTTTTATAGCTATACCAATATACATTTTCCCATACATCTGTATTTAATTAAATTTGCCAATGAAACAGAATGCTAACAATGCTTTTATGGATGTAGATCTTAATGGGACAACATCACTAAAAGTAGACCTTGCATTAGTAAAGCATGGGAACTCCTGAGATAAAGAGGGTTATTTTTCAAAGGTTAAATTTCGAAGTTGTGTGAATTTTTTTTAACTAATAAATTCAAATGTACTCACAACATCACACACAAAATCCGAATCAACGGACCTCTGCAATTTTCTGGCCTACATGTGATCATGGAAGCCAGTGTTGACTACTCCCTCTTTTATACTACACCCAGCTCATGAAAATAACTTTTAAGACCATGTCCACATTAATGGGGGTTTGGTTGGTGCTCACTGCAGGGAAATCAACCATCACACATTTGTGAAAAATTTAAGTCATAATCTTAAATATCAGTTAAAGAGGACCTGTCACCTTGAGACATGAGTAAAATATTTATTTTCCATCCTTAGTTAAACCCTTTAGTCAGCTGTTTTTGTCTATATCTGAAACGTATTAGAAAATATCCTTCATGTAAAAAGGGCTTCATAGGCGCTGCCATGTTTAAACACCCCTTTGTTTTCCGTGTGTGGGCTGTGCCAAACTGCCAAATCTCATTCACGCTTAGTCAGAGTATACTCTATGATAGACAAGCTCTGTATAACTCATGTCACACCAGGACTTGATATTCTATGGGAATTATTTGAAACACCTTCTATTGTTCTATTCAGATTGTGTGGGCTACTCCAGCCACTAACAACTGCACAAACTGGTGATATCGTGAGAGGTCTGCAGTACTGATTCTACCCATGATGCTTTGCTCTCCTGACTTTCTGGAAAGTCAGGGCTTCAGTTAGTGTCTCATGGACATTTTGAAAAGTAGTTATAAATTGAGAATTAGTGAGATTTGAGCATAATAAATAGGGGTATGTGGTTTGTTTTAAAAGTTTTATTTCCTTCCTAGTGTTAACTCAATCATGACAGGTTTCCTTTAAAGCCAGTACAGATACCTTTTAAAGTTTACACAAGGTAAGAAATCACAGCAGACACTTTCATGTGGAGGGCCACACAAGGGAGGGGGAGCTGGCCTGTAGGCTGCCAGATGAACAGCCTTGCTTTAAAAGAATTAATGTTGAAATATAAAAATATTGAGTTTTTGGGCCATTTATGAGATATAGATTCTAGCACATTATCTTTTTGAAATTCAAGTGGTCAGCACCTCCTTTCTATAGTGGGAGCAAACCTGGGGAGTAAAACAAAAACAAAAAAAGTCACAGCTAGGTGCCCTAGGTGATCGTTTCCAATTGGATTCCACTGTAGAATGCAGCATGGCGCCAACCACTTAGACTTCAAGAGGATCAAGTTTTAAAGTGATACTATTAGTAATACATTAGATCATCAGTTTCAAATAAGTTTTAATACTGTGGAATCATACAAGGAAATCTTTCTAAGCAAACCGTCTGTGAAACATAGACAGGCAATTAAAATTTATTTTTAAACACAATTGCCATTATATACTTCCCACAGACTTGCTGCAATCTGTCTCAGCAATTTTTTATTCTGTGACCTTAAAAATGTAGTGGATTTATTCATCCTGCTTAAATTAAAGAGTTTAAAGTCAAGATAGAATGTCAGATATTTTAGTTTGTCTTCGGCATAAAGATACCTTTCCAGTACCCAAGCAACTGGTTCAGTTACAGTTCCAATTTCTTTTCAAGTTCCTTTTGTGCTGCAGTACTATTAGGTGTTCCAACTCACAGCCCACTTGCAGTACACCACCACAAGCTGCAAAATGGGGGGGGGGGTAAATTTCAGAACTTTGCACACAGAATACATTTGTGCTAAATGGTATAATGAAAACAGTCAGTCAGTGTATGGGGATTTCTGTCAAAAACCTCTACGCAACATAAATATCAATTTAAGATGTTACAACAAAAAAAGGGAGCTCAATGTGGCTCACCAGAGTCTTTTTAGGCTTGATTCCACGGGTTATCCTGTGTTCAATATCCCAAGTATTCGTTATAAGTTGAGTTTGTTTGTGGAACAAATCCAAAGGCAGCAAACTTGTCTGCAGTGTACTTTATTGGGGCACAGAGATACACAACATGTTTCGGGCAACTGCCCTTTGTCGAGTGAGAAAGGGCAAATGCCCGAAACATGTTGTGTATCTCTGTGCCCCAATAAAGTACACTGCAGACAAGTTTGTTGCCTTTGGATTTGTTCTACAAACAAACTCAATTTATAACAATTTAAGATGTTGTAATCTCATATATTACATTACTTCCAGCATCCTTGCCATTAAGTGCCCTGTTGACTGTATTAAATACTTGAACACCAGTGGGAACACCTTTGGGAGAATGGCTTTATAAATCACCCCAAGCTGCAATGAACATGCATCTCCACATAAGACTTTATTACGAATGATGCCCTGTGCAACTACAGTGAATACAAATTTGAAATCATTTACAGCTTTTCCATTTTACTTTTCCTTCCTCTTCTCTGTTATTTTAAGTTACTTTTGTGAATTCTGCCTATTCGTTACATAGCAAACTACAGTGGATAGGTAAGAAACTTTGATGGTAATTGTAGGTTGCATCCCAGACTAGTGAACCAATTTCTATTAAGCAAAAATGCTTAGTGTAGAACTTGAGACTAGGCCATATTTAAAATTATCTCAGTGTTTTGGCTAACCTTTAAAATAAGATCAAAAGTCAAGGCATACAATTTACAAAACCACATCCCTTTAACTTAACCATTAATACTATATGTTATACAGCACATCCAGTGGCGTAACTAGATGTTACTGGGCCCCATAGCAAATTAATTTTAGGGCCCCCAATATATCCAGTGGTTATCCATTTTACTAGTATATGTTGAAATTGTTCATTAATTAGGGCATCATGGGGCCCCCTATACATCTTGGGCCCCCCTGCAGCCACAGGGTCTGCTTCCTCTGTAGTTACGCCCCTGAGCACATCTGTTCTAATCTGCAGTTTCCCAGTTTACACACAAAAACAAAACCAGCACACATCAGAGAGCTCATATAATCCAAACACATATAAGAATAAAGAGAAAATGCAGTTGTGAGATCCAAATCGCCATGTTTCTTTAACCCCAATACAGTGCCACTCAAATATTCCAGTGCCATTGTGGGCACAATCCAAGTTGGCTCAACCACAAATTTTAATGCACCAATACTGCTGTAAAGGAGAATATTGTGTGCAGGTTACAGAGCATGCCATTTCCCTTATATTTAAAATGGATCACTGCTGGGTGCAGCATTTAGCAGTACCAGCACCCTTGAATGCTATTTCCCAGTTAGCAGTAGTTTCAGAAATTCCTAGGATCATAAGTCCACTTGCATGAGATTTATTTAAGGAGGCTGGACTGGTGCTTGCTGCAAGTAGATGCAAGTTACTGGGTGCATGTATAGGAGAAAACAAAATTAAGCCAAAATGACAAGTGTATTTAACAATGAAATTATATTGTTTTTGATACACATGTGATGGGCAAGGATCCACTTTAATATCTTGATATAGCATTGTTTTTTACTCCAGAAAAAGGTTTCTGTGTGGCAGTGAACATAAATAATAAATCTTTTATGAATTTACATTATTGTTATGAAATTTTATGAGCCATAGCTTCACTTCCTGTAGCTCTAATATCAAAGCGAATAATTGAAAGGTAGCCACACCATGCATGGCAAAAATACCCTTAATGAGTATAACCAAACAGAATATAATGGAATCAATTCGCAAATGCATTTATTTGCACTCAAACCTGACTTTTAAAGCAACTGTAAAAAAGTTATGTCTGACAAATAGCAATGACAGTCACCCACTAATATCACATAAGCAAAACATGCAGAGATCTTATTGGTTACCATTTTAACCTGTCTGATCAAGAAAACAGATTGCCATGGTAAAAAAAATGTCAGGACAACACACACAATACAAAAATTGTATGTATCTTCCTTTTGTATGCAGTGGCATAACTACCAGAGGTGCAATCCTCCCGGAGCCCTTGGGGCCCACTGGAGCCATGGTAAGCAGGGAATTTCTTGGCATGTGTGTGGAGAAAAACTGCTGGACATCCTGCACCCAGGTCCACTAATCTGATATATTACTTATCTTTGGCATTGTTGAGCAGAATCTCTGAGTTTCATTAAAGGCAGCTGTTGAATGGATACCATAGTTGTGAATATTCCACAGATACTGCTGAGAAATATATCAACTAAATATAGCAAATTTTAACAGTTCAGAATCTACACGTGGATTACTAAACTGCCAGACTAATACAGTTCTGGTAAACAATCTTTAAAACTGGACCTGAAAAGTGTTTGGAATGTGACCAGCACAGATGAGAAGATTAGTCGCCTGTGAGAAATATCCACTTCTGCTGGTGACCTGTCTCTTCCAAATCACTTCCCTTCCAAGTGAATCGTCAGTGGTAAAACATACGAGTTTGTTTCGGCTTTCCAAAGCTACCTGAAGTTACATTGCTAGGCAACTGAGGGAAGCCAAAACGATGCCTATTGGATTCATTACTGCCTGTCGGAAAGCATTTGTGGGAGACTAGTTGCCCCATAACATGGGGTTGCTCACTGTAATGGTACATAAACTACACATACCCAAAGTATTTCATTCTATTCAGTGGCTGCATCTGTTTCACATTCAAGAACTTGATTATTTTCATACTTGCTTTTGATAAATTGTTTCAGCAACCTGGGTCATGCCCCATCTACCCAAATAAACCTTACTAAATTAAGTTCCCTTCCAAAAACTATCACACATCACACCTGTCACATAATTTATACAATATAATATTTACATAAATTTGCAATAGATAAAGTCCTTCCAATACATATAATTAAGCCATCGGGTCCATCCTTGCCTCTTTGAACTCCATTTCCCCCATATGTAATCAAAGGAATAATGTTTGCCCAGGAGTGGTAACCAATAGCAACCAACATGATGCTTCCTTTTAAACAGGCGACCAATAAATGCTACCTGCCAATTGGCTGCTATGGGTGATAAGAAGTGAAGCAAAATTTGCTCCTGGTATTACATAACCCCCTTACTGTCCTATTCTCCATCAGTGTCAACTGATAAGGTGTGCAATCAAGAGAGATCTCACACAGTCAGATTCAGGGGAGAATAGTTGCCTTCCCGCTGACTAGAATGTAATCACCGGTGGGATGGTACTCTGAGCGCTTTGTTCGCAGAATTCCAACCCACCGCCGATTTTACATTATAGCTGGCAGTAAGACAGTTCGGGGATATTAGTCGCCCCAAAGAAGAGGAGATTTGTCGCTGGGTGACTAATCTCCCTGAATCTGACTGTGTGTATCTGTCCTAAAAGAGCCACAGAGCCAAAACTCAGTAATTAAAAGTCATATCAGAATATTTATTAAGACTTATATTTTCACAGGAGCAGCAACCAATAAGAGGTTTGCTTTTTAAGTGGACCCGTCACCCAGACACAAAAATCTGTATAATAAAAGTTCTTTTCAAATTAAACATGAATTCCAATTTCAAATTTTTATTAAAGCATTCATAGCTGTTTTTAGCGCATTTAAAAATCTCAGCTGTCAATCAAAAATTGTCTGCCACTCCTCTATGCCTTAGGCATAGAGGCAGGGCAGACAATTACTTTCACTTTCCATTCAGCACTTCCTAGATGTCACTGCTCCCCACACATTCCCACAGTTCTCTTAACCATTTAATTGTGTAGCCAGGTGCATGGGAATAGACATCTGGTCCCCCATTCTGGTGCACAAACAAGATTCTGAGATGATACAAGGCTTCCCTTAATAACAGTGTCTATAAAATGGCTCCTGCCTGCTTGCTATAATTATGAATTTCCAGACTGAAGAAAATAAGATTAAAATAATTTATTTAGTGTGATTAATGTTCATTTTGCTTGACTAATGTGATAAAATATGATTTTGAATATTTTTTTGGGGTGACGGGTCCACTTTAAACAGATGACCAGTTTATGCCATTGGCTGATTGTTTACAATATGTGACTAGACCCATAGGATATTGCAAACTTTTTAATATACAAGCCTAATAAAACAGCTTAAATCTCAGAAACTAAACAAACTAATATAATTCCAAAAGCTCCCATAAAAGTAACCAAGTAATTTTTTATTAATTTTCCAGTTTGGACATTCGGGTGATAATGTATAGCATTAGCCAATGTAGAAGGAACTTCTAGCAATTAATGACTTTACAACCTAGTAACAAGTTACTGTTTAATAAATATTCGATTCTAGCTCTGCTAATACACAAAGGCTTGCATAGCGCAGTGCAATAACACTGAACTTTAGTACAGAGGTCACAATTTCAAAGCTAAATGCATGTATAAGCAGAACACCATCGGATTTTTGCACTAGATAGTCACTTTTTTATTATACTCAAGCATATACACTTCCCACCACTTCCTAGTTTCTGTAAAGAAATACAATCTAATCTAAAAAACAAAAGATTATCAATGGTCTATAGCCATAATTGGCTCAAGACATGCAAGAACAACATGTCACAGAGTCTAATAAGAGTTCCCAGTGTTAAAATTATAATGTAAAAAACTCAGCATGCTTGGTTTAGTACGAGGATATTCCTCAGGCATATTAATACAAATTTATTTTTGTTTTTTTTGTTTTTTGCAGAAAAGGAGCATAATGGTCCTTAGATCTAAAAGAAAATTACCAAAGGAGGATTGCCAAATTGTAGGGCACCTCCCTCAGTGATTCTGAGTTTTTTTACCTTTAACATGCAAATACAAATATGGCAACTAGAATACACACGCCGATATCCAGATGAATATGAAAGCTAGCAGTGCATTTCCCCAAAGTGCAATGTTCAAACAGAAAACGGATCAGAGGCTTTTCAGGGAGATTAGTTGCCAGAAGAGGCAATTAGTCACCCGAGCGACTAAATCTCCCCAAGCCCTTTGTGTGTCTTTGCCGTTATAAACATTAAGCCAGAGCCTTATATTCATTGTTTAAAATGAAAAAAAAGGCAAAGTAATTAGACTGAATGAATGTATATTTAATCATTTTATTGTCTAAATGTATTTCAGTACATAGTGCACCAATTTATTGAAAGACCCCATATTGAGGAGGTTTTCAGACTTTCAGTTCCACCTTTGCAGCCCAACATTTGATTTGACACTCTTAGCTTTGCAAAAGTTCCAGGAATATAATTTGGTATTCACCATTAGCTTTCACCTTAAAGGAGAATGAAAGCTACAGAGGAATTTTATTGCCATTAAATTAGCTGCAATAGTGCAAGCTAAAATGCTATATTTATTCTGTGGAATGTTTTACCATACCTAAGCAAAAAGCTCTAGAAGCTCTCTGTTTGTTTAGGACAGCAGCTTCAGAATTAGCTTGGTGTGACATCACTTCCTGCCCGAGTGCAGTATTAGCTTGGTATGATATAAATTCCTGCCTCTGTCTCTCCCTGCATGCTTATAGCTCTGGGCTCAGATTACAGCAGAGAAAGGGGGTGGGGGAAGAGAAGCAAACTGAGCATGCCCATGCCCAAGGCAAGGAGGTTTAAGCTGAAGGCAGATACAGAAGCCAATATATACACAATAGAAGAAAAGAAATGCAGTGTTTCTTTTAACAGAGGACTACTTTGAGGCTTTACTGGTATATTTAGGTGGACCTTTCTGATATGACTTACTTAGTTTTAACCTTTCCTTCTCCTTTAAACTGCTCATCAAGCAAAGTCTGACTTGTTCTATTTTGTACCCCTTAAGGAAGAAAGCCCCCACAGTTTGGGAAGCATTACATTGTGGAAAAAATCTCAGGTCCCATGCATTTGTTACAATAGATCCCAAACATGTCTATTGTGTTTGATAAACTCAGTCTTTGTGGTTCCACTTTGCACTGCAATGTTAATATGGTCTAATACACAAATTCATCCTCATTGCACTCTTGTGGCCTTAAAAGTGCGGGGTAAATATTTTTGGTAAAAATAACTGAATAAGATGCTTACCTTGAAAACCTCAGAGAAGAACCCAGAGCCAATTTTTTCACAAGTGAAGTCATCGAGTCGAGTTAATCGAGAGAAGGCACTGATGAGGGCACTGTAGGATGATGTATAAACCCTTCCCAACTGAGCTATCCCTCCATCTCCTCCACCATCCTCAATACGCTCCCGGCGAGGAGGAAAGCCAGCTATAGAGTTGCGTTTATTCCTGTCCATTGCTCCCTGAGAAATCTGGCCTGGAGTTATTGATGAAGAACAACTTACATCTACATTTCTTTGATGTTTTCAAATGCTAAAAA
>CM044438.1:70727955-70738204 GCA_024363595.1 Xenopus borealis
GAAAAAGAAAAAGTTAACGCAAAGACATACACAGCAAGCATTTAGTGGGACATCAAAACAAATCTTGGACTTATGAAAAAGATTGCTTAAAAGGGATACTGTCATGAGAAAACATGTTTGTTTCAAACACATCAGTTAGTAGTGCTACTCCAGCAGACTTCTACATTGAAATCTATTTCTCAAAAGAGCAAACAGATTATTTTATATTTAATTTTGAAATCTGATATGGGGCTAGACATTTTGTCAAAGTCCCAGCTGCCCCTGGTCATGTGACTTATGCCAGCACTTTAGGAGGGAAATGCTTTCTGGCAGGCTGTTGTTTTTCCTTCTCAATGTAACTAAAGGAGTCACAGTGGGACATGGGTTTTTACCATTGAGTGCTATTCTTAGGTCTACCAGACAGCTGTTATTTTGTGTTAGGGAGCTGCTATCTGGTTACCTTCCCATTATTCTGTTAGGCTGCTGTGGGAGAGGAATGGAGGGGGTGATATCACTCCAACTTGCAGTACAGCAGTAAAGAGTGACTGAAGTTTATCAGAGTACAAGTCTTGGGGCAGCTGGAAAATTGACAATATGTCTAGCCCCATGTCAGATTTCAAAATGAAATAAAAAAAAATCTGTTTCCTATTTTGAGAAATGGATTTCAGTGCAGAATTCTGCTGGAGCAGGACTAATTTTGAAAAAACATTTTTCCCATGACAGTATCACTTTAAAGATGACTACATAGTAGGAACAAGTAAAATAATATGTTACTTTCCCTTTGTTTGCAAGTATCCACTTCTTTTAGGACAGCTAAAACATATTGTCTCATTCACTTGAATGGAGTAAACTTTGTAAAGTAAATGCCAGTGGTGATGCAGTTCAGCCCTGGCAAACCATGAATGGACAAGAAATTGCAATAGCGCTTTCAAGAGAGTGTAATACAAGTCACAGATGGACAGTTCCAGGTCTTTGGTGTGTGAATATCTGCATATTCAGAAAAAATGTATAAGAATACAGATAACAATAGAAGTTTTAAGGTTACGAGTGAAACCCTTATTAAATGGGTCTTAAAGGGGCTTCATTAGTGGATATTCATTTGAATACAGTAAAAACATCAGAGAATCTCACCAATCTCTGGTAAGAAAGTTTCAGCCCAATCCCAATAATAACAGACATGTACATAATAATATATATAATAATAATAACTGGCATGTGCATATGTATTCACCCCTATTTGCCACAAAGTCCCTAAAAAATCCTGGTGCAATCAAAAGTCACAATTAGTGAAATGAAGTCCACCTGTGTGCAATCTAAGTGTCACATGATCTGTCAGTATAAATGAAGACCATGGAACTCTCCAAACAAGTCAGGGACAAAGTTGTTGAGAAGCACAAGTCAGGGTTGGGATATAAAAAAAAATCAAAATCTTGGATTTTCACCTTGACAACCAAATCCATTATCTTCAAACGAAAAGAACATGGTACACAACAAACCCACCAAAACTCACAGACCTAGCAAGAAGAGCATTAATCAGAGAGGCAGCACAGAGACCAAAGGTAACCCTGAAGGAGTTGCAGAGTTCCACAGCAGAGACTGGAGTATCTGTCCATAGGAACACAATAAGCCGTACAATCCATAGAGCTGCGCTTTATGGAAGTATGACCAGTAAAAAAGCCATTACTCAAAGTTCAAAATAAGCAGGCACCTTTTGAGTTTGTCAAAAGGCATTCATGTATGTATGTATGGAGGAAGGTGCTCTGGTTAGATAAGACTAAAATTTAACTTTTTGGCCCAAAAGGAAAATGCTATGTCTGGCATAAATACAACACATCCCATCACCCAAAGAGCACCATCTCCACAGTGAAACATAGTGGAGGAAGTATCATGCTGTGGGGATATTTTTCAGCAGATTTACTCAGGGGATTTATTTTCGTTTTTTTAATTATTTGCCTATTACTTGTACTGACTCTTTCCAAAGCAAATGCTTGGTAAGGCTACAAATGTATTGTTATTGCAACTTTCTATTACTCATCTTTCTATTCAAGCCTCTCCTATTCATCTGCCAGTATCTTATTACCCTGGAAAAAGAAGGGAGGAATATGTCAGAAGTAAATCTTCTAGGAAGGAATGCCTTTCCTGCAACAATTTTGCTTTAATAAACAAATATTTATGTCAGGAATGTGTCGGCTCAATCAGCAGGACCTTCCACCTCACAAGATATGTTTATGGAGTGGATGAAATCATCTTTCAATCAAACTATAAATAATATGGTAGACAAAGTAAACCGAAAATGTAATGACCAGTGAAAGGAGACCAACTGCAACTAGTAAAAAATGTATCTCTTTCAGATTCCCCCATTTCAAGTAATTCTGATTCTCTCAGGAATAGTGAACAGATGATAGAGAAGAAGTTTCCTTCAATATGGATTTGGTAAAACCCCTTATTGTGGCCATGAGAGAAACCTTATAAATTGGTACTAGAAAACTACTGAACCTGAAGATCTGATGTTCAGAACCTCCGCCAGGAAAAATAAGGTTTTTCCTGTACATCAAGTGACCTGGGATATGATTAAGGAAGAATGGAGTTCACCAGATAAAAAAAAATTGTAAATAGAATAAAGAAAATGTACCCATTCAGGGATGAAGAGGTGAAAGATTGGGATACTGCTCCGAAAGTTGATGCTTCCATTACTAGGGTAGCAAGGAAGACCACACTCCCAGTCAATGAAGGGGTATCATTACGTGAAAGAATGGAAGATACCATTCTGAAAAAGGCCTACTTAGTTGCCGAGGCTTCCTGCTAACCTGCCATTACATCTCTGGTTAGAGCAAAAAAGATATGGATCCAGGAGTTAGAAGAGGCTCTGAAAGTAAAGACCAGCAGAGATGACATGCTAAAAATGTTAGAAAAGGCCAAGGCTGTTAATGATTTCGTAACTGAAGCCTCGCTTGATGGAGTGATGTTCGCTGCAAAAGGGATGAGCCTAGCGGTCAAGTCTTCGTTTCTACCACAGGACAAGAGAGAAAAAATGGGTGGATTTGGCAACAGAGCTTCAAAAGGAGCTTTTAGGGAAGCAAAATCCTACAGACCAGGTAAAGGGGTTTCAAGACAGAATTACTGGAAAGGGAAAAGAGACAGTATTTTCAAAGAAATCAGAAAAATGGAAAGCTGGTTAAAAACAAAACCTTATGAAGGTCAAACAGTGCAAAGTTGGGGGAAGACTGCTCAACTTTCGAACTGTGTGGGCTCAAACCATTTCAGACAATTGGGTGATGCAAATTGTGGAAAGGCTACTGCTTAGAACTCAAGAGCCTGCCTCCGCCAAGTTTTGTAACTTCAAGAAAACCAAAAAATCAAGAGGCAGAAAAAGCTCTGGAATCAATCATCCTTGAATTATTAGCAGGAAAAGTAATTGTACCAGTTCCACCAAGAAAGAGAGGCGACAAGGGGTTTACTCCCCCTTATTCCTCAGGAGGAAGTCTTCAGGCAAATTCAGAGCTTAAATCTGAAAAGATTGAACAAATATCTACAGATAAAATAATTTTGCATAGAGACCATTCACTCAATATACCAGATGATAAGACGCCTATTTACACGTTCCAGTATACCCAGCTCATCAGAGGTTCCTAACACATTAGGAAGACATTAACAATATGTAGCACTGCCTTTTGGTTTAGCCACGTTGCCAAGAACTTTTTCAAAGGTTCTATCTCCTATCCTGGCACTTATCAGGTTCCAGGAAATTGCAATTTTTACATATTTAGAAGACATCATGATAAAAGCATTGTGTCCTCAGACCCTAAAGGTGGCCATACACGAAGAGATCCGCTCGTTTGGCGATGTTGACAAACGAGCGGATCTCTCCCCGATATGCCCACCTTGAGGTGGGCGATATCGGGCTGATCCGATCGTGGGCCCTAGGGCCCAACGTTCGGATCAGTATGGGCGGTCGGATCGCGGGACCGCATCAACGAACAGATGCGGCCGCGATCCGACGGGATTTTTAAACCTGCCCGATCGACGTCTGGCCGACTTTCGGCCAGATATCGATCGGGAAAGCCCGTCGGAGGGCCCCCCACACGGGCAGATAAGCTGCCGACACAGTCTGTCGGCAGCTTTTATCTGCCCGTGTATGGCCACCTTTAGTCATCAAACTTTGATAGTAATAAATATTCTACAAAAAACACGGATGGATTCTGAATCTAGAAAAATCTTCTCCGATTCCTAATCAAAGGCTAAATTATTTAGGCCTAATTCTGGACACAGTGAGCTTCCTTATTTTCCTTACTTCAGAGAAAGCAGTCGAAATTCAACAATTAGTGACCAGTTTCTCCAAGTTTCCAGCATCAACAGCACTGACATGCCAACAACTTTTGGGAAAATTATTAGCAACAAAAGAAGCTGTCAACTGGGCCCTACATCACATAAGACCCCTTCACTCAGAATTCCTGGCGACTGAAAGGCTGAATATGAAAATTTTAGGTTTTTCAGATAATGCAATAAATACACTAATGGCAGCCAGAAAACCATCAACGTCACAGAAATATTACAGAATCTGGGAGACTTCTCTGAATTAGTGCGCAAAAACCAATAAGCCCTATGAATCTGCCTCCCCAGAGAATATTATTGAATTCCTCCAGGAAGGTTTAGAAAAATGATTGGGTGTTTCTACACTCAAGGGCCAAGTGTCGGCTCTGTCAGAATTTTATGGAGAGGCATGGACTTTGAAGCCTTTAATCATTCGTTTCTTTCAAGCTCTAAAAAGAATTAGACCACAGCAAAAAGAAAGAATCCCTCCTTGGAATCTGTCTTTGGTCCTTCAGGCCCTGACAAAGGAGCCTTTTGAGCCATTGGAATCGGCTCCTCTAAAATTTGTTACATGGAAAATGGCCTTTCTACTAGCCATAACCTCAGCCAGGAGTTCAAGAAATTCAAGCACTTCTGGCATCAGACAGTCACCTTTCTTTTAAAGAGGACTGAGTTATACCGAGAACTCCTCATAACTTCCTCACTAAAGTGGTATCCAAATTCCATATTACATAATTCTACCAGCGTTTTTTCCATCCCCAAAAACAGAGGAAGAAGTTATGTGGCACAAATTAGATGTCATCCGATGTCTGAAAACTTATCTGCATAGAGTGGAGGAAATAAGGAAAGATCATAATATATTACTCATTCCATCAGGATTAAAAGATGGTTGTAAAGCATCAAAATCCACAGTGGCAAGATGGATTAAAGCATGTATCTCAGAGGCTTATAAAACAAGTGCAGTGCAAGTCCCTTCTAACATTAAGGCTCATTCCACTAGAGCTGTGTCAACGACTTGGGCATTCCAAGCCCAGGTTTCAGCGGAGGACCTATGCAAAGCAGCTATCTGGTCCAACTTGAACACTTCATAAGATTTTATAAAGTTGGATGTTTGGTCTTCTAGACGGGCAAACTTTGGGAAAACAGTTCTTGAAGCTGTACCTCTTAAATAAATTATTGTAGCATTACCCACCCATGTAGTGTCTTTACTGCTTGGTAAGATCCCATTAGTGCCCACTGCCATGTGAAGGACCAGGAATGAGGAACTCTTATCATACTTACCGTGATTTCCTTTTACTGGATTGGAACATGGCAGTGGGCAAGACTTCCCAGCCCTTGAGGGGAGTTTAAGTGTACAGTCAAAAATAGGAGGACGAGTCAGGGGTAAGGGAGGTCACATGATAAGGGGGGTTAACCCATTAGTGCCCACTGCCATGTTCCAGTCCAGGAAAAGAAAATCACGGTAAGTATGATAAGGGTTTCCTCAATCATAAGGCAAAACTGTAAAACCGTGTGTAGCAAACGATCCTTTAAAACAAAGCATCCCTTAGAGCTCCAAAATATATCATACAACACGCACAACTCAATGAATATTGTTAAGAAGCTGACAGCAAGTACACTTCAGAGATTACTCAACAGCAGAGCTTCCAGCTTTATGTCAACATTTCAGGCAATCCCCCCTACATCACGTCACTGTGTGATAGAACCGAAGAATTTACCAATGCTTCCGATTAGCATGGGCATATACTGTAGTTTACCTGCAACAAGTAAAGAGGCGCTGAGCTAGCAAAATACCTGTGGCCCTACAGCTTTACAAACCCTAACATCCCCACCCCATTTGTGAATTGTACATCAATACCAGATAGTATGTACTACTATAGCAGTCCCAGCTCCCTGTTAACGGGGAAGGGGAGTCGACGGCCAAGCTATGGAGACAACTCACCTACTAGTGGGAAGTTCTGCATTTTCAATGACCGGGAATCCAGCGCAGACTCTTGTTCTCCCGCTGGCCCCATATAGTAACTGCATGCACCTTACAGCAGTACCGTAAATATCTGCCTGCTCCATTGGCACAACACTATACCTGCCATCTCGTCTATCCCGAGAACTAACAAGCCACTCTACAGATATCAAGGGTAGCTTCAAGAGGTGGGATGGGCCTGAAATAGACTACACCCACTATATGTGCTTCAACCAATAAGCTTTCTCAATTGGAGTACAGAATGGCAAAGCTTTTGACTAACTGAAAATTAGATATCGACTAACGTAGCCCGCCCACAAACAGACGTGATTAAGCAATTTGCTGCCTTCTGCTTAAAAGACAGTGAGAGTGACCAATAATTGTGAAGGAAAGGAATGAGTGTTCCTATGTAGTTGACAAATAAGAAAGTGCATGTCGCAGCGCAAAGTTGGTAAATACTTCTGGAAATAGTAGTGCTGAGGAATGATTGGCTTGTGGTTGCCAAGAAGAGGGGGAAGCTAAGCCTTGGCAGCCGCCAATGCGGAACGATAGTATTAGTGATTGGCAGTTCCTACTACAAGTAAATATGTGTTCATAGGTTTACAAACTGAGCGTTTGTATTAGTTAGTGCTGTACTTTCAGACCTTGGGTTGTCAGGTTTCTGGTTTTCTAGAAAAATTTGGGCTACTAATTTAAAGTACAGGCGGGTTTTGAAAGTACAAACTAGCCAAGGTATAAGTTTTGGCTGCTTACTAGCTAAGGTAAGGATTTTGGCTACTTTTTTTGGGCCTTTGTCCAGCCAAACTTTTTTCATGCCCTAATGTGCCAAGCCTGCATTTCCCAATGAATGTTGGGTAATATTGTTCTTGTATAACAATTTGCAAACTGTCAAGTTTACTGTAAGACTACAATACCCAGCATGCAATGGGACTGACTTGCTAGAAGTCGAGAGTTACCAGATTTTGGGCTCTGGATCTCAGTCTCTCATTTTCTGGTGACTTTCCTCAATTTCAGACAATTATGAGGCAAAAATCTGCCAGCCAACAAAATGTCTAGAGGTTGACCTATTTTACCAATATTTACCAATATTATTGCCTCATGGGGCTCCTATACCAACAGGACCCCCCTCTCTGTAGTTACAGCGAATCTGTCCCATTTTGGTTTATGGAAAAATATGCGAAACAGTGAAAATGTTCACATATATTCATTCATTCTTTGTTTAGACTTTTTTACTGCACATATTGTGCTATTTTTACTTTTGACATACCTCTTGGCCAGTTTTGGGCTGGTTTTGTAGCTGACTTTGGCTAGTTTTTGAAAATTAGACCTGGCAACCCTGAGACATGTAGTGAGGAGTAGGTGGAAAAGGAAGTGTAGTAAATTGTTCACTCTGGGTGATTACAGTTATTAACGCCTTTGGACATGAAGAGGGAACATATGTGACTGGAAGCTTTGATATTTTCTTAGGCGCATGTGAAGAGTTAATAACTGGGTGGAGGAAAGCAGGGAGAAGGGAGTGTGGAAGTGTGGCTCCTAAAATGCAGGTTCTACTGGAATAAACTGTAGCAGTGGTTCCCTAATTGTGAGGCTGGCACCTTTAGAGTATCATGGAATAATAGGCAGTCGGGGAAGGGTTATTGGGGGGGAATGAGCATTGCTCCCTAACATAGTCATAGATGGCTGGATTGTTGTTTATTTAGTGTGATATTTGGCAGTAACATCTTATTTGCTCAGCTGTGATGGCTAACAAAGTCGGTGGGGTTTATTTAGATTGTAGACTTGTATAGATGGAAAACCATAGAATTACTGTGTTTTCTAAGCACTTTTCCAGAAACAATAATACTTTACATTACAAGGCCTAAAAAACGACCCCGAGAGTACCTTTACCCTAGAAAAATTTATATATTGATGATGATGATTTTTGCAAATTGCACACAGGGGGCAGATTAAGCTGTGGTAAGGCACTGGGCAGTGTTCCACCCAGCTCAGTCCAATATACATACGATTACTAAGGTATGTGCCAAGCAGAGAACCCCAAAATAATAGTGCCTAAGAATTTGCATCGCAAGCACCTCAGCAGTCTGCCTGCATTTTAATGGGGGGGGAGAGATCACTGGCTGGGGCCCACGAGGGCTGCAAGCCCACCGGGTTTTTTCCTGGTGTCCGACCAGCCCAGTCCAACCCTGGTATGGCCATGAAGTCTGGGCTTCTGTAGCACTGACAAAAGGGCAATTTACTTTAAAAAGTGCCTACCAAGGATACACATAATATTAGCAATTGCAGCTTGGAAGTGGTCAGTTACAATTTCATGTATAGAATGGCTTTCAAGACCTGGGCAGGTAGTCTAGCTTCTGGCAAATGCCAGAAGGGCTTTTGTAGGATACAGACACACACACAGTAACTATTTATTTATTGGGCCTGTGGGAGCGGTTTGGATATCTGGGTACTTGAAATCTCTGGGCCTTTTGTGTATCTCAATTCAGACCTGATGACCGTGGTATAGGTTATAACAACATTATCATGCTTCAAAAACAAATCAGTGACAGAGCTGTGCTGTGAACCAGGGTGGAAGGCAATTTGTGATAGTACCCAGTGATGCCACTGGATATGACACAATTTTACCTGTCCACTATCAGAATCGACGTCACTGTGCATGTGGAAACGATTATCTGAAGTCTCTGATTGCTTGCCAAAACTCCACTGATGTTTGCTGCACGTATGCTCATTGATTTCTTTTGAGAAACTTGAAAAACCCCAGGAGAATGACATAAGTTGATGAAAGGCCATCCAAATTGGATAATTTCGATCAAAATATGGCTGCAACTCATGGTTGCTGAGGATTGAAGGCCCCCTATGCTCTTTTTTTTTTGTTCTCTGAAACCCTTTGTTGTATCCTATTTTCTTTTATTCCTGTTGAGTAATGCAGATAATGTGGATTTGTTATGCAACAGGATTGTTGTTTTCTCGTCTCTATATATAGTGGGACAGTTAACGGTATTTCCTTGCAAACTTAGAATTGTCACTTTGCCAATGTTGATTACTCCCCACCATTGTAAAACCTCTAGGTTTAGTTTTGCAGAACCAGGTAATCTATTACATACGTAAATTTGTTACAGTATCATGTCAAAATTATTATCTATTGATCTGCAGGGGTGTTTCTTGGAAACCTAGTGTTGGCAGACAGAAGAGGTATGCGCGTAAGGACCACTGTAGTTTGAGGTATGTGCCTCTTTTGCCTACCCCTAGTTCCAGCACTGCTGACACAGTGCTAAATAACAATTGGGCACATATCTGCATTAGGTATGCATCAAAAATATGACAGAATAACAAAAAGATCTACATTTTAATATATCCTGGATTTGATGCCTGTTAAGCTGGCCATAGACGTAAAGATTTTTAAAAGATCCAATGGTTATCGGGAGACCATGATTGTCTCAAAACGATCATTTAAATGACCGATTTGTCCATCAATGAAAAAGACCATTTCAGGCGATATTGCCAGCAAAACTGAAGGGTCGCTGCCTGCTTGGCCCTGCAAACATAGGTAGATTGCATGGGGACCGATAAAGATTTTCTAACCTGGCCGATAAATTTTCCGACCGATGTCGGACTGAAAATCATAAGATGTACGATCGTTTGATCCCACTAACCGTACGATAATTTGACAGATTGGTCGGACTTCGCAAAGATCGGTTGTTCGGCAGAGAAAGATCTTTGCGTCTATGGGGACCTTAATTTGTATGACTAAAATCTCAGTTTGAGTACAAATCTCTTCCTGCAATAAGCAAATAGCACCTTAAAGGAAAACTATACCCCGGGACAATGTAGGTCTCTATAAAAAGATATTGCATAAAATAGCTCATATGGAAACCCCTGCTTCATGTAAGTAAACCATTTTCATAATAATACACTTTTTTTAGTAGTATGCGCCAGTGGGTCATCATAAATAGAAAATTGCCATTTTAAAAAAATAAGAACAGCCTCCTGGGATCGTATGAT
>CM044438.1:70739743-70814799 GCA_024363595.1 Xenopus borealis
GGGGGGGGGGGTTGACAATTTTGTAAGTAACCCCAATATATAAAATCAATCACCTCTTACCATGGGCCGGTACACTCCTCTGACAAAATAAATCAGCCCAATTTTGAGGCCCTGCATACGTGTTAAGAATCACTTTCATTTGAATTTTAATATGAATTAAACAGAAAAGCATTCATGGGAAGCTCAGATAAGCAAAATTAACAAAAAAATAACCACTAGCAGAAGGACCTTTTTGGGGAGGGAATTTATACTGAACTAATAATAAAACCTGTAAATGTATTTGTACCAAATTATTCACATCAATATCTGTAAGTCACCTTTTTATATATTATCACTATAATATTTTAATTATATTTGTACTACTCCAGGGTATTCTACATCTACAACATATTTTCTCTGCCAATATACCAGTTGATAGATGTGCCTTGTATAAATTAAAGGAACAGTAACACCAAAAAATGAAAGTGTTTTAAATTAATGAAAATATCAACTGCTCTGTTTGCTTCAGAAACACTACTACAGTTCATATAAACAAGCTGCTCAGTAGCAATGGCAGAAATTGAAAAAAGGCTATATGGCACTGGATAAATAATGGATAACCAATAAATATAATTCTGTTCTACAGAGCTTATCTGCTGTGTAACTTGAGCCTTTTCTCCTTTGAATAGCTGCCCCCATTGCTACACAGCAGCCTATTTATATAAACGATAGAAGTGTTTCTGAAGCAAACACTGCAGTTTTACTAGTACAGGGCAACACTGCATTATATTTTCATTACTTTAAAACAATTAAATTTTTCGATCCTTTAACAATTAATAGTGTCAATACTTGGCAGAACAAGTCAATTGACTGATGGTCACTAGAGTTGCCACCTTTTCTTAAAAAAAAATACTGGCCTTCCTATATATTTAGCTTTTTTTCCTATTAACATTGGGATCAGCCATCAAAAATACCAGTCAGGCCGGTAAAAAAATGGCCAGGTGGCAACCCTAATGGTCACAAACATGTATCCTGAGACCTCTCAAGTCTATGAGAGCTTTAACATATTCCTTCCAATTATGTATGTTTCATTTTATTCTCATCTGTCAAGAAATCAATCTTCTGTGTTTTTTAAAGTGCACATATGTATTAGTATTGATGTGCTCATTGACAGTGTTTTTACAATGTAATATCACACCGTCCCAGCCATTAGCCTGAATGCACACCATTTGAATGAGCTTATCGTATCATAGGGCTCTCTAATACTTCATTGTCTAAGTTCTGGAAAAATGTCAGTATTAATGCTTAAATAACATTTGCTTATTTGCGTATAATCAAAAAATCTGAAACCAAGTTGGAAAAAGGAGAACAAAAGTGTTGCAGTATAAGTGAGAAATGCAAAGCCAGTACACAGGTTAGTGGATACAAATGTATTCAATTAATTATTTATGGTTTCATATTATTAATACAAGTAGAACCCCAAATTTACGTCTTTCAAGGGACTGTGGGAAAAAAACATAAAACCTGGGAAAACGTAAAACAAGGGAAATATGTCAATTAAGTATTTAACGTGCTTCAGTAACAAAGTAAACCTATTTCACCATCTCCTGTCCCTTCCTTTTTCAGTCTTTTGCCCTGGTCCCTTTCTCTGCCTTCCCGTACAGATTCTTTCTTCCCCTTTCTTCTGTTAAACAGCAGCCACTTCACTTGTGTTGTCCCCGGCCCCTTCAGCCTGCCTCTACAGACGACTTTACACTCTTTCCCACCAACCCCTCCTTCTCCAGAACACTAGCTGTTCTATGTCGGTGTCTACTTACAACAGCCCGGGTCTCTTTCTCCAACTTTAGCCTGCCCGTGCAGCTTTCTGAAACGCTCTCGCCCCCTCCTTCCTCAATGGAGCAGTTGCTTCCAGTTCCTAAGAGTGTTCTTTTGTCCCGGTCCCTTCTGCTCCTCCAGCACAGCCCCTCCCCTCCCATGAGCGTGCCAGGACACACATGCTGCTGCAGACACAAGAAACTTTTGCAAGGAAGTAGGTGTGCTCAAAGTTACAGGTATTTTGCGAATAAATACGGCACTTGGCAAGGGATAAAATCCAGGAAACCTCCCAGCGGTCCCTTTTTCAGAGGGACAGTCCCTCTTTTGACAGCTCAACCTGCAGGCCCTCATTAGTATTGGAATGTCCCTCATTTCTCTGCACTGAAAGCCAGAAAAAGAAATGAAGTTTCTAACTTAATTGGCTTTTGGCAGAGAGCCCAGAACAGGTGCAAATAAGATACTTTGTAACACTTGTAACACTTTTGAGATAAGAAAATAAGTAATTGTAACAGGAGAAATAATCTGCCAAATTTTGTAAAATGAACATGGTAATTAGGGGGTGTGGCCAAAAAATTTTGCTGCACTACTTGCGAAAAAAAATGTCCCGCTTTTTACTTCCAAAATGTTGGGAGGTATGGGAACCCAAGAATAGACCCCATATAAATGCACAGGGTCGGACTGGGGGGCCCGGGGCCCACTGGGACTGCATCCGGGGCCCCTTGCTGTCCCCTCTCCGACCCCCCCCCCTCAGCTATAACAACAGCGCCTCCGGGCCCTGACGTCACTCGTGGCGCCGGGTGTTGCGAATCAGCAAATTTTTTATTTGAAATTAGGAAGGGGAGAGAGGGTCTGGCCTAGCGAGGCCCATGATGGTCGGGCCCATCGGGTTTTTTCCCTGTGTCAGTCCGACACTGCAAATGCATATACAAATGGTGGGACCATAGAAACGTAAAATGCGGGAAAACATAGAATCCAGGGACGTAAATTTGCGGTTATACTGTACTTTGTTTTTGTTGCATTACAGCCTGTTGTATGTAGTGAAGATATATGTGCATTTTCTGTGCAACTTTGGACAATAACTGACATTAAATTAATTCCAGATACTAAAACTTAGTTACATTGTTGTAACTGGTGCATATGTTTAGAAAACCTGATTCGTCACAAATCTATTTGCTGCTCTATAAACACAA
This sequence comes from Xenopus borealis, assembly GCA_024363595.1. NCBI lineage: Eukaryota > Metazoa > Chordata > Amphibia > Anura > Pipidae > Xenopus > Xenopus borealis. Next base: position 70,742,728 of record CM044438.1, read on the forward strand.
AGAATGTAATTATTAACGTCCAGAGCCACAAGTCTTGCACAAAGCCTTCTTTCTAGGAAATATGCCATCTAGTACTTTTCACCATTCACTACAGCAACACACTCCAGAGTTTTCAGGAACCGCTCACTCGACGATTAAAGGGGAAAAAAACAGCACTCTTTATTCCATATTCATATTCAAGTAACAGCGTCTGAGGTCTGATGTGTTTCGTGTTTATACATATTCCTTATCTCGTACTTTTCCCCTTTCTGGCTCTTTATGTCCTAAATTCAAAGTGAACTTAATATGTGGTAATAAAGGTGTTTGAAATATTTAAAATGTAAACATTTACAGCATTTCCAGTAATGCTGTATGAATGTTGCTACCCCTGGCCTCATGGTAAATACAACTATGCTTCTCAACATTCTCCCCAAAACCAACCACTGTTGCCATTGTTCCTATACAACTTGAAGAACATAAAAAAAAAAATATATATATATATATTTGCGTAGGTACCTGGAATTGCCCTATGTGCCTGTTAAACAGAATGATTTGACAAAAAAAGTATTCCTTATTGCAAAAAATTGTGCTAGTGAATAGTTTCCCCATACTAGTAATTTGCAATGTCATTGATTAGATAGGTCTTATAGGCCTTATTCATTATTGCCCTAGAAAGAAACCCAATTTGCAGGCAAGTAGACTACATAATCAAGCTCAGTAATCTTGAAACCCCCTAGGTACATGTTATGCTATTTGCCAAATTAGGCTGTAGTTATTTGATAAATTGGGGTTATTCAATTAGATGGGCAGCCATGTGATTTGGGGGTAAACAGATGACAGATTGAAGCTCAGCACCTTTGAAAACCTGCATGTGGTTGTACTATACATAATGGCCAGTTAGATTCACAGGTATTTGTGGGCAGCTGTCTGATATTTTTTGAATTGTAGTGGTTCACATCTTTTGAGATGGTCCCTGAAAAGTTTTAGTCCATGTCCAAAAGAGTGACATGAAATATAACATCTACTGTATGTATGTATATAGACCTGAATCGTAGCAAGCAGAGACTTTATTTTGCAGCCTCTGATCCACAGTCCACAGATGAGAACTAGGTCAATATTTATTACTGCAATATCTTTTAATGCTCTGGGAGGATAACTTACAGTGTTTGAAAAATTAAATTAATGTTATGAATGTTGCTGCATCACCACAAGTGTGCCATAAACTCAGGCAGAGTATGGCGCTCATAGACAGTATAGAACAGGCAGAGTATGGCGCTCATAGTAAGGCACACACAGGTAGTGTGGGGCAGGCAGAGTATGGTGCTCATAGACCATATAGAGCAGGCAGAGTATGGCACACAGGGGCAGCGTAGGACAGGCTGAGTATGGCACACAGAGGGCATAGGTCAGGCAGGACTTCAACTTTGGCTCCATTCATGGCTTTAGGTCTTTTTGCCAGTTCGGGACTTCAACTTTGGCTTCTTTTGTGGCTTCAGGTCTTTTCGCCACTTTGGAACTTCAACTTCAAATCCTTTCATGACTTTGGGTGTTTTCTCGGCTTTGGGACTTTGGCTCTTCGGGATGGGATGGGACATGGCCGTAGACTTGCAGATTTACTTGCAATATCGACTCCATCTCCAGATCTGCCACTAACCTTTCAGAACAGATCAGCCAACGTTCTGCCCTGACAGCAATCAGATTTGAAAGTTTATATCCGACAAAACTGGTGACAGTCGCCCACTGAAAATCAGGAGAAATTTTCTAACCTGTCCGATTAACTGAACAACTGATTGCCTTGGCACAAAAAATCTCGGGGCACTCCATACACAGTCCAAATATCGTATGAAACAGAAATCTGTGCAATCAAATTTTTGCATCTATAGCCAGCTTTAGGCTCTTTGGCTATTCGGGACTTCGGTTCTTTGGTGGGTCAAGACTTCGGCATGTGAGACACGGCTTCAGTGCTGTCAAGGTGGGCCTGGCTATTTCAAAAAGTGCAGCACAGCCAGGCCCCCCTTTGGGCCCTTGCTCGGTACACGGGTACCCCTGTGTCCCCTGACGGTGGCCCTGGTGGCAACCCTAGTTTGAAAGGTATTGGCAACACAGGAGTTTCTTGCTTGCAGTCACACGTTATACATTGTGATGAACTTCAAGCTTCAACATCGACCATATCCTGGTGCTATTGAAGCAGAATGAAAAGGATTACAGTTGTGGGCAGCATGGGGGGTCTCTTTTGGAGACACCCAATGGTGGATTTCGGTAGGAACATCAGAAAACTTTTCTTTTCTTTGAAGGCTTGGGTTGCCACCTGTCCGGTAAATACCAGCCAGGGCTGGGGCTGGTATTACAAATGTATTCCCATAAATGTGCTTGCTGGTAAATTTGTTATCTCTAGCTAATCCCTGTCCATCCTGATCATTACCTCTTCAACCCTGATTCCTCATCAATTCTCTACTTTGGCTAACAATGGCATAGCCCCACCTCATCCACATTGGAGCCCTGTCCTATTCATGTCATCAATCCACCCCCTCTCAGTCCAGCCCAGGCCTGGGTTTTTAAATAGGGTGTCCTTAGGACCCCTTTTCTCTCTTATAGCCTCCCCACTTCATATGTCCGTGCACACATGTGCAAGCCATACCTCATCAGGTCTGGAGCATTGGGTCTGGGAGCATAGGGAGATTTGATATAGCTCTTTAAATTTCTTGGGCATCAATCTGCGCTGCATGCTCTGGGCCCAAAGAGGTAAGACTTGCGCAAGAGTGCACTCACATACAAAGTGAGGAGGCTGAAAGGGAGGAGGGGTGAAGGAGTCATCCCCAGTGCTTCCAGACCCATTGCAATGTGCCTGGGCAGCAAGCTACCCCTAAAATTCTGCCACCATACGTCTAGGATATTGTGGCCTTTCTACAAATCTGGATCTGGTCCTACCCCTGCATCACTGGATGTTAAAGGGGTTGTTCAACTGTCAAACACTTTTTTCAGTTTATTTGTTTTCAGATTGCTTACCCTAAACAAAGACTTTTTTCCAATTGCTTTCCATGTTTTATTTTGTTTTACCATTTTCCCAAAATGTAAGTTGAAAGTTTTATGTTCATGTCTCTAGCTAGCCTGGCAGCTCAGTGAACAGTAGCATTACTGCATTTTGCTACATTTAGTTTAGTTTATACAATTAGTTGATACAGTACATTTCTTAGCCGTATCTGTGGAATATTAGCAACTATTGTATCAATTCTAAGAGCTGCTTTTAATGTCAGCGATTCTGCTTAGCAGGGGCAAAGATTACAAATGTATCAACTAAATGTATCCATTTAGAACAGTTAAAGGAAGTCTATCATGATTTTTATGGTTTCATTTTTATTTCTAAATTACACTGTTTACACTGAAAATAATTCACTCTACCATGTAAAATTTCATTCCTAACGCAACAAGTGTATTTTTTTTAGTTGTAATATTGGTGTGTGGGTAGCCATCTCAGTTCATTTTGCCTGGCTGTGTGCTTTTAGAAAGAGCCTGTAGCATGATGGAACTGCTTTCTGGCAGGCTGTTGTTTTTCCTTCTCAATGTAACTGAAGGCATTGCAGTGGGACATGGATATTTACTATTGAGTGTTGTTCTTAGATCTACCACGCAGCTGTTATCTAGTTACCTTCCCATTGTTCTGCTGATGGGCTGCTTTTGAGAATTGGATATCCGTGCAGAAGTCTGCTGGAGTTAGCACTATTAATTGATGCATTTATGTTTTCCCATGACAGTATCCCTTTAAGTATGTGAAATATTAGGCATAAATCTAGCACTGCAGAGCTTATTTAACAACAAAGCCTGTTGCCAATAGCACTCAACCAGCAAATTGTTTTGAACAATCTACTGCAAGTTGGAAAATGAAAGCTAATGCTTGAATAGTTTATATTGGTAACTGGACATATGAAATGTAGCACCTATGTTAGTAAATTAGACTTGCAATGCTAGATATGTGCCATTGGATTTTTTATATTTGCTTCATATAGCTATGCAGTCTGTTTGTAGAGGGGGTGCTTATTCCACTAAAATGAACCTTTACCAGTGGCACATACAGGATTTTTACAGGTAGGTCATCTCTCTTAGATATGGAAGCATGCTTTATAAAGAGAAAATAAACTTACATTAACTCATCCCCTTGACTTCCTAAAAAAATTTGCCCCTTACTACATTTTTTAAAAAGAGGTTGTGTCACTCTCAATGAAGAAGTAGTACACGTTCAAAGTTTTGTAAGAAACCAAAAGCTGGTGCTAATGTCACCCTAGAAGACTGGCAGTGCTTTAAATTTTTAATCTGTGGATACAGAAAATCACAAATCAAATAAGGGACTATTATGTCATAGGGACATGTGTTGTAGAAGAACCAGGTCTATAGGGTAGCTATAGAGTTTGCTCTATGTTTGCCCTTATGTTAGCCAGTATTTGTATGTAATCTGTATTTTTTTAATGTGTACACCCTTCTGATGTACCGCAACATGGAATATATTGGATCTTGTTAAATTAAAGTTAATAATATAGGAATATAATTGGAACATGTTACCATACTGCCATCTTCTGGTCAAAATTAAACATAGTTTTAAACATATTTGCAATTTAATCTTACATTTCTCCAACACTCTTGATGACTGTGTGAATGATAAAAGTCTTATTTAGAATTATTGAGAAATTAGAGAATACTAAAGGTTCATCTTTGCATAATTTCCCTTTATAATGTTGGTTTTATTAAATAACTACCTTTCTTTTATTGACACCCCATTTACTTATTTATGGACCTTAAATTAATTTTGCGCATTAATATTTGTGAATCACCTTGAACACTGTCTTCTTTGTCTGTTCTACTGTATACTACATCATACCCTGTGAGGCACCTTATGCTTCATTCACACTTTTTTGATAAATTTGCAGAGAGAAGGCCAGTGATGTAACCATACAGAAGACAACGGAGGGGGAACGTGACAGTCAATCCCCCCATATGTAATAAAAGGAGCTAAATTTGTCTAGGAGTAGTAAATAATATGAGCAGCCAATACGATGTTTGCTTTCAAACAGGTAACCACCCGCTGTCTGATGATTCATTGCTATGGGTTAGTGCTCCTGGGCAAACATAGTACCTTTTATTACATTACCACCATAGTGTCTGCTGTATAGTGTCAGAAACTGTGCAATGGATATTTGGACAATCATGGGCAGTAGTAATGTGCGGGTCTAGAATTTCTCAACCTGCACCCCCCACCTGCCCCTCTATTTATAGACCTGTGCCTGGCTCTCAGTGATGCCACAAAAGGGGCGGGCGCAAGTCTGTAAATTTAGGTGTCAGAAGTGCTAGGTTGCAGGTGGGGAGAGCAGGAGAAGAGTTCTACCCAGACCTTCCTGCAACCTGAAGATTTGGTTTAGGACCTGTAAAACCGCGGGTCCCACTGGTTTCGTCCCGACCCACACATCACTAGTGGGCAGATAAATTATAAGTAAACCCTGTGTGCAGAAGTCTGAAGATGCCAAATCAACAGTTCAAATAGGCAGTATATGACCAGCTTTAGTTGACGTTGTATACTTAAGGGTAAAATATAATCAGAATATAAACAAATGCAATGGTTTAAAGCTGCCTTTTTGATCAAATGTTATATTTCATTTGTCAAATTTCTACTTAGTATAGGGCTGGAATTATGGGTAGACAGAAGAGGCACATGCCTAGGGAGCAATGCTGCAGGGGGGGGGGGTGTTTGCTAGGCACATATCTCTTGCCTCCATACCCCTAATACAGGTCTTTGAGTCCCTTCAGTCTTGCTCACTACACTCGGCTCCCCAACCTCTCCACCCTGGCTTCCATCATTATAACATGTGACGGGGGTAGAGAAAGGTTGCCTGGTCCGGACCTTGATTGGGTATATTATGTTTATTTTGGTTTTATAAGAATGTACATATGTATATAGAATACAAATTCACTAATGATGTAATGTATGTAGAATTACTGTTGTTTTTATGTTTGCTTCTTTATCTTCTTTGAATGTATGAAAGCTTGTAATTTGTTTATAAAAATAAAAAAATCTCCTAGCATTTCCTGCCATTTAATGCACCATAAGGATCTGTTCTTACCATGAATCATGCTACCTGATAAAAAATTTTGCATATTTTTTAAAAATACTCAAAAATATCTTGGTGTGGTCCTTGAAAATAAGTGATTTTTACTACACTAGTGACAGATAGCAATAAAAAATAAGTACTATTTAAACAGCACACAGTGTACAAACCTCACCAGCAAGTGTCACCATTGAGCTGAAGAAAAAACTAGCTAGACTAGGCTACACACAACACACCCATAACACGCCTGATTTAAAAAGAAAAAACAAACATTTGTAGCTTTACACAGACTTCGTTTTTAAGAAGGGTCAGTGACACCCAATTGAAAGCTGGAAAGAGTCAAAAGAAAAAGCAAATAATTAAAAAACTATTAAAAAAAAAAAAAAGGAAACCATGAAGGTCAGTTGAACAGTATCTTAGAATTAGCAATGCTATAACAAACAATAAGTTCATTTAAAAGTGAACCATCCCTTTAAAACAAATACATAGGGACCTATTTCCTAACATGCAGATTTCTATTTGTTTCATGATCATATTTTTTCTTCTTTTGTGTTGTTTTTTATGTCTCTAAAACTCAAGGTTAATTAAGTGTAAAACTGTGAAAAACTGAGCCAAATAAAAGCTGTCAAGGTCCCATGAAAACAGTGGAAGCTGCACTGATACCATTTGATTTTTTTTTTAGCCTTTCACACTTTTAGAGGTTTTCCGATTTTTTTGCTAGTAATTGTGTGTATATTCAGATCTTTCATGGCATTCATGGTTTTAGAGAAATAGTTTACTTGTGGTTTCAGAAAGCTTTGGTACTACTAAAATTGGACCTTTCATAAATTATATGACCCATAGTATATACTTGCAAACTTCAACTAATATATATTTAGTTTCAAAGACTTTCTCTTTCTACAGTACTTCTGTCTGAATACCGTCCATTCCCACTTTCCAAACAATAATTATTGTTTTTCCTACATGCATGGTTGCCACCATCTAGTAACAATTTTGCTCTATGTCAATATTATTAATGTTAAAGAAAGATATAAATATGTGAAGGCCAATAATTTTTTTCCATCTAGGCAGTTTTTTTTAGATGCAACTACAGGTATGGCATCTGATATTCAAGGCCTGATTTACATATTGGGCGCCCCTAGGCCCACTTTGTTCGTCACCCACATACTCTGCCCTTTATTCTCAAATTTTCATCATCAGAACCGGAGCAATGGGGACAAGAGCAATTGGTGTATGGGAAATTTTAAAAACGATCGTATCTCCTGCATATCCCCAGTGTTTCTGAACCAATGTGGGTGTGGTTGGGCAGCATGCTGCCCCCTAAAATCCTGCCACCCTAGGCCCGTGCCTAGGTGGCCTTTCCACAAATCCAGGCCGGCTGATATCCGGAAACCCGTTATCCAGAAAGTTCTGAATTACAGAAAAGCCATCTCCTATAGACTCCAATATAATGAAATAATTAAAATGATTTTTTTTTCTCTGTAATAATAAAACAGTATACTGTACTTGATCCAAACTAAGATATAATTAATCCTTATTGGAAGCAAAAGCAGCCTATTGGGTTTATGTAATGTTTACATGGTTTCATAGTAGTCTTAAGATCCAATTACGGAAATATCCATTATCCGGAAAGCCCCGGTCCCTTGCATTCTCCATAATAGGTCCCATACCTGTATGATATTTCCAGTCTGTGCTATGCCCCACTCAGGAGGCTTGTAAACTGTTAAAGGAGGTCCAAACCCTTGCTAATAAAAACCCCTACCCCCTACCCTACATAGACCCCCCTCCATGCTCCCCCCAGACTACCTGTTACCCCCGGTAAATGCCCCTACCTCTTTACTTACCCCTCGGTGTAAATTCAGGGCATCAGAGTTCACAGATGCCATCTTCTGGCTCTTCGGTCTTCTTCCGGTGCTTCTGCAATTTCCGTGACTGTCGGCTCATTCACAGTTGTTGCGAAGCAGAACGTTGCTTCAACTGCACATGTGTCGATACACTGCTCTATTCCTGATGATTACAGAAGAGAAGAAGATGGTGCCTGTGAGCTCTGATGCCCTGAATCTGCACTGAGGGGCAAAGCGTTAGGGTCATTTACCAAAAGTACCACCTAGGCTGGGGGGGGGAGCAGGGAGGGGGTCTATGTAGGTGTTGTGTTCGATAGCCGAGGATGAGAAGAGTATAACAGGGTTTTATTAGCAGGTTCATTCAGCCATTACACGCCAGCAGTAACTTGAACTCTATTGATTTTTAACAGTATAGAAGGTAAAGTGTATGCACAGTATAACTCGTGTACAGTGACCTCTGTAGGCCATTTGTATAAACACCACATATTCCCCCTATAGAAGGAAAGCATTTGGACAAATGTAATAAACAACAACAATGAAACAGTACGCATCTTAAAGCAATAATATACATTCTTCACATGACATAGTCCTTGGTCCATGCAGGAAGTTTTCTGATTCTCTCAGTATGCCTTATAGGTTCACTTTCTTCTGCCCTATTGCAGGAGTAGGAAAATGTCCTTCATCAAATGGAGCTTCTCCAAAGTCATATCTAGCAGGATATTCTACATGTGTCCATCAGTTCATATGTTCATATGTGTATGGTCCTTGCTGGCATCTCACTTTAAGTGGTGTAGTAAATTTAGATTGTCCTTGTTTCAGTATTCCTGGTTTCTTAATTCTGACTAAAGATCCAGGCTGAAAGTGCACTTGAAAGCCTTGCATGTGGCTTGTTGATGTTTGATAATGTCAGCGGTAGATGATTTTGTAGGAACAGTATTTGATGGAAGTTTGATGTCTGCAACATGTAACTTAGTGCGCATCTGTCTGCCATGTAATAATTCAGCTGGGGATGCTTGGGTTGTTGCATGGCACATTGCTCTGTAGTTATGTAGGAACTCTGTTGTAAATACTTTACAAGACTTCCTAGTAAGATTTGCTGTCTGAAGACTTCTGTGAATCGCTTGATTTCTCCATTTGCATGTGGGTAATACACTGAAGATTTCCTATGCACAATATTCCTCTCTCTCAGAAAGATGTCAAATTCAGATGAGACAAACTGTGGTCCGTTTTCTGATATTAACTCCTTTGGATTACCTTCTCTGCTGAAGACTGTAGACAGACATGTTATTATTGTAGCTGATGTTATATGAGAAACAAATACAATGTCAGACCATTTAGTGTAATAGTCTATCAAAGTTATAGCAAATCTGCAATTTCAGGCAATTTACTGTAATAGTCTATCAAGGTTATAGCAAAGCTGCAGTCTTTGGGAACATCTGCAATATCAATAGCCAGTTTTTCCCATGGGAAATCGTACTGGCTGAAGTGGTGGTGTATGTGTGATAGCTGTTTTGTCATGATTCTGACAAGTAACACAGGAATGAATGGCAGTTACCACATCGGCATTCATTGCTGGCCACCAGTATAGTTCTCGTAGTCTTTGTTTTGTACGTAAAATTACTTGATGACTCTCATGTGCAAGTTGTATGAGCTTTTCTCTCAAGGTCTCTGGCACCAGTAAGCGGTGAGTTCCATGGACAACATAGTCATCTACTAATGACAGTTCGTGTCTAATCCTATAGTAAGGTTGAAGATCAGGACTGAGTTTCTTCTCAGAATTTGGCCATTTGCTTTGTAAGATGTCCCGTTGTTTTACTTGGATTGGACATGTGAGGTAAGCTTGCTTAAAATCAGCAGCTGTAACTGTAGATGATAGTAAATCAGTCAATGCTACAACTTCTATGTCCTCATCCAGTGTATCAGACGCTGCAGGTAAAGGTAAACGTGACAAACAGTAATGTTTTTCAAACCTGGTTTGTATTGCATTTTGTAGTTGAAATTCAGTAGCCTTGCTGGCCATCTAGCTATAAGCATTCCAGCTCTTCCTAGTCCCTATGTTGTAAGCAGTTTAGTTAAAGGGCTATGATCCATGCATAAGGTAAATTCTCTACACCATAGGTAGGTTCTCCACTTTTCTGTTGCCCAAACACATGCTAGAGCTTCTTTTTCAACAGTGGAATACTTACACTCTGTCTCTGTAAGTGTTCTGGGTGCAAATGTTCACAGTTAACTGTTTCACTATTTCAAAGCTATGTTGAGCAGTCTCTGACCAAACCAGACTTGAATTTCCAAGTAGTAATGCTCTAAGTGGTTCCACAACTGAAGCATAGTTGGGAACAAACTTAGAATACCATGAAGTAAGACCTAAGAAAGCTCGTAAGGTCTGGAAATCAGATGGAGTATGTGCTTTTGTAACAGCCTTGACATCGTCAGGGTCCAGCAGTAGTCCCTCTTGTGAAATTATATGACCCAGAAATGCCTCAATTTCTGGCGTACTGGTTTTACATCTGGTCTCAACTTATCTTTGTGCACAAAGTTCTTTGCACAGCCCAGTGTAGTGTTGCTTTGTGGTGAAATTTTAGAGACTGGCTGTGTGGCAGGCACTGGTGCTTTAGTAATGAGACCATCCACTAAATGTAGGTTTAATGCAGCAAAGAGATCCCTTCCAAGTATAGCAGTACCCTTATTCACAATGTGACCATTCAATGTGACCTTATTCAAAAGTGACCAAAGTCACATTTTGCAGTATTTGATTCAAATTATAGTCAATGGAAAGCAACCAAGCACAGCGATTGGATCCTTTAAGTAACTAACCAGTATCAGGGCAGGTGCAACAAGCTTATCTTTTGCAAAGTATTTCAAGAAAATATCCTTTGGTAGTATAGAAACAGCTGAACCTGTATCAGGCATCAGATTAATGGAGTGTCCCTTGTCAGCAGAATTAGTATTGACATTAACAGTGCATATAAACTTGTATGGAATTAATGTACCGGCTTTATCCACACTGAATACTGTAACATTTGTACTAGTGACTTAATGAACATTTTTAGCAGAACTACGGCAGACCTTAGCAAAGTGACCTGACTTTGAGCATTTGCGGCAAATTATAGCTTGTGCAGGACATGCAGCATAGTTTGCAGTGTGTTGTGTTGGACCACAGAGTAAGCAGTATTTTTTATTTGTATTTGCTGCTAGGTTTTGCAGCGAATCCCTTTCCTTAGCACTTTATTTTGCCTGTAACTGTGCATTATTAGGCCACAGTACTGGATTCACAGTCTGTACATTCCCAGCAGTTCTCTGACTGAGCATTTTAGCCTCTGCCACTGCTGTTTCAATTTGGCTAGCAACTGTAATAGCCTTTGCAAGGGTTAAATCCTGCTCTAGGAGCAGTCTCTCTCGAATGCAATGTGAGTTTGTTTTTTCCACTATTCGGTCTCTTAGCATTTCATCTGTTAGATTCCCAAACTCACAGGTAACAACCAGCTCTCTCAAAGCTGCTACAAATTGTTCTGTTGATTCGCCATTACGCTGTCCACGTTGGTGGAATTTATATCTTTCAGCAACCACATTTACTCTTGGCACGAAAAAATTCTTTATAGCAGTAAGAGCAGTTTCATAGGTCTCATAAGGTAATGTTAGTGTATAGAATATACGCTGTCCCTCTGGTCCCAGGCAGTGAATAAGTAAAGCACGCTTTCTAGCAGCAGAAATCTCCCCTTGGTCAGCGGCAATAATGTAATTTTCAAACATGCGGATCCAAGCAGTAAAAGGTATGGTAGGCTCACCAGGGTTTGGAAGAAAACCTGCAGGCTGCTGCAGAGGTAGAAGAGACATCTCGTCGCCAAATTTGTTGTGTTCTGATAGCCAAGGATGAGCACAGTATAAGAGGGCTTTATTAGCAGGTTCATGAAGCCATTACACAACAGCAGTAACTTGAACTCTATTGCTTTTTAACAGTATAGAAGGTAAGGTGTATGCACAGTATAACTCATATGCACAGTGACCTCTGCAGGCCATTTGTATAAACACCACAGTAGGGTAGAGATTTTTTATTATCAAGGGTTTGCTTCTCCTTTAAAGCCTAATTATAACCTTTATGGCTTACTGCTTAAAGTTCCCATTGCTCCAACTGAAGCTAGAGAAACAAATGATCAAGATCTGGAAAAGCTGGAAAAGTAGCAAGCAGAAATGTCAGACAGGTAGGGTCAGCACAGGTTATTATCAGGTATAGAAGGCACTAAAATAGGTGCAGTTTATGTCAAAGAAAAGGACACACATTTGGTTGTGTACTTGCACTAATCTGTACTAGTAACATAGGGTTTTTTTTCAGTTACACCTTATTGTTGCATCACACACAATGTATTCAATTGAAGGATATGTTCAGGATCTGAGGCACCAGGAAAAATCCATGTAAGGCCTGGTCCTAATTGGCTCCCATTGCCCAGAACACATCAGCAGGAAAGGGGGAGTGGTAGTGGGCAATGTGGCACACAGGGGTATTTCCATCAGGTTGTGCTATGCAGTAGAGGTAATTGTCTCTAAAACTCAGTGTTTTAATTAGCTTAATATTTCATGATGTTTAATGAGCAGACCAAAAGCCTTATGTTTCTTTTTATATACCAGCTTTGCTTTCCAGTTTCTTGCAGACACCTCTTAAAAGTGTTTTAATCATTGTCAAAATGTGGGTGTGTGAGTAGGAGTTGTTCTTTTTATTAGGTGGATTACTTGTTAGCCAGGTATCTGAAAAAACATGTTTTAGCTGCATTTCTCAGACATTATAATCTCATGCTTCCATTTTGTACATCAGCTAGTGCGTTAGATAATTATTCCCTTGCTGCATTATAATAATTATAATATTTACCTGATTTATCAGTATTGTTTTCTCTGATATAGTATATAATAAAAGCACAATTTTTTATTATGTGATCTGGAAAATAGTTATAAAGAAAGCTACAAATCACAAGAAGGCTGTAAAAGCTCCAGGTCCTGAGCATTCTGGATAACAAGTCCCATACCCATACCTGTGCAGAGTATTCCATCTCTGCATATTTATCAATATGAACAGGAACTGCTATGTTAATTGCTCATGTCTCTGTAGGGTTAGAATTTGCTCCAGTAAGGCTGGCAGAGTCGATTCCTTCCTGGCCTCCCCCAACCCAACAGCAATATGGGTAGCAGGGGGGCCTTGGGGGAGTTGCAGGGCCCTGATGTGGCAGCCCCGGTGGGCTAACACCTCTTCAGTCCAAAATTGTGTTTGTGTTTCTGTGGACCTCTACTAAACAACACATGAATCCTGCAGTGTTGATGTATGCAATGTCTCAAGTGCTAAAAACTTCCTCTTCCCAACCAAACAATACCCTAAGGCTAAGGCCAGTCGGGGAGATTCGGGGGCATTTTGTCGCCTGGCGACTTCTCGCCGCGACTTGTAGCCCCCGAACCTCCCCGAATAGCCACTTACCTAAGCGCACTGGCGTTGCTTGAAAATGCCGGCGCGATTGGAGCGATTTCAAAAAGCGCGCCGCTCCATGTGGATACGCGCCGGCGTTTTCAAGCAACGCCGGTGCGCTTAGGTAAGTGGCTATTCGGGGAGGTTCGGGGGCTACAAGTCGCGGCGAGAAGTCGCCAGGCGACAAAATGCCCCCGAATCTCCCCGTCTGGCCTAGCCCAAAGGTAAACTAAAGCTTAACAAAGGAGCAGTGTAGAAATGCCACACATTTGTATTTTGGGGTTCTGTACCAGCCCATGGCAACCACCCGTTAGAGGCAAATATCTGTGCTTGCAGAGATCATCCTGGTAGCTCCCCAATATAAATATCACAATACAAGTCTGATGAGTCATTCATATTTTCATTACTTGGCACCGCCAAAACCAACCACATTGCTACTAGTTAGCACCAAAATTAAAAAGCCTTTGTTTAGATAAAGGCTGTGACCCAGGCAGCAGCAACATTTCAGGCCTCTTTGGTCTTTTATCAGAAACCATCTCAGTTAGTATCACAATTTAATAAACTGCTCGACAGCATCAGATTATATTAAAGGCAATTCCTCTTTTTCTGTTAGATGATTTGCAACATCTGTTAGGCTTAGCTTTTCAACATCTGGCCAGAGCATACTGAGCATGTGCAGTGTCACTGACATGGGTGCTCATGTGACAACTTTGAATGCCTGGATCATTACTGTTATAGAGATGTTGAAACTTTATGCTGGTGCAGTAAGTTCAGTATTTAAAATATTGCATTTCTAGTCACATGTGTTTTAGGGTATTAACTGGCCATGCTCTTAGTCCACTACACTCAATATCATCATTATCATTTATGTATATGGTACCATCAAGTTATACAGCACTTTACAATATTTAATAACTAATAGAACTAATAACTTCAGAAGTGCACAAACAAGGGTTATAGAATAAAACATAAACATTCATATCCAGAATTTAAAGGAACAGTAACACAAAAAAATGAAAATGTTTTAAATAAGCAAGAATATAATATACTTTTGCCCTGCACTGGTAACACTGGTGTGTTTGCTTCAGAAACACAACTATAGTTTATATTATCAAGCTGCTGTGCAGCCAGGGGGCAGCTATTCTTGCACAGGATACACAGTAGATAACAGATAAGTACTAAATAATCATAATGTATTATACAGAGCTTACCTGAAAAACATCACATGAAAACCAACTGAAAAGTGCTAAAAACAAGGCATTCTATAGTATACTAAACATTAACAAAGGTGAACATCTTTAAACAGAAAATAGTTTTAAAAAGATGAACCTTCAACTGCTGTTACCTGTAAGAAAAATGAGACTTTAATATGGGTGAGGTAGATTGTTTTAATCATGTGTCATGGCGATACTGTGGCACTAGAGATGGATGTGTCCTGAGAATGGCAGCTGTGTCTAGATATTCTCATAGGCTACCCATATGGTGAGGTTGCAGATGCTGTGACATGAAATCTGTGGCTTCATGCAGAGCTGACACTTTGATCACACACCTGCAGCCCATTCCCTATCTCTCAACAATTGAAATGCTTTATGGCTAGTATAAAAAAAAAAGATATGTATGTGTAACTGACATCACAACTGAGAAGGCCACACACAGAGATTCATACACAACTCTCCATACACGCAGTTTGTGTTGTCACAGCAAACTATTTCACAGCCTTGGTTTGACCCCTTTGCAAGAACAGGCCACTGATTACCCATCATATCTGTAGTGAATGCTTGTAATTATAAGGTCTGGGTATAAAACAGCCTCAAATACAATTTTTATTTACCATGCTACTCTATAGGAAGGAATGTAGAGAAAATGTGAAACTGTGACATTTCTGCCACATAGTTTTGATGGTTGGAAAGATAGCTCTTGTCTGTAAAATGCCAACGTAAAACTATAACCACCAGAGCTCTAATTACAAGACCACCCATGAAACGTTGATTCTAACTCCCAGCGAATGCACGTTTCTAAATAAAGCTGACACAAATGTATGTTTTAATATATAGACTGTTTTACGTATAAATGTAATCAGTGACTAGGAAGTTATTACTTTTAGTAATATTTAATTTTCATTAAAAAAGATATTATTTTATTAAAAAAGAATAAACAACCTATTTATAACTGCTTATTGTGTCTTTTAAAGGGTTACTAAACTCAGCACTGCTTTGCCCTGTGTTCTTTGCACAGACCTTCTGTATTATGGCCTGTAGGCTTCAGATCTGTGCAGATAAATTGAATGCTTGCTGGTTTCCACATTTACTGTACCTTAAGGGAAATGTTTTACTGTCTAGACTTCGTTTCTCTATCTCCCAATAGCAGAAGGTTACAAGTTACTAGTGGTACAAGTAAAAAAGAACACGTGTGTGTGTGTTCGGTGTCCTTTCCAAATGCCTTTTGCCTAGGGGAGAATAAAAAAGTACCATCCAGTGATTAGGTGAATGTACTGCTTTTGATTATCTATAAGGGCAGCTCACCTGTTCAACTCGCCTAGTTGGCGCAGCTCTCCACTGGTGGCAGAGATTCAACTCCTGGTAACATTTTTTTAGTTGAAATATTTGTGTGTAGGCAGTAATCTCAGATCATTTTGCCTGATCATGTGCTTTCAGAAAGAGACATCACTTCATGATGGAACTGCTTTCAGAAAGGCTAATGATTCTACTGAAGGAGTCTCAGTGGGACTTGGATTTTTACTACTGAGTGCTGTTGAGATATCTACCAGGGAGCTATTATCTTGTGTCAGGGAGCTGTTATCTCGTTACCTTCCCAGTGTTTGGTTGTAAGGATTCTGGGGAGAGCAGGGGGTCAAATTATTCCAACTTGAAGTACAGCAGTAAAGAGTGACTGAAGTTTATCAGAGCACAAGTCACATGACTGAGGGCATATGGGAAATTGATATGTCTAGCCCCATGTCAGATTTCTAAATGAAATATGAAAAAAAATCTGTTTGCTTTTTTGAAAAAAATTATTTCTGTTGGAGCAGCACTATTAACAGATATGTTTTGAAAAAAACAAGTTATCCCACGACTTTATGCCTTTAAGAGATTAATTTTCGATTTTTAAACCAAATATTTGTCTCTTCTAGCACAGAGTGGGTAATTGAGCTACTCTGTCTAGCATTGTGGACCTCCTGGACCCCTTCCAGCACAATAAAGGTGAGTGCTGGCAGTGGAGGAGGGGTGGCAGCAGAGGGGCCAGAATCGCCCTTGTAAAGGGGACTGTCTGAGCTAAAGCTTCATGCTGTACACTGGAAATAAAACAGGATACATTATATTTAGAATAAATGTTTAAGTAGGGTAAAGCTATGACCCTATGACTCAAAATAAAATCACACACTGAGACACACTGAGTTTCTCTTCCATTGCAAATATGGTTTTTGGTATGTTAAATGCTCAAAGATTCATGATTTGAAGCTAAAAGACAAGCAAATTAATTGGTTTAAAGGAACAGTTCAGGGTAAAAATAAAAACTGTGTAAATAGATAGGCTGTGCAAAATAAAAAATGTTTCTAATAGTGTTAGTTAGCCAGAAATGTAATGTATAAAGGCTGGAGTGAGTGGATGTCCAACATAACAGAATACAAGACAACATCCTGCTTTTCAGCTCTCTAAATCTGAGTAAGTCAGCAATTGAAGGGGGGCCACATGGGACATAACTGTTCAGTGAGTTTGCAATTGATCCTCAGCATTCAGCTCAGATTCAAAAGCAACAGTTATGACCAATGTGGCCCTCCCTCAATTCACTGATTGGTTACTGCCTGGTAACCAGGGTAACTAGTCAGTGTAAAGAAAAGAGAGCAGAAAAGCAAGAAGTAGTGTTCTGTTATGTTAGACTTACAGTCACTCCAGCCTTTATAAGTTACATATTTGCTTAACTAACTATATTGAAAACATGTTTTATTTTACCCAGTTTTTACTTTTATACTGAACAATTCCTTTAATGCAAATGAATTTGTAGAGACAATAAAAATATTCATGGTAACATTCTGTCATTTAAATCAATTGACGTGTAGGCCAATTCAGTAATACATAGTTAATCTGAACATTGCTAATTTATGTTCTATTTGTCCTTGTGGACCATGAATTTTTTATTCCCATATATTCATTATGGGGCATATTTACTAAGGGTCGAATTTCAAATTTAAAAAAATTATAATTCGACCATCAAATTTTTTAGAGTTTATTTTCGATATAAAATGGATTGAATAGGTCCGTTTTTGATCGAATTAAAATCGTTCGAATGCATTGTTTGATTCGAATGATTTTCACCAAAATCCTTGGAATTTCTAAAACTTAGAATTAATCTCTGTATAGATTCTAGGAGGTCCCCCTTAGCCTAAAATAGCAATTCGGCAGCTTTAAGGTGGCAAAGTGTCGAATTAGAATTCTGTTTAAGGAGATGGTACTTTTGAAATTTGAAAATTTTAAGTTTCAAATTCTTTCAATTGAAATTGAATTCGATAGTCGAATTAGCCAAAAATGATTTCGAAATTTGAAATTTTTAATTCTAATTTTCTCTCCGACCCTTAGTAAATGTGCCCCTATATGTTCAGTGATAAACTGCATTTTGCTAAAATAAATTCAGCCAAACTTATTAAGTTTTTAATACCCATTAACATTCTTCATTAATAGTAGTAATAGCAGTAATTTGTACTTTAAAGCAACTGGATTTGCTGAGTAATCTGGAAAATATTTCACTGACCATTGTAACAAGTTTAAGAAGACACTCATGTGAGGCTGCTATGTTTCCAAGATTACTTAGTCCAGTTGCTATTGACAATATTAACAACATACTGTATTACATGACCTGAATGAATGATAATCCTTATACTGTACTATATTTGTACTGTTATAATGTAATGAGAGAGCCTTGAGAGCTAGTTTATATGAACTGTTAGTTCTATAAGCAAGTTATTTCCTTTTTCTTAAAGGAATTGTTCGGTATAAAAAAAAAACAAAACTGGGTAAAATTGCTTACGAATTAGGGCCTCATGCGGCCCCTATACCTCCTGAGCCCTCCTGCAGCCGCAGTGTCTGCTTCCTCTGTAGTTATGCCCCTGTACATACCTCTTTTCAGCTTGTCAGCATGACATGTTTCAGGGAGGGAGCGCAGGGAGAGGGAGTGCAGGGAGCGGGAATGCAGAGAGCAGGTCTGGGACTGCCAAATGAGCCGGGCCCACCGTGTTTTTCCCTGTGTCCCTACAGCCCAGTCCAACCCTAACAGAAACCCTTGGCATTCCTGGGAGCCATAAAAATTTCTTGGAGGCCACATCTGGCCCATGGGCCTACTGCAAGTTAGCACTGGATCCATATATATATATATATATATAAATATACATACATACATACAGGCCCGGACTGGCCATTTGTGGGTTAGGGCAAATGCCAGAGGGGCTGCTATAAGGTCCCATAGAAAGTCAGTGTTTAGTGGGCTGGTGGGGGCTGTTTGGGCCTCTATGTGGGCTGATGGGCCTCTTGTGTACCTGAAATGCCAGGGCCTATTTTAATTCTCAGTCCAGCCCTGCATACATATATGTAATATATGTAGTGGGAGTGCAGGGGGTTGGTCTGGGCCGGTAGGGTCCAAAAGATCCAAGACAAATCCATTTTTTTCCTGGTGTCCCATTGACCCAGTCCCACCCTGACTGAAACCTTCAGCATTCCTAGTAGCCATAAAAAATTATTGGAGGCCACATCTGGCCCATGGGCATCCTGTTATATAGCACTGGATTAATATAAATATACATATGCACAAATATATATATGTACCGAAATTTGAAGGACAAAGCTGAAGGGGGGCCCATGAAGTAATGTACAAGAATGTACATATTTGGTTTATTAACCTTTGAAATTTATCTTATGTTTGGCTTCAGCATATTTTAAATGCTCCTTGAAATCAATTGTTGATTTAATTTTAAACAAAAATAAACACAGAACTTTATTGACTTCATTGCATGGATGAAACTGCTGTGGCTGCTGCTGGCTATTAAACCAAGTGGTTATTTTTCACACAGTGTATAAATAATAATAATAAGTATGTTTACCATATAGGCAGTGTGTTACATCCAGTATGCTGTATTTTCCATGCCCCAAGGAGCTAACAATCTATGCAGTCATAGCTAGCTCGGGCCAGCTGGTGACACAGCTTAAAACATATAAAGCCAAACATTACATAGATCATACAATTTATCAGTCAAAGATACACAAATCCTGCCACCCATAGAGATGGATACACATCTGCGTGCATTGTGTAAATACACACACAATTACCCATGTGCACAGAACCATACAATTATACAGGAAAGGGTACACAAATAAATCTGTCTCTCGAACAGATAAACACAGACACACAAATAACCTTCTCATGGAATGATACAAACATATACAAATCTCCCAAGTGCACAAAGATACAAACAGAGAGACCCCACACTCTCCTTGGGTGGTCCAATCCATAGCTAAACCAAACCTCTACCTCAGGCTCATTCGTGCAGATGGCAGTAATTAACCCCTGCCTTGCTGGGAGCAGATTTGCATTGTGTTTCATCATTCTGTATATTGTGTATAGAATTCGAGATTATAATAGCTAGATAGCCTTCTGGCTGTATTAAACACAATTGGTCTTGAATGTTTCATGAAAAAGTTAGAAAGGAATTAAATCATTTATATTTATACAGAGGTCTGCAGACTTGGGCTCACCAGATCAGAGGGAAAACCTAGTTAGACACACGGGAATACAGCAAGCAGTGAATGCAACTACTTACTGCTTGGTAAAATAGATAAAGTATATGTAGTAAGTAATAACAAGAAACAAATTTACACAGGCCAGCACTACAGATATATAAAAAATAAGGTGGTAACAGTGTCGGCTATAGTTTCCAAGTATGATCTTGCCAACAAACAAGCAACAAACTGCTTATAGAAACCTCTTTTTAGATAGAAAACTCCTTTTTAAAAACATATAAACATATTGCTTATGTTTATTTTATTTTGCTATATATGTTCTATTAAACATTCTACCAACACTTCTAGTTAATATGAAGCAACCAATCATGGGGATCCTGTCATGGGAATTTTTTTTTTTTTAAAATGCATCAGTTAATAGTGCTGTTCCAGAAGAATTTTGCACTGAAATCCATTTCTCAAAAGAGCAACAGATTTTTTATAATTAATTTTGAAATCTGACCGGGGGCTAGACATTTTGTCAATTTCCCAGCTGCCCCAAGTCATGTGACTTGTGTTCTGATAAACTTCAATCACTCTTTACTGCTGTACTGCAAGTTGGAGTGATATCACCCTCTCCCTTTCCCCCACCCAGCAGCCTAACAAAAGAACAATGAGAAGGAAACCAGATAACAGCTCCCTAACACAAGATAACAACTGCCTGGTAGATCTAAGAACAGCACTCAGTAGTAAAAACCCATGTCCCACTGCGTACTATTCAGTTACATTGAGAAGGAAAAACAACAGCCTGCCAGAAAGCAGTTCTGGCACAAGTCACATGACCAGGGGCAGCTGGGAAATTGACAAAATGGCTAGCCCCATGTCAGATTTCAAAACTGAATATAAAAAAATCTGTTTGCTCTTTTGAGAAATGGATTTCAGTGCAGAAGTCTACTGGAGCAGCACTATTAACTGAAAAAAAACATGTTTTCCCATGACACTTTCCCATTTGTTGTTTTTTTTTATAAAAACAGGTACTGGCTAATTTTCTTTGACTTTAAAGCATCCAGAGGAAACAGGGCTGTAGCAGCCTCCTAGTGACTAACAAAAATAAAAAATGTTAATGCAGACCATATATATAATTTATCACCTTCACTGGATAGGAGAAAGTAATTGTCCCAAAATTATGGAATCTAGAGACCATATCAGGTAATATGACACAGTCCTCCAGTGACTGAGCAGATTGGTACAAACTGTTGGTGCTTGCTAGTCCTTCCAATGTCTGCTTGGGTTTCCTCCCACACTCCCAATAATATACTGACAGGTTAACTGGCTCCTGCCAGTGGTGTAACTAGATGTTACTGGGCCCCACAGCAAATTTATTTTAGGGCCCCCAAAATATCCAGAGGTTGTACTGTTTTACCACTATATATTGAAATTGCTCATTAAGTAGGGCTTAATGGGCCCCCTATTCCTCCTGGGCCCCCCTGCAGCCGCAGGGTCTGCTTCCTCTGTAATTACACCCCTGGCTCCTGCTGAAACTGACTCTTGTGTTTAAATATAATAGGAAACTTTAGATTGTAAGCTCCAATGGGACAGAGGCTGATGACGAACAATCTATGTAAAATGTTGCAAAAACATGACAATGCTATATAAATAAAGGATAATAAAAATAATAACAGCTGTGAACCACAGCTTAAGCCTTTGAGTGACGATGGTTTTCGATCTCTCTGCACAGTGTGTTGTCATTTTCACAGCATAAATCAAAAGCCAACCTGGAAATGTAGAATCTACAGAAACACCTGTACCTTTTGATCCCAAAGATTCCATGTTTTTAAAGAGTTTTGTGGCATTATAGAGCTAAAAGACCAGTATGGCAAAAATGATTTTTTTTCATTTCAAATACTATATGCAGAAATGCTTTTTATACCATAACATAAATGATTTATATTGGGATCTATTTACTGAATTAAGCTATTACCTACGTGAACAGCAGTTGAATGATTGTGCCCCACTGCAAGATCATTGGGCCCCTAATGTTTGGGAACAATACATTTTCCATATATTGCAGCTCATTTCCACAGGCACCCTATAGTTTCTGGGCCCCCAGAAGTTGCTATAAAGTTTGACACCCGCTCAAAATAATAAGTGAGCAGCAGGCAAAGCTGGTGGCATGAAGTGTTGAGCAAGGCCCCCATTGAAGATTTATTTGTGGTGGGGCAGTGTTGGTCCTAGTTACGATGCTGCATCCCTATTCAGTAAAATTATTTGTGGGTTTGTATCAGTAGCTGTGGTTGGAAAAATCCCACATCCATCAAGTTCCTTTTTTCCCAGGAAAGTCTACCTAACAGCTACCTGATCTTTTATATAATGCATATAAGGGGCATCGTCAAAAATTTTGTTCATGAGGGCCCCAAAGTTTCTGATGGCGGCTCTATATTGGGGTAACCATGAGAAGTAGAATCAGCCAAGGGTGGCTGATCCATTCTGCCTCAGTAAGCAAAATGACTGAACACTTGCTCCCATCCCCTGAATGGGGAAGATTCCAACAGCACACAGGTCTGAATGAAGTCTTCAAATATTTATTAAACGGAGTGCAACGTTTTGGAGAACAAACTCCTTTGTCAACTCCTTGACTCCGAAACGTTGCATTGCACTCCTCTTAATAAATATTTGAAGACTTCATTCAGACCTGTGTGCCGTTGGAATCTTCTTGTTACCGTTACAGTGAGGTAGCCGAGCCTCTTCCTCTGTGCACCGGGCTTCTCTTCGACTGATAGGGTGTGCGAGATCCTACACCAGTTTCTTTTTTACAGTCTTTACAGTTCATAATTCACATCATTCTCTGTGTCAGTGCAGTTTATTATGTCTGTCACATTTACATAATACACTAGGGCAAATTTCATCAGTAGCCAATTAAAGGGGTATTAATAAGTTTTATTTTTCTTCAAATGAAATTAAACAGTGAAGTCTAACAAAGTGAAACATACATTAGTCACAATAATATTAAATAAACATTGATTAATTAGCCCTGGTCTGTTACATTTCTTTGTCCAGACATTAAAAAAATTGATTTAAATTTTTTGGCTGCAGCTGTCAGATACAGGAGAACAGATTGAAACCATACCCAGTTGCCAAAGCTCCAAGTCACCATTCTGCCTGCTTGCTACATTTCTATTGGATGGTTAATGTGCAAGTTGTGTTAAGCCCTCTGTCTGTTATAGAACTGTCTCCACCCTTGGCTGGGGACAGTCCAGTACCATTGGATAATGCCCTCAAGGTAAGTAAGTTAACATCCAGATTTAGCTACAGGATCATAATGACTTAGTAGATACTTATGCCTTGCAGTGAGGGGTCCTAGGTTTGATTCCAGTCAGGACACTATAAGCAAGGAGTTTGTGGGGTTCCTCTTAGTACTCTGCTCTTGACCATAGTAGAAATGTAGAAGACACCTAGCCTATAAGCTCCACTGGTGCAGGGACTGATGTGAATGTTAAACAATCTGTAAAGAGTGTTGGCGCTATTGAACTAATAACAGATTTAACTGCTTCCATCAAGACAGCTGTTCTTGGAGAGCCACTTTCTGAAACATAACATTGGATAATGAAAACAACTATGCTCCTTCCTGTGAGCAGGTGGTCCTCCACCATATACTACCTAGCAGAAAACAATTATCTTCAGTGTTGGACATACACCTGGAAGGCCCCCACTTGATGCCAAAGACATACCTCTAAAATGACAGTCCCGATTTTGACAGCTTGGCCCACAGTCCTTGGTGTCTTACTGAAATGTCCCAAGTTTCCCTTTTGAAAAAGATACAAAGATGCTGCCTTAGGCACTGGACCTGAACATGCCCCCTAGTGTGTGACATCAGCACATTGTGGAGTGACGTCACACACAGATGTCTCACCCCCCAGCTCTTTCACTGGATTTCCTATGGAAATCCATGGAAGAGGCAGGGCGATTTTAATTTTTAATTTCAAAAATAAATTTATAGGCACCTAATATAAATATAATAATTTTAAACATATATACACCACTGCCTCTACGTGTGATTTAATTGAAAAGTGAAGCTTGTGGTTATTTGGCAACAGCAGGGACATAACTTATTGAGCTACTATAGAGTTACTGCTTCAATGCATGAACAATTCCATGCAGCTGTTAAACACAGAAAAAGTTGCGGATCAATAAAAAACCTGCAGAAAATATCACAGATGTGCTGGGGAAACTGCTCCAGCGTAACAAAGGAGCACTAAAACTAGTAACCAAAACGTGAGAGTGTGTTGCACCGTGCTCAGACAAGGAGTAAAGAAAAGGGCGGGACTTCAGTGAAGAATTGCCGGTACTGGGCAGTATTGTATGTCACTCATAGCCATGACCACTTCCTGTGGGAAAATGAAAGTACACGCCCAGCCCTCATTTCAGAACTGACACGGAGCAAAGCAAATCTGTCTGCAGCTGTAGTAAAAGTACATAATCGCAAGGTAAATCGCAATGTAAATCACCTTATTTTTGGGAATATATATATATTTATTAGTAAGGAGGCGTATAACACAACAAGAATAGGTTTGCATTAACGTTGTCCCGTTTAATAATATAGTGACGTTTTGAAAATGAGAGCGTTTTGTGCAGTGATCACATGAAGCTCAGTGTTCACTGGACATTGGAATTGTTTACATTTAAATACAGCATAAGGACAAGGAGCTTGTTAATCGGTGTACATGATACAGCGCTTTTGATGCTGCTGGTTGCAGTGACTACCACGTTACTACTATGCGGTGTGGTTGCTGTTGTGCCCCATGTGCAGGGGAGGAGTAAGCTTTGCAAATGTGCACAAAGCTGAATGCTGAGTTTCATCATAACTTGTGACACAGATGCACACGCACCATGGACCCCTTCCTACCTTTTATTTATCTGCTGGGATGTAAACCTGGAACAATATTCAGCAATAGGAAAGTGTTAGTTGTTTTACCCAACTGTTTTATAAAAAATTTTTTATAAAGAGCTAACGTGTTCTGCAGCACAGTACAATAAACGGATGTTTAAATTGTACATACATATTACATACAAAAGCAACCAATAACTGATACAAGATGTAATATGGATAACTGTGGGTTATAATTATTTATACCAAGCAGGGGGTGATGGTCCTGGGCCCTGCACATTCTGGGGTTCCACAGAGCAACAATTGTAGATAACCGTGTTCAAAGCCAATATGGGCTATGATCTGCAACAAGCAATTAGTAAGTGTGAACCTGCCGACCCATGGGTTTTGGGTGGCTCTGCAAATTACTACTGTGCGTTATAGGCAAGCTCTAAAGGCAACCTTCAGTTTTGCCTCTAACAATTCTGTTTTGAACAGGCTGTTGTTTACTGCACATCATTTAAGTTTTTGTAGTCTACCTAAGGGTTCTTTTGGGATCAGGTCCTATTAAATTTAAATAAGGCAAAAAGGTGGACATGGGTGAGAGATGTAAAACAGCAAAACCGTCATAAATTAATCAAGAAAGTATAAGGCTAGTGGGAGACTCTAATAAGAGTGATTGCTGCGAGCAATGTGTATAGTACGCACAATAATCCAAGGGGATGGCATTTTTCAAGGGATTTGTTTCTTGCCGTAGTGCAGATTTACGCACTGGGATAAAATCTAAATGTGTCAGTACCCTAAAGGGACTAAAACTGAACTAAGGAAAACATTTTATACCAACTCTAGAAAACCCTTATCAACCAATCAGATGTTGGAATTCAAAGGGCAGACCAATGAATTCTTCGTTAGACTTGCAGTAATGGTCTAGTTGCTATGGGTTTGTAGAACTGGAGAGACAATTTGCAATTAGTTTTCATTTTTTTTTGTGATATTTGAATTGTTTAGCTTTTTATTCAGAAGCTCTCCAGTTGGCAAGTTCAGCAGTTTGGTTGCTAGGGTCCAAATTGCCAATCGAAAAGATGCTTAGCCATTCTATAACACACTAAGGGTAAGGCCAGACGAGGAGATTCGGGGGAGATTCGGCGCGGCGAGAAGTCGCCAGGTGACAGATCTCCCCCGAATCTCCCCGTCTGACCTTGCCCTAAAAGTTAACTTGAAGGTGAACCACCCCTTTAATACCCACATAATGGAAGCAAGTAAAAAATAGGCTAGACTTCTATGTAGAGAGAGGTAGATCGTGTGTTTTTGCTAAAGATTATTAACTTTAACTTTGTGCTGGCCATATTTCTAGAAGAAACCCAGCCCGAAAAGGGGTTTATCTATTCTGTATTTTAGGTCCTCCTTTCTCATTTAAGTTTATGTTGACTTTCAAAGATAAACGGCAAATACATGTTGGTTCTTCACCTGTGCCATATTTTTATATCTGAAGGATGGCCATGGAGCTGCAGGCAGTGGTCATGGCTGTTGGAGGAGGCTCTCGTATGGGGGAACTAACTGCAAGCATTCCAAAACCCCTCCTTCCTGTAGGAAACAGACCTTTGCTGTGGTATCCATTGAATATGCTTGAGCGAGCAGGATTTGAGGGTAAGTAATACATTGTAAATAAGTGGTGTAAAAACTAACACCACAAAAAATGCATACTCTCTATTTTAGATTTTCTTACTTCATGGTACACCCTGTACAGTTTTCAAACATGAATCACATATGATGCCAGAATTACAATGCAATGGATTTAGGCTCAAAAATGCATTTCTATGCCAAAAATTATCTCCATCTGTGCACTAACAGGCTGATGCTCTCTCTATCTGTGCACAGGGATGTTGAGGCAGAAGGAAGTGGATCAGTGATTTCTCCACCAGCCTATGCATATCCAAACCAAACCCTATTCCTTGCATTATAATTAATTCATTTGGCTTTAAAACACTGGATAACCGATGATGATAAATGGCAGATGCATATTTAGGGGGATTTTCATCAAAATAAGTGTACAAATTAGATTTTGGATTATGTTCTGTACTGGGCTGAATCTTTTACCATGGATTTACTATTGAAAATGTAAAGATTATGGATCCAATGTATTTGTAATTAGTGTTAATTACTAGTGATATTAAAGGTGACTGATATTATAGAGGTCCTAGGTGAACTGCCCCAAGCCTACAGCATAGAGCTATGGATAAACTTTATATACCAGAACAGGAGGCCTAAAATAATGTTTAATTGAAACACAGACAATAGTCCCACCTATCACTTTCCCTCAATTATTCCTGTTAACCACAAAACTGTTCTTAATTTCCGTTAGAGGTGATAGTGGTGACCACTAAAGAAGTGCAGAGAGAGGTGCAGAAGTCTTTTCCAGACACCAAATTAAAACTGGATATTGTGTGCCTGCCTGAGGATAAGGCTACTGAGATGGGCACTGCAGATTCCTTACGCCACATCTATCAGAAAATTAAGGTAAG
The DNA here is from genome assembly GCA_024363595.1 of Xenopus borealis. Lineage (NCBI taxonomy): Eukaryota > Metazoa > Chordata > Amphibia > Anura > Pipidae > Xenopus > Xenopus borealis. The sequence goes on from CM044438.1 coordinate 70,770,179, forward strand.
AAGTCCCAATAAACATGCCAGTCTTCATGACAGAGACATATTTTAAGAAATGATCACAAAGTAATTTGATCAAACTTTTCTTCCTCCTTTTGTGATTTGACTCTTTGCAGACTGATGTTTTAATAGTAAGCTGTGACCTTATCACGGAAGTAGCACTGCACGAAATTGTGGATTTGTTTCGAGCCCACAGTGCTTCAGTGTCTATGCTGATGCGGAAGGCATCAGAGCCCATTGAAAATGTTCCAGGACTGAAAGGGAAGCAGAAAGCAGGTGAGCAAACTTTCTGGTGAAAACCGAATGCAAATGTTATCACATGTAAGTGCTTATGGCATGGGACCAGCTCCAGCATTTTTTAAAACTTTATTGCTGTTTAGTATCAGCTGATAACAGTATCTATGTTTGCTTATTACCTTTCTACTGTGAATAGGGTTTTATATCTTTTTTTGCAGGCTGGTCTGTAGGCTGTGCACATGTGACCAAAAGAGGAGGCAGAGGGATTTTATGTGTTGTAATTTATACACAGGTAGCAGATGGGTGTAAATACATGGTAGTTAGAAAACAGTCATGCTTCCAAAGCTAACAAAATGTCTGTGGTGCTGCCCTTAAAGGACCAGTAACATCAAAAAATGTTATTGTTTTAAAGTAATAAATATATAATTCAGTGTTGCCCTGCACTGGTAAAACTGCTGTATTTGCTTCAGAAACACTTCTATTGTTTATATAAATAAGCTGCTGTGTAGTAATGGGGGCAGCTATTCAAAGGAGAAAAGGCTCAATCTGCACAGCAAATAGCAGACAAGCTCTGTAGAACGTAATGTTATCTGTTATCCATTGCTTATCCTGTGCCATATAGCCGTTTTTCAATTTCCGCCATTGCTACTCAGCAGCTTGTTTATATGAACTATAGTAGTGTTTCTGAAGCAAACAGATCAGTTTTAACAGTGCAGGGCAACACTAAATGATATTTTCATTACTTTAAAAGATAATTTAAATCCTGTTCCTTTAAGTTAAATAAAGCATCAAAATAAATTTTGATAAAGAATTTTTGAAAATAAATTAAAAAAAAATAAATAATAAACATTCTCGTCCAATTTGACAAAAAACACATATAGATGGAAGATTGTTTTTTGTCAAATTGGATGAAAATGTTTATTATTTATTTTTAAAAAAATTATTTTCAAAAATTCTTTATCAAAATGTATTTTCAGATTTATATGTCATATATATACATTTTTCTGCGTTATTTGATTTCGTCTGTGATGCTTTATTAGTATGTGTTAATATAACTGACTAGAGTTAGTGAGGTTTTGCTATATGATTATTGATTATTGTTTAGTGACGTTTTGATTCTAATATACATATTTTATTGGTGAGATTTTATAAACCATACACCATTAGTGGGCTCTTCAGCTTCTGATGAAGTGACTTTCAGTCACGAAACACGTTAAGCCGATTCCCCTGCCCGCTTGTTCTATGTTTTTAAGATGAAACAATAAAGCTTTGAATTTTTAAACATGGTTGGTTCCCCTGACTTCACATGAGGACGCCCTCCAAACAATTCGTGTTCTCTGGAATATTTTACTGAGCGGTCCTGGGAGGTGCTTCTCTACCTGAAGTAACATTGATTGTTTCTCCGGTGCCATGTTCGACAAACCCTATACATGCGCACAAGATACATATAGACAAATACAAGAGGTCCTCTGCACTCAACCCATTATCAATATATTTAAGACATTGAGACATTTTGTGCATACAGCTACTAAAAAATGCCCTACCCTTTAAACAAAACAGGGATTGTTTGTCCATATATTGCAATATATTTAAGCTGGCCAACTACGTCAGTCATCCCATATCTGGCCAGTCCTACGCTCAAATTGCATCTGATTCATTAAGAATTCTATTACTTCATTTTATATATTTTACAAAAGGGACTAAGTTTTACCTGCAACTTACTTGCTGCTTTCAAAGTAAAACTCCCAAACTTGGTTGCCCTATTGTTAGACACCAGTGGGATCACCTGACTATAGCTGGGAAGGGATGGGAGCTACAACAGAGAGCTGGTCACTACTCCAATATGAACTATAACTAACAAGGAAAGTTGTGCTCACCACTAATTTTTAAAACCATTAGGCGGGTTTTAAAAATTAGTGGTGAGCACAACTTTGTCTTAAAGGAATTGTTCAGTATAAAAGTAAAAACTGGGTAAACAGATAGGCTGTGCAAAATAAAACATGTTTTCAATATAGTTAGTTAGGCAAAAATGTACTGTATAAAGGCTGGAGTGAGTGTAAGTCTAACCTAACAGAACAGAACACTACTTCTTGCTTTTCAGCTCCCTTTTGTTTACACTGACTGGTTACCCTGGTTACCAGGCAGTAACCAATCAGTGACTTGAGGGAGGGCCACATGGGACATAACTGTTGCTTTTGAATCTGAGCTGAATGCTGAGGATCAATTACAAACTCACTGAACAGTTATGTCCCATGTGGCCCCCCCTCAAGTCGCTGACTTACTCAGATTTAGAGAGCTGAAAAGCAGGATGTTGTGTTGTATTGTGTTATGTGAGACATCCACTCACTCCAGCTTTTATATATTAAATTTCTGGCTAACTAACTATATTAGAAACATTTTCTATTTTGCACAGCCTATCTATTTACACAGTTTTTATTTTTACCCTGAACTGTTCCTTTAAATATATTGATAATGGGTTGAGTGCAGAGGACCTCTTGTATTTGTCTATATCTTGAAAAAGGTCTGTGTGAAAAGTGAAAAGTGAAAAGGCCGTGGGTCAGCCTAAACGTCAGTCCGTGTTTAAAAATAAAAAACTTACATTTTAATTAGTAAGACCTGTGAGTGCGGATTCTTCTGGATAGATTTAGTTTATTTTGCTGTCTCTGCACCCAGGCACCTTTACTGCAGTTATCGAGAGTGCCGGTATCAGAGTGGAACATATATATATATATATATATATTTTCAGTGCTTTTAATTTTATTTGTAGAAACAATTGCTGTTGAAAGCTTTGTTTGCATAAATCCCGGTTGTAAGGGACAGACAAACACTGCTTTCATTAGCAATACATATACAAATAACCAGAACAAAATGTAATGAATGTATATTACAGAGTTGTTTAGAATTATGCACTGGACTGTGGCCATTGAATTGAACTCTCCATCTGTATGGATTTATAGCTAGCAGCTGCTTGTGGTAGATGGTTTGTGCTCGGAGTCCAAGATATTTTTGTAATCTATGAGCCAATTTAACAAGCCAGCCTTCATATTTGCTGTGTTTCAGTGGAAGAACGAGACTTTATTGGTGTGGATGACAAAGGAACCCACCTCCTGTTACTGGCAAATGAGGAGGACTTGGATGATGGTCTGAATTTAAAGAAGAGCCTTCTTCAGAGGTAGGTTATCATTGGTGAAATTTGTTAAAAGCTGTTGCAGTTAAATATGACAGATCTTTTTATTTGTGTTTATTTTTATTTCTGCACTAAACCTTATATACATAGCGCTGTACATTAAAAAAAAAAAATGATAATTGAACAGACCAATGCAGTAACAGAATATAATTACATGCCCCAAATACAGTTAATTTCAAGATATATCTATATCTATATATATATATATATATATATATATATTTACTTATATAAAGATATATATATATTTTCTTTTAATATATATATATATGTTGTTTTAAAAGGAGAGCTAGACCCTAAAAATGAATATGGCTTTAAATGCCATTATTTTATATACTGAACGTATTAAACCAGCCTAAAGTTTAAGCATCTCTATAGTACTAATGATCCAAATTGTCACAAGAGTTTCCATCTTGAATATTGTTAGGAATGTCTGCAACATCCTCGGAGTGCTTTGAGCATCTGTTAAGAAGCTAAGCTTGGGGTCATCTGATTCTTATTGTACTGGTATTGAGCTGCTATGTACCAGTCATCCGAAGTCTTTACTAATCAGCCTTATAGTGTGACATTTATATTATATATGTTAGGTATATTGTAAAATGGACCCTAAACTCAGTAAGTGACAGCAGCATAGAGCATGTGCAGTGAATCAACAGAAAAGAAGATGGGGAGCTACTGGGTCATCTTTGGATGTTTGTATTCAAACTGATCCATGATCCCTGGTATGTGATAAATAGACCCAACATCATATTATGAGAAACATCCCTATATCATGAGGCTTGCGCCATCATTCTTCACAGTGTACTGTCACTTGAATTCAGTGTTTGGGGTAGTCTGAATACCTAAAGCCCCTATAACCAAAATGAACATTCTTGCTTTCATCAGTCCACAAAATGTTGCACAATTTCTCTTCTTATAACGTCTTGAGTGCATGTCTTTTTTCAACAATGGAACATTGCAGGGGCTTCTTATGAATCTTTTTATTGTAACAGTACTCACAGGTAACTTAAAGGGACCAATTGTATAAAAAAGTTATCCCCGGCAAAGCACCCGGTGCGAGCCGCCGTGACGGTAGCTGTGCATGCGCGTTTGCGCTCGCGTGACGTCATTCGCAGCAAACGCGCTACTGTCACTGCGGCTCGCACCGGGAGCTCCCTTCCAGTGCGAGCTTGCCGACGCTGGCGGGGTGCATTTAAAAAAAAAAAAGTACCAGTACCCCCAACCGGAATGCAGGCTCTATCAGCCCGCACATTTATTTGGTTGGGGATAACTTTTTTATACGGTCTTTGCCATTTTGGCTGTTCTATCCATAAGAAAGGTTTTCCATTTTCTTCCATGTCTTTAAGGTTTTGGCTGCCATTTCATTTGAGATCATTTTAGCTGAGCAGTCTATCCTTTTCTGCACTTCTTTGTATGTTTTCCCCTCATTCAATCAACTTTTTAATCAAAGTACCCTGTTCTTCTGAACAATGTCTGGAACAACCCATTTCACTCAGCTTTTCAGATAGAAATGCACTATAACAGCATGTACAACATTTGCTGCCTTATTCCTTAAATAAGGGATGTAATTGACACCTGTTTTTTTGTTTGAATGAATGACCTCACTAATTGAATTCCACACTGCTATTATTTGTAACAAGTTATTATTTTGAATGCTGCTATTATTTGTAACAAGCCTCAGTTAATGATTCAGCTACCCAGAATCAGCAACATGTATGTCATGAATGTTAGGTCTGTTGGTTTTCTATTACTTTACTACACCTACTAGTAAATTATTTGCTTAGTAGGCATATAATTTCTACCAAAAACAGGTTAGTGATGTCAGGCTGCTACTACGCTGAACACGACTGTATATTTAAACATGCATAATGGAAAATTTGCCTTACTTGCCATAATAAAAAATTGTGCAGAAGGTAAGAAAGTCCTGTCTATATTATGGAATTGCAGGGTCCTCTGTGTCAATGTAGTACTGATATGGTGCATGTGTAATTCCAATTTAGTGTCAATAGGCTATTTATACCAATCTAGTACCAGTGAGATCAGTGTAGTGCCAATATTATGCTATTCAATGTCAGTGTGGTGCCAATATGGTGACATGTTGTGTCTGTGCACTGCATGGGTAATATTAATGTGATTCCAATATTGGCAAAAAAGTGCCTATGTAGTAAAAGTGCAGTGGTAGTGCAGTACCAGTATGAAACATTTGTAATACCAGTGTGATATTAGCGTAATGTTTTTGTGAAACCAAAGTGGTGCCAATGTGTTACCAATCTAATGCCAGTGTAGTACCTTTAAAATTCCTGTGTGGTGCAATGTGGTACCAATAGGATACTAGTTAGTGCCAAAATAGTACAATATGATACAAATGTAATACAGTGATATTTGCAACTACCTACTAAAATTGACAGAAAAATCTTCAATAGGTAGGCCAATACACTAACAGAATAATTCAAATTCCAACATTCAAATTCTAGCAAGGGAAGCTAAGAAGCCTGAATATGTCTGTAAGAGGTTGATTCAAATGTTTTAATGAATGTATGTTGGAAATTGGCTTCTTTTATAATTTTGATGAAGAACCTGGCCACCAATATTTGTTTTAAACCACACACGCGTGATATCTGATGGTAGCCCTGGGTATAGAAGTCCAAAACATAATGTACACTATTTCTGCCCTACTTCTTTAGTTAACATTCCTGTTTATCAAATAGTGAAAAAAGAGCTCACTGTAGTTCAGGGGTGAGGAAGATTTCACCGTTGTCTGTTCCTTTGTATAGTATATTTACGGCATATTTGTCAAGGGTCAAAAGTAAGAATTCACCCTTTGATAAATATTTTTCCATGTGTTTAATGTAGAACAAACTACAGGGTATGAAATAAAATGTGGTTATCACTAGAAAACATAGCAGGATGGCTCTAAAGAAGCAGTGAGGGTAAAATATGGCCATACAAAGATCTGCTCATTTGACAAGGTCGCCAAACTAGGGTGGGGCTTTGCTGATTTATGGTAGACGAAACGCATGCGACAAATCGGGCGGCGTCGCACACCTCAAAATAGAATTGGTCTGAATGGAAAGTCGGAGGTCAGAACTGTCATGTTGCGTCAGATGTAGTTCTTACCTGCGACCAGGGCCGCCATCAGGGGGGGACTGGGGGGACATCACTTCCTGCATGCTCACTTATATCTCTGAGCTCAGATTACAGCAGAGAAAAGATTGGGGGCTGGGAAGAGGAGCAAACTGAGCATGGTCATGCCCGGGGCATGAGGTTTTAGATAAAAACAGGAAATCTGTTACAAAAGTCAATGTGTACACAATAGAAGGAAAGAAATGCAGTGTTTCTTTTGACACAGGAGCATTACTTTGATGGTTTATTGGTATATTTAGGTGGACCTTTCAGAGAAGGCTTACTGAGTTTTGACCTTTCCTTCTTCTTTAAAGCAAAACTATACCCCCCGAACAACTTGGGATCTAGGGTTTTTATACATAAGGGATCTTTCTGTAATTTGGATCACCATACCCTAACTGTTTTAAAAATCGTTTAAACATTAGAATTACCCAATAGGATGAATAATTTACCACCATTCATGCAGCTTAGTTACCATCATGTACAAGCTAATATTACTTTATAATACTACTAAAAGAAAATGAAATTACTTTTAAAAACAAGAATTATTTGTTTAAAATTGACTCTGTGGGAGATGGCCTTCCTGTAATTCTGAGCTTTCTGGATAATTGGTTTTCAGATAAGTGATCCTTTCTTATTAGAACTAATAGCCTAGGGCTCCATCTCCTGTTCCTTCACAAATTCTGAACAGAAGCTCATACTGTAGGCTGTACACCCTTCTGAGCTACACTGTTTGAATTTTGTTCTGTATGTATTCATTTTCATATTTCATCCAGTGGTTGTGCCTTTCTAAGTCATATTAGCCTAACACAGACATTTCTTGACTAGAAACTTGATATACTCTATGAAGTCTAGGAAATAGCTGACACCTGCAGGGCTATCTCTGACCTCTGACTTTTGAACTAATTGACCTTTGACCCCTGTCTATCATAAGTGACAAAGAGTTTAATCTCTCAGATCCTTTGGATGTTTCTGTATGTGATGGACAGTAAGTACCATACTTATAAAGCCACCCACTTCTGTTTAAAGCTTCAGGCAATATGTTCCACAATCAGAATTAGGGTTTGTGTTTTACTTTTTTTTTTTTAAACAAACAGAAAGGTACTGGAAGGTTCCTCTCTGCTCTTTTGCTTGCCCTTAAAGAACAAGTAAACCTTTTTTTTTCTATCTGTAAATTTGCTCTAAACAGCCCCCCAGATTAATGTACCTTAGTCCCTGCTGCAAGTCTGCTCTGGTTTCTGTGTTATCAGCAGCTTGTTTCCTCTTCTTCCTGGTGCAGAGTGAAGCCCCGCCCCATAGCTTACTGAGCTGACCTTATCTCTGTGACTAGTCCTGGAGATCATTTGCATACTATGACATAGCAGAGACCAGTGTGTTTAGCACCTTTTGCTTGGGGAAACTAGCTTACTAATGCACACACTGGCTCCCTCTTCCTCTCTATTGTGGAACAGCAGCAAATGGACTGCTCAGTAAGCTAAGGGGCTGGGCTTCACTCTGCACCAGGAAGAAGGGGAAACAAGCTGCTGATAACACAGAAACCAGAGCAGACTTGCAGCAGGGACTAAGGTACATTAATCTGGGGGGCTGTTTAGAGCAAATTTACAGAAAGAAAAAGAAAAACATTTACTTTTCCTTTAAAAATAGCCAGAAAAATCAGTATCATCCCTAAACACATGGTATTGCTCTGTCTATGGAGAATCCTTTTTAAATGCAAATATGAAGATAAGCAATTTTATGCATACAAAAACTATGCCCTTATACTATGCCAATCTTTCCCCAATATCCCCCACCTTGAAGTGGGAGAACAGGCAGGAGATCTGATATCAAGGGCCAAATGAGCAGATCACAAAGATGGGGACGCAGGATATCTGGCGAAGACTGCATCAATGAGCTTGTGCAGTCCTTGCCCCCAATGAGATTAATAAACCTGTCTGATCAATATGTGACAATATATGCCCCATACACAAGTGCTAACTCAACCTGAAGGAGCAGCTGAATCGACAGCTAAAATATGCCTGTGTAATCCCACCATTACTCACTGTTTAAATGTATGGTAAAACTCTTTCGAAAAGCACATTTTCTCTTTATGTTATTTAGGCTTCTGTGTATTCCCAGGAAAAGTCCTCTGCAAGATTTACTGGTGGTGTGGCGACAATTTCCCCTGCCCTGCTTATTATATATATATATATATATAAATATATAATATACTTATTGTGGCACTGGAGTGCCACAAGGGGGTGATCCCTCAGTTCTGTATCTACTTCCTGATGTTTGAAAAAGATATCTAGTATTCGTTTTTAGCTCAGATTTCCAGAAAGCTGTTCTTCAGAGAGCTTTAAGGCATACACGGGCCGATAAAAGCTGCTGACAGACTGAGTCTCGATCGGGCCGGTTAAAAACCCTAGTCGGATCACTAGAACATCTGTGTGTATGCAGTGCCGCGATCTGACCACCCGTATCGCCTCCATTCTGATCCGATCATTGGGACCTAGGGCCCACGATCGGATCAGCCCGATATTGCCCACTTCAATCTGGGCATATCGGGAGAGATCCGCTCTTTTGGCGATATCGCCAAACGAGCAGATCTACCTGTCTATGCCCACCTTTAGCCTCCATTTATGCAATTAATGGAGTGACTGCAGGATGTGAGATATTGCCCACTGGCAAGTTTGCTCAAGTGTTCCTATCCTGGACAGCTGTTTCCAGTTTGGCCTCTCTTGACCAAAATGGCAGCTGAATGGAATGCGTATTGTACAATAAAGATTGGCATTTAGCATTACACTAAATAAACTTATTTTCTGGTTTATATTTTTCACATGGACTAATAAAAATACTTAATCTTGCTCATTGTCATGGAATGTTTGTGTGTCATAAATTCAACTCATGGGAACATGGATACATCCTCTCTCCCCTGCAGGTATCCTCGGATCCACATTAAAATGGGGATGGTAGACGCACATCTGTACTGCCTAAGGAAATACATAGTGGACTTCCTGGCCACCAATGAGTATGTAGCTGTAGGATATCTCTCTTAACTCCTTCATGTATATTTATAAATACATAAATGGTTTTATGCAACTAAGTGGCTCATAAAGACATTATAAGATATTCTGTGTGCAATTCTGCTATAACTTCTCTTTTAACTATCTTTTGTAGGTCATTTAGCTCCATTCGTAGAGAATTAATTCCCTACCTAGTAAGGAAGCAGTTCTTGTCTACGACGACCTCACAGCAAAAGAAAGAAGAGCAGGACGAGCTTAATGGGGGGAAGGAATCTATACCCGGTGGTATTGAAATGCATGATTCACTTTACCGACCTTTCTATACCTCTTGAGTCTGAGATATTGCCATTATGAGTCTAAGCATAGACTTTTTTTTTTTATATGCCTCTGTACATAATGTACATAAATACCATTGTTTTCCTAGATAATCATGCTGTGATTGTCATGTTGTTGTATTTTCCTTTAATGACAGATATCTATAGCTTTATTACACAAGATGAGCTGTTGGACAGAGCACTGGAAATGTCCTGCTGGAATGACCATCATGGGGACATGCGAGAGCCATATCATGGGAGCAGACTTCGATGTTATGTTCATGTGGCTGGGAATGAGCTGTGTTGCAGGGTCAATAGTCTGGCTATGTATATTGATGCCAACAGACAGGTGAGGCTTCAAGCTAGTGAAGCAGGAACAATAAAGGGTCAGCTGTATTCCTCAGTGGCAGTTATATTCTGTATGGCAGGGCTGAAAATAAACGAAAAACTTGGGTTGGGTTTAAACATTTTACAAGCACACAAAATGAGAAAACAATATACAGACACTATTCTTATTTGCCTGTATAAGGGTACGATAAAAATATATGGTACCCAATTTCAATCAGGGCTAAAAAAAGGGGAGTTTAACATTTAAAGAAAAACTATACCCCTCAAACAATGTAGGTCTCTATAAAAAGATATTGCATAAAACAACTGATATGTAAAACCCTGCTTCATGTAAATAAACCATTTTCATAATAATATCCTTTTTTAGTAGTATGTGTCATTGGGTAATCATAAATAGAAAGCCATTTTAAAAAATAAGGGCAGCCCCTGGGATTTATGATTCCCGGTGCACACAAACAAACCAAACAAATTATACTTATTAGGTCACATGAGTCAATAACAGACTCAGAGTTCGGTGTTTTGCTTCCACATGTGTTTCTGGTCAGGTGATCTCTGAGGCAGCACAGTCGTGAAATCTGTTGCTCAAGTATTAACTTTAGGGGTATTTTTCCTTTTCCCCATAGATCCTCTCTGATCCCTGTCTTACAATAAATGTTGAATTTGTCCTGATGGTTCTTCCTCAGAAGCACAGTAGGCTATGAGTAGTCACAGCTCTTCTTTCACATGGGGAATATAACTGCAGTCCCCTGTGCATCTATCCATCTTGTGTCCTACACTACAGAGTGCTGTTAGCTGCAGGCTCTCCTGCAGAGTATGGGAAAGCAGCCAGGGGGGAGCAAAATGGCTTAGGTGGTGCTAAACAAGTTTTTGGAAACTTTTAATGCATGGGGTAGAGAGAGCAACTTTGAAAGATACATTTAAAAGATACACTCTGCAGAGTGGTAATCTTGGTAGTTTTCTCTGAAATTTACTAATCCTATTCCACTTCTACCTGCATAGGTACCACGGCTATTGTGTGAGGTGTCTAATGAAGACCCACGTGTCCATCCATCGGCTGTTATCGCTGACAAGCTAATGGTAAGAAATATGGGTTCGATTACCACAGTCTTAGAAACCATAGATCATCTTTGTGTTGCATGTTTAATATGATATGTCACAAATGTGACAAAGAAACACCCGTGAAAGCATGGGATGCTGCCTGCTATAGGTTTAAATTGCAATTGCCTGCCATCAAAACAGGGATTTTAGTCCCAAACAGTCAAATCTGAGTTTTTTGGGCTGATGTATTCTTGCTGTTTGGGTGATATGAGTAGGGTTGCCACCTTTTCTGGAAAAAAATACTGGCCTTCGTACATATTTGTTTTTTCCCTATTAAAGGGGTTGTTCACCTTTGAGTTAACTTTTAGTATAATGTAGATAGTGATATTCTGAGACAATTTGCAATTGGTTTTCATTTTTTATTGTTTGTGGTTTTATAGTTATTTAGCTTTTTATACAGCAGCTCTTTATTTTGCAGTGTCAGCAATTTGGTTTCTAGGGAACAAATTACCCTAGCAACCCTTTTGATTTGAATAAGAGACTGGAATATGAATAGAATGATAAGTAATAAAAAGTGGCAATAACAATACATTTGTAGCCTTACAGAGCATTTGTTTTTAGATGGTGTCAGTGACCCCCATTTGAAAGTTGCAAAGAAACAGAATAAAATTGCAAATGATTAAAAAACTATGAAAAATAAATAATGAAGACCAATTGAAAAGTTTCTTAGAATTGGCCCTTCTACAATACACTAAAAGTTAACTTGAAGGTGAACCACCCCTTTAATAACGTTGGGATCAACCATCATTTTTTAACGGCCAGGCTGGTAAAATACTGGCCAGATGGCTACCCTAGCTAGGAGGTTGCCCTTTACTTCAGCGTTAGGCAGTCCATGCTGTTTCAGTCATTTTCTGCTGATACATAAAATCCTTTAGAGTAAATACAGACAAATACAAGATGTTCTCTTCACTCAACCCATTCTCAATATATTTAAGACATTGAGACTGTAAATGCCTTGTGTGACATTAACCTAACTGTATTATTTTAGATCACTTTACACATTGCAAGTTAAACTAGCTTGTTTATCAAGTTTTATTCTATAGAATATTTGAGGGCCACTACTTATAGTGGCTTGTTTATAAAGCTTTATAAAAAAAAAAAAACAAGGGAAATTTCTTTTCACATGCATATTGTTTACGATTTATCATATTTGTAATGCAACATACTGCTTTTTTTTTTTTTTTAGCCTCTGGCTAAAGACTTGCTTAAAATTGGTGAATTAAAAAAATGGCATAGATACTGCTAATATGGAAAACCTGTATTGTTCTTGCTACTTTTTAAACTTCCAGCTTCATTTAATTTTTTTCTCATATGCCGCTAGAGGTTCTTTGGCATTTCAGTTTTATAGAGATTACGAAGGCTGTTTAGCTACCTTTGCACAGCTTATCATTTTGGGGTAGACCACATAATTCATTTTGTTTAACAAAGCATCTGTGAACAGTAATCATTTTTCTAAACTTGGACACACTTTCCTTTAGGTGGGTGCAGACAGTATGATTGGAGCACAGACACAGGTATGGGAAAAGACTTCTATAAAACATTCTTTGCTTGGATCCAATTGCACCATCAAAGATAGAGTGAAGATAACAAACTGCATTGTTATGAATGAAGTCACAGTTCAGGAATGGTAAGTTTTCTTACGTACTCTTTCCCCATAGCATTGCAGTTTCACCTTTTGCCACCAGAGAGAGTCCTGCACATCTGAAACATGCCCAACAGACAGAAAGTCAAGCCCACACAAAATCCTGGCAGCAGTGTGGGATTTAAATGATTGTATCAGCTTTAAATACTTATTTCTCTTGAAATTAAAAGTAAAAAAATATAAATACAGTTGTGCTCATAAGTTTACATACCCTGGCAGAATTTATGATTTCTTAACCATTTTTCAGAGAATATGAATGATAACACAAACACTTTTCTTTCACTCATGGTTAGTGGTTGGCTGAAGTCATTTATTGTCAAACAACAGTGTTTACTCTTTTTAAATCATAATCATTACACAAACGACCCTGATCAAAAGTTTACATACCCGGGTGATTTGGCCTGATAACATGCACACAACTTGACACAAAAGGGTTAGAATGGCTATTAAAGGTAACCATCTTCACCTGTGATCTTTTTGCTTATAATTAGTGGGTGTGTATAAAAGGTCAATGACTTTCTGGACTCCTGACAAACACTTGCATCTTTCATCCAGTGCTGCACTGATGCTTTTTGGATTTTAAGTCATGGGGAAAGCAAAATAATTGTCAAAGGATGTGCGGGAAATGATAGTTGAACTCTATAAAACAGGAAAGGAATATAAGAAAATATCAAAGGAATTGAGAATGCCAATCTGCAGTGTTCAAACTCTAATAAAGAAGTGGAAAAATATAGTTAGATAGTTAAATTGGGTTGAAAAAAAGACAAAGTCCATCAAGTTCAACCCCTCCAAATTAAAACCCAGCATACACACACACAACTCTTTTGGAAAATTAGGGGTTCTGTTGAAACCAAACCAAATAAAACTCAAATTTCACCCACAACTGCCAGAAAAATTGTTCGGGATACAAGGAAACCCCCACAAATAACTTCAGATGAAATACTGGACTCTGAAAGAATGTGGTAGGGCTGTTTCAAGATGCATAATAAGGAGGCACTTGAAGAAAGATGGGCTGCATGGTCGAGTTGCCAGAAGAAAGCCATTACTACAAAAATGCCATAAAGTATCCTGCTTACAATATGCCAAACAGCACAGAGACAAGCCTCAAACCTTCTGGCGCAAAGTCATTTGAGTGATGAGACTAAAATTGTACTTTTTGGCCACAACCATAAACTCTACATTAGGAGAGGAGTCAACAAGGCCTATGATGAAAGGTACACCTACTGTGAAACATGGTGGTGGATCACTGATGTTTTGGGGATGTGTGAGCTACAAAGGCACAGGAAATTTGGTCAGAATTGATTGTAAAATGAATGCAGTAAGTTATCAAAAAATACTGGAGGAAAATTTGCACTTGTCTGCTTGGAAGCTGCGCATGGGACATACTTGGACATTCCCACATGACAATGATCCAAAACACAAGGCCAAGTCGACCTGTCATTGGTTACAGAAAAATAAAGTGAAGATTCTGGAGTGGCCATCTCAGTTTCCTGACCTCAATATCATTGAGCCACTCTGGGGAGACCTCAAACGTGCTGTTCATGCCCAAAAATTTACAGGAATGGGAGGCTTTTTGACAGGAAGAATGGGCAGCTTTACCATCTGAGAAGATGAAGAGCCTCATCCACAACTACCACAAAAGACTTCAAGCTGTCATTGATGTTAAAGGGGGCAATACACGGTGTTAAGAACTGGAGTATGTAAACTTTTGATCAGGGTCATTGGGTAATTTGTGTAGTGATTATGATTTAAAAAGAGTAAACACTGTTGTTTGACAATAAATGGATTCAGCCAAAATGGTTAAGAAATCATAAATTCTGCCAGGGTATGTAAACTTATGAGCACAAATGTATATACTATTGTAAATATTTGAAATACTGTATGTAAGGCTGTAAGCTGGAATTTACATGCATTAATGTTTATGCCCTGGTTTATTTTTAATAAGACACATTTTATTTACATTTAATATGAGAAAGAGAAGTCTGCATTTGCTTATTATCACTTTGGATCTCATTTGTCATTTTCAACCTCTCTGATCGCTTTAAGTCTGTGCTTTATGCACTAGACTACAGGATTAGTTTGTTTATAAGGGGAGTGTGCTTGCGTGTGTCTTGGGGGGTAAAGCCCATGTTGATATTAGAGTTTTTTCATTCTGTTCTTGTTAGGTGGTCTGGCAGCCTTAACACATAGATCAGTGTAATCTTCTCTCTTGCCCTTCCTTTCCTTCCAAAATCTCACTATTCTTATAATTCCTCTTTTCTTTCTTGTCTCCCCTGCCTCCCCTAGTAAGGACACACACACACACATATATAGGGCACCACCCTCAGCCCTATTAAAAGATCTCTTTCCTAACCACACCCTCCCTTCACCCTTGCTAACCTGTGGGGGTAGATCTGATTGCCTAATTATTACAAAGGAGATTCAAAGAGCTTTTTTTTTTTATTCTTAACTATTGATTTCCCCCCACAGCTTGGCCTTGGTAAGCCATCCAGTAATTTGCAGTATCAAAATTGGCAAAGCTTTACAGTCCGGTATTGACAGAAATTCACAGTTAGGCTTATAGAGCAGGTAGAAAAAGATTGCACCAATAATCTAAGAAATTTAAAGGGTTAGTGGGCCATTAAATGAACATTTGGTTCACTTTTAGATTGACTTGATAGTGTTATATCGATGCAATTATTTTTTCATTGTCTTGGATTTTTTTTAAGCATTTTGAGCTACTTTTCTATGTGAAATTGCAAAGCAGCTACAATATCTGGGTGCTAGGGTCCAGTATATTTTAGCAGCCAGGCAGTGGTTTGTTATAGGTAGGGTTGCCACCTTTTCTTAAAAAAAATACCGGCCTTCCTATATATTTAGCTTTTCCTATTAATAACATTGGGCTACACCATCAAAAATACCAGTCAGACCGGTAAAAAAACGGCCAGGTGGCAGCCCTAGTTATAGACTGGAAGATAAATAGGAAAGGGCTTGACTAGAAAATAAGTAAAACAGAGTAACAAAAATAATAAAACTCTGGCCAATTTTTTAGTTTCAAGGTAATTTACTATCTTAATTTTAACCTCCATCTCCACCCGCTATTTCTCATGATGCATTACATGCTTCTTCAAAGTTATATCAATCATCTGGCTTCCTGAATTTCAGAATTCAGAACAAGCAGTGCAGAAAATAGATTGGGACATAAATCCTTTTGTTTTTAACAATGTGTCTTTCTCATTCACCTTTTTACAATGATTTTTAATATTGCCTATTGCATACTGCCTCCTTCCTTTTTTCTGTCTTGTATTTTTTTCATATTACATTTATACTTTCCATGTCTCTTTGCAGCTGTACAATCCAGGGCAGTGTGATCTGTAATAATGCAGTCATAGAGAGTGGCGCAGATATCAAAGACTGCTTAGTTGGACCCGGCCTACATATAAGCAGCAAAGGTATGTATGTATGTATGTTTTTATTAGTATAGCGCTCCTTGAGGGCAAAGCACTGGAGACAAAAGGATGGAGGACCCTACCCCCGTGGGGCTTACAGTCTAAATGGGAGGGTAACGTACGGTACAATTCAGAAGGGTATTAAAGTGCTGTGATTTACAGTGGGTGAAACTGTCATAGAAATGCCAGTTCCCAGTTTGGGTGTTATCCAGGTGCTCCCAGAGGTAGTCTCTGAGTTTTGTTTTAAAAACATTGATATTGGTATTTCTGAGCATTTCTTGGATACTGAGACACATGTTTTGTAGGAATGAGACAACAATGGGAACCATATTAGGTTTTCTTAGAAAAAATGATTCAAGATTCCAGCAGCAGGCGTAAGATGTACACATGAATGTGTCGGCATAACTAGTACCAACAGACACTTGTTCTGCCCTGACTTGCTGTTAGTTTTCCATTCACTTTATTAAATGTCTGCTGAATATGAACCAACGAATGGCTTTGTGGAATTAGGGAGCTTATTCTGTCTGAGTTTATAAAACAATATAATTAATGCTAATTGACATTCATCCACATTGAGATGCACTTAATCTTTCTTTGCTTGATGGAACTGCAACATAATAACTGAAGCTCAGGCAGTGAAGGAGTTGAGGCTCTAATACAGAATCCTAACACCAATAAAATCCTCTACCCTGGTTCCCACCACAGGGGTGCTTGCATGAACGCCTCTGCAATACAGCTAAGTGCTTTGCCATTGTAAAACATTGTGTAAATACAAGCTAGCATTATTGGAACTGTCTAAAGGTTTGTGTCAACACAGTTGGAGCATTTTCATGGTTGAGCTGATGGACCACCTATGAGCTTAGACTCAACAATCTGACTGGGTCAAGTTCAGATTGTATACTTACACAGGTGTAGCAGGGATAGGGACAAAAAACAAGAGAGCTGCCAGCTGGAACACTGAACAATGAGAAACATGTGTGCAATTTCCAATCTGCAGCCCTCCAGCACTTATTTTACTATAACTTTCTGCTATTTGCTCAGTGTAGCTGTAGCTCAACAACAGTTACAGCAAACTACATTGAAATATTTGCAAACTAGTCACTTAAAGTACCATATGCAAAAAAGTCTGCAATCCCTATTCTAATTATAGACTGACTTTATATTGTGCAGGTATATGGGGTGTGTTTTCCAGAATGGTTGTACTGACTGACTGAATAAGGTTTATTTTTTGTTATTTGGATAACCATCTTAAGTCTTCTAAAAAAAAAAAAACTTTAAATATATCCCATAGGATGGTTTTGCCACAAATATGTATTCCTGCAGTTTAGTTAGGATTAAATAGACAGTACAATTTTATTATTGTAAAGAAAAATGGAATTATGTTTCAGTAGGAGGTGGCCTTTTTATAATTCAGAGCTTTTTGTATAGTGGGTTTTAGATGAAAGATCCCATACTTGTGTGGGCTATATGTATTAGTATGCATTTTATTAATATGACGTGTTACAGAGAACACAACATTCCTGGGCAGTGGGGATTGTATGAAGTTTTTCGTGTTTGCTTGATGCAACAGTGAAGGGAACTCTATTAATAGAGTGGGATATATCATAGCCCTATTGTGGCCCATAGGGGTTTACATACGATTTAGTAACCATAAGGCATGCAGCTCCACATTATGTTCTACTCATCTAGAGAAAAAGGTCCAGTTTTTCTGGATAATAGATCCCTTAACTGTAAACGCCACTCAGAAATATGGTAAATTCATTCTTGGAAAATATGGGTGCTTTCCTGCTGGATTTAAAGGCTCTGATGTTTGTTTTAGTCAAATAACAAAACAGAACTTTTTGGAAAGTAGACTATATTGCCAAAAGTATGTGGACACCCCATCTAATTATTTTAATTGGTGATTTAAGCCATACACATCATTGCTAGTGCAGGTGCCATTACATAATCCACCGACATGCTTGACAATGAATTGTTTCCTACCTTGCAGCAACAGTTTGGGGAATGCCCTTTCCTGTTTTAGCAGGATAATAACCCTGCACACAAAGTAAGATCCATAGAGAATTGGTTTTCAGAGAGGAGTGGATGAACTTTACTGCCCTGCCCAGAACCCTTACTGTAATGCACATGCTAAACATCTGACAAATCGGAACACCAACTGCAAGCCAGGCCTGATTGCTCAATCTCTTGCATGTGAATGGAACCAAAACCCATCAACAATGTTGCAACATCTAATAGAAAGCCTTCCAACATCTAATAGAAATCCCTCCAAGAACATTAGAAGCTGTTATAGCAGAAAAGGGAGGACCATTTCATATTAATAGCCTTGGTTTGGCAATAAGATGTTAGACATTAGGAGTTTTCCTACTTCTGTCAATGTAGTGTATCATTCTCTGGACCTGTAATATTTTGTATATATTCCAAAAACGATCAGTGCCATAGATACCCTTTATGCAGTACCAATAATATTATATAGGTAATGCGGTAGCAGAAGGTATTGCACATCGTTTAATGTCTTTGAAAGAATGCACGCCTATTTAGATATAGATTATCTTACTGCATATATCTGGAATGTACATGTTTATTCTGTGGTGTGCAGTGTTCCCAGAAGAATCTTGGCATGATCACCTAATTGTATAGGTAGCTTGCAAAAGGTGTTCAGTTATCAGTATTTGTTACTGGAGGGGAAGCATTTCACTGGAATGAGATTTCATGATTTTTATGAGTAACAATTGTAGACTTTATGCACCCTTTCCCATTTGTGTCTCTCCAGCAAAACGGGTCAATGAAATAATCATGGGCAATGAACAGCTGATGGAGATCTAATGAGAAGGCCATTCTGCTTCAATTTCTAATGCTTTCCCTTTCCTATTTATATGAAATAAAATCGGTGTAGCCAACTTGACTGCCGTGTTCATTGGGGTTTCGGGAGCAACGGTTAGAGTTGTAGTTTATCTACATCTAGAGGGTCCATATTTTGAGTAAAGTAGGAGACATTCTGCACATAATCAGCCACATTGAGTGAGTGGGCAGGTTTAAAGATTCCATCAGGCAAAAACTGTAGTGGCCCTTTGATTCATTTCTCTTTCCACTCATGACCTGATCATTGTTCAATACGGTCCACAGGGATGGAGACCAAAATGGGTAAATATCCAATTGTTTGGTGACCTCTCCAGAGCAGATCTTATTATGTTCGTTCAGCATTAGATAAATATAAATGATAAATCTGAACATTCTCTTGAGACATCAGTAGGTCAAGCATCATTTTCTTATGCCCACAAGGGGTATTTCTACTACGGTGAACTATGCACAACTGTCAGTCTTGTCTCTTGAGGTGCGTCTTATGTCAGCTCCAACTTCAGTAGGGTAGCTATAATTTGAGGGGTCCTAGTGCTTAAATTACAAGGTGCTGCCTACTAAATATGTAAACTGTTTATTTAATTAAACATGATGAATACATGCTTAAAGTTATTCGTAGCTCACCACATACTGAAAACCGTTTAAACTTACTGCTATGTTCATGTTACTATTATGCTACATCTGAACTGTATGCTTCATTTGCTAACAGAGTTTATTTTGGGAGAAATAAAGTATTCTGCAGCCAAAATAATGTATCTAAAAAATGCAGGGGAAAATCTTAACTATCCGCTAAATTGCTAGTGCACCCATATGTATTTGGCCTGCTGCTGTAAGAGTCCTTTCCAAAAAATAAACTATTTCCTTTTATAGGGGGAACATTTTTTTTTTGAATATATTAACATTTTAAAAGGTGTAGCTTCCTAGAGCCCCCCCCCCCACACACACACACACACAAACTTGAATTAAATTATCTCCGTTGTAAACTGGTCTGTAGCATTTCCCTAGGAAACGATTGAAAGTGGAAACTGCAGGCGACTATCTTCAGCACAGAAAAGCTGGTTAAAATAATCATAACCATAACTTTTGCCATAGGAAATGCATGTGATTTATCAGCTATGTAAAGCAGACTTTGATAACTATACTCCAGTGATATAGTCGGAAAGATCCAGCTGTAATCTCCAAATCTCCATCTCTAGGACCTCCGCAACCTCTGGCTTTCTGTCTTCTCTCTCTCCCCCCCCCCCCATTTCCTCTGAGCAATGGCACAATGTAATCAGGGCTTTCTGTTAGGTTTAAATGGTTAATTGTGTTTGAAGAGGAGGGGGACCACCCAATGAGTTACAAATTGGGAGGGTGCATAAAACAGGAGGCAGAAGGAAGACAGGACATAGGGCAAGCTAATTGGTCATTTATTATATATTTTTTAACCTGGTATTAAAAATGTTGCCTTTTACTGAAATTATGAATATAACCCATTTACTGCGTTAATGCGCACTGCAGTGATAGTTCCCAGTGCTCTGGTGAAGGGCAGCCAGAAACATCAAAGTATCCAGAAATTCTAACAATGGAGTAATACAGTTGTGTGTGTGGGTGGTCATTGCCAAAGTATACAGCCTGATAAAAATGTACTGGTGACATTCATGTTTACTGGGTCAGTAGAAGGTGCAGCTGCTCAGTAATGCAAAGGGTAGTAGGACTGAGGTCTTTATAGAACAAGCAGGGAATTCGGATTTAGGGTAGTGTTGAGACTGACAATTAGATGTTGAAATGGTGGGTGGCGAAGAATGGAGGCTGCAGGGCAGACATAAAGACTACACAGGAACCATTGCAGGAATTGTAACTTGGATAACACAGGTGTGAAGCGCAGCTGCTCATGAAGAATCTTGGAGCCAACAACTGGGCAGAGCAAGGTGCACATTTTACCATTTTATACTCTTGTAAAATAGAAATAAAATGCTGATGATTCACACTCTGGTGAGTTAAAATCTCAACAACGTTCCACTGACCGGATTGTTTCCTTGTGAAATGCATCACTAACTGGACTCTGAAAGTGCCATACGTTTGAAGCCAAAACTGGGACAGCAAGTGCACATTAATTCTCTATATTTTGTTCCCTGTTCTTTCAGCATCAAATGCATGGGAATAAAAGAAAACAGCAAGGAATCAATACTTCTTTGTTTAAGGGAACAATAACACCAAAAAAATGAAAGTGTTTTAGAGTAATGGAAATATCCTTTACTGTTGCCCTGCACTAGTAAAACTGATCTGTTTGCTTCAGAAACACTACTATAGTTCATATAAACAAGCTGCTGTGTAGCAATGATAGAAATTGAATAAAGGCAATATGGCACAGTTTAAATAGTGGAGAACAGATTATGTTCTACAGAGCTTATCTGCTGTGTAACCTGAGCCTTTTCTCCTTTGAATGACTGCCCCCATTGCTACACAGCAGCATATTTATATAAATATAAACAATAGTAGTGTTTCTGAAGCAAACACAACAGTTTTACCAGTGTCGGGCAACACCACATTATATTTGTATTACTTTAAAACTTTCATTTTTTGAGGTTAGTGTTCCTTTAAGCACCACCCCAAAGAGTTGTTTGCCCCTCTGGTCCAGCTAACACAAGGAAAGGTAGTTTCCCCACATATTAATACTGAGCATCTGGACTCTTTGCTGTCTCTTATTGCTTCTGGGCTTCCCAGCAGCGTCTGGATCTGCTGTCAGGATTGTTACACTCCTGAACCTTAAACTGGCCACACATGAAGCAGAATGTTAGACCACTTTGTTTGAACCTTAATTCAGCTTATGGAAGCCTCAGGCAGCTATTCGTAGTGAGAGAGAGCGAGCGAGCATCGTGACAGCAGATGACCAGCCATCAAAGTCTGTGGGAGGTTGCAGCTTGAGAACAAACAGTGTTAGACATACCATAGACAAGCTCTCCTTTCTCTGAATTCAGCCTATATGAAGCCAGCTTTTTTAATGCTCCGTGGAGAGAACATTAATAGTAGCATCACATCAACAAGCTCATTTAGTAACCTTGTTCAAATTGCGAAAAGACTTTCCCCACAATGCAATATTCTATCCCAGCATTCCAACACAACATATGTACCTATGTACCTATGTTATTTATAATGTTGCCATGAAAGTATTTTCCCAATAATATATCATTTCTACCAAAAACAGTGATCAGGTTAGTGATGTTGGACTGCTATTATTCTGAACAAAACTGTATACTCCTCTATCTTAGCACTTAATGTTTATATATATAGTAAATATGCTATGTTTATATTGCAAAATATTTTGTCCAAACGAGAGAATTCACAGTAAATGTAACTTTTTTTTCATAATAAAGATAGTGCTATCAGATGCATTGCAATTGGTCTCCCTTTTTTAACATTACATTTTGTACTCTTTGCTTTTTTATTCTTTAAATGTTTGAAATGTAAAATGCCATCTGGTTGGTCAGTGAGATATCAAAAGTTAAGCTCCCCATAGACGCAACAATCGTTCCCTGCCAAACGACCGATTTTAGGGAAGTCCGACCAATCTGTCAAATTATCGTGCGGTTAGTGGGATACAAACGATCGTTCATCTTACGATTTTTCGTCCGACATTGGTCTGAAGATTGATCGGCCAGGTTAGAAAATCTTTATCGGTTTCCGTGCAATCTACCTATAGTTTGCAGGACAAGCAGGCTGTGATCCTTCAGTTTTGCTGCAATATCGCCTGAAATGGTCTTTTTAGTTGATGGACACATCGGACATTATAACGATCGTTTTGAGACAATCGTGGTCTCACGATAATCATAGGATCTTTCAAAAATCTTTACGTCTATGGCCATCTTAACATGAACTTCCCTTTTTATGCTTGAACTTCCTTTTTAATTCTAGACATTCCTGAGAAGTAAAACGTGTATTTTGTACTGTACTAGTTGCTCTAAATGGGTCTACCTAGCCATACACTGCACAGCATAAGCATAACAAAACACTCTTAGTATTGTGTTCTAATTGGGTCCTGTTGGTGAATGAACTCAACAAGTCAGACTCTAGCTTGTAAGCAGATTTGTTCTATTTTTTTTTGTTAGCAAACATCGTACTGGTTTATTTGGTAACTTCCTGGGAGACATTCCCCAACCTGGCACATTTCTCTGTTGGAACCAATAAAAGATTGAGTGGTGCAAACAGTTCCCTCAGTGTCTTGCCACCTGCTACCCCCCACTCCACCCATTCCTTTTAAACAAAACAAAAAAATGCATCAACAAAAGAACTGAAAAATCTTAAAGGGGCCATTCATCAGAGTGACAAAGTAGGGACGTAATACATTATTATAATTAGTCTTGGGTGGTACAACTTGGCCCTTTAACCAGTTTCCTTCCGAACAACTCTGAACCACAAGCCCCTTGCCCTGTGTAAGAGTCTCTGCTTTATTGTGGGAGACACAAAACTGTATTGACAAGAAGTACGTATACCTCTCTTCCAAATAATGACTTTAATAAATAAAGACATTGCTATACTAATTCAATATAGATATAAGTAATTTGCTGAAATAAGCAAGTTACTTCTAAGTTTACAATTTTTTCTGCTAATTCAGCCTTCAAATCATAAACCATTATAATGTGATTCCAGCAAGACTATTCAGGTACTGTCCATAGTTCCCCATAACAAAATCATAACTAGGGCTGCCAATAGAAATCACAGGACCCCATAGAACAATATTTTCACTGATGTCCTGGGCCCCCAGTACAGGTAAAAAAAAATATTGGCACCCAGGGTCCCCCCTCCCAAGGTAAAAAAAAGCATTGGTGCCTAGGCCCCCTTCAAGTAAAAAAAATGTTGGTGCCAGGGCCCCTGCAAGCAAAAAAATATTGCTGTTAGGGCCCCTGCAAGCAAAAAAATATTGCTGTTAGGGCCCCCTTCAAGTAAAAAAAATGTTGGTGCCAGGGCCCCTGCAAGCAAAAAGATATTGCTGTTAGGGCCCCTGCAAGCAAAAAAATATTGCTGTTAGGGCCCCCTTCAAGTAAAAAAACTATTGCTGCCAGGGCTACACGTTTAGAAAAACTGTTAGTGCTACTGCCCCAATTGCCAAATGCAAGGTTAAAAAAAAATTGGTGGTCAGAGGACCTAACCTACTGGGTTAATTGGTGGCCAGGGGGTTAAAAAAAAGAACGTTGAGGTTCAGTGGTACTTGCCCATTAAAGTTCTTCCTTGGTGAGTGGTTTTCTTCATTGTTCTCCGGCGATGGCTTCTTTGTTCTTTTTCATTGCTGCTTCTTCTTTCTTTTCCTGAGAAGCTTCTTCATTCTTCTCTGGAGCTGCTTCCTCTGCAGCATGGCCAGATCCCCTCAGAACCAGAAATTGTCACCCCTGTGCTCCCCTGATGGCGGCCCTGCCTCTAACCTTTGGGAATGAAACATTTTTAAGGGTCTACTTATCAATGGCCCCCTATATTTTCAGAGTCCCCAGCAGTAACAGGGTGTGAGTACTCTTTACTTATTCCCTTCATCTCTAGTAAGCATATTGTAATAAACATTACAGGGTACTTGTTTGACTTGGCTGAGCAATTGCTTTTGAACTAAAAGATGGTCATACTACAAAATGCCACACAAAGGCCTCATCAAAAAATATTTTACAACGTATCTTTCAAAAATCCAGTGCTCAAATGGTGGGGTTTGAATTTGTTTTACTTTTGTTGCATCTAAAAAGTTACAATTTGACTGCAAGCCCCAAATAATTAATTGTATTAGAGAATATTGCAGAGAGGACAGTTTTCATAGAAGGTACCTTGGTAAATCCAAAAGAAAGTGAACATTATCTGTTGAAATTGTGGAGCTGAATTTGAATTATAACATGGGTGCCCACTGAGTTATAACTGGGCCCAGAGCAAGAGAATGTTAGGACTCATCTATTTAGGTGGCCAGTGGGCACAAAAGACATTGTCACAAATTTGACCAAGACCTGGACCATGACAGGCCTCTTGCATTCTGTTGCATAACAAAAACTATAGTTAAAGTGATTGTATGCAGAAAATTAAGGATGCGGTAATACAGAGGTCTGCATTTATGGTGAAAAGGGGGGGATTACATTTGTGACAATGGAACTTTAATACAGCCATTGTATCTATGGATGCACTGAATCAGATTCTGCTTAATCCAAGAGCCTGGCCAAACTGGATCTGAACCCTATACAACCACAATATTTTCTGCATGTGAAGCACATTGGCATTTTCTGTACACACATCGGGAATATCCAGCACCACTGAGGGGTCAGATTCGGTTCAGCTTTGTCTGAATCCATTCCCCCATCCTTACTGGGTAACCCCCAAGCAGGCAATATGGGTGTCAGAAAATAATTAATGATGGAGACTGCTTCTGCCATGAGGCAAGATAGGGTCCTACATCTACTGTGCACCACTACCCACATCACAATGCAAATATTTTCGTGCATATCGCTTTTAAAAAAAAAAAGGGATGCTGCCATCACATAAACGCCATTTTAAAAAATTCCATTTAATGGGTAATTATACAATTTTTTCATGAAAACTGACTGTGGAAGTGAGCTGATTAAAACAAAATTTCTGCCATTGCTGGGAGACAAAAGTTATTTAAAAATGCATCAGTTATTAGTGCTTCTCCAGTAGACTTCTGCACTGAAATCCATTTCTCAAAAGAGCAAACAGATTTTTTTCATTTTTGAAATCTGACATGGGGCTAGCCATTTTGTCAATTTCCCAGCTGCCCCCGGTCATGTGACTTGTGCCAGCACTTTAGGAGGGAACTGCTTTCTTCTCAATGTAACTGAATAGTACGCAGTGGGACATGGGTTTAACTATTGAGTGCTGTTCTTAGATCTACCAGGCAGCTGTTATCTTGTGTTAGGGAGCTGTTATGTTGTGTTAGGGAGCTGTTATCTGGTTACTTCCACATTGTTCTGTTAGGCTACTGGGTCGGGGGAAAGGGAGGGGGTGATATCACTCCAACTTGCAGTAAAAAGTTATTGAAGTTTATCAGAGCACAAGTCACAGGACTTGGGGCAGCTGGGAAATTGACAATATGTCTAGCCCCATGTCAGATTTCAAAATGAAATATAAAAAAAATCTGTTTGCTCTTTTGAGAAATGGATTTCAATCAGAATTCTTCTGGAACAGCACTATTAACTGATGCATTTTGAAAAAATTTTTTTTCCCATGACAGGATCCCTTTAATTGCAACTGTATTCCACTGATCCCCAACCAGTGGCTCATGAGAAATATGTTGCTCTTGAACCCCTTGGATGCTGCTCTCAGTGGCCTCAAAGCAGGTGCTTATTTTTGAATTCCTGGTTTGGGGCAATTTTTTATTTCATAAAACCAGGTGTACTGCCAAACGCAGCCTACTGTAGGCTTCCAGTCAGCATAGGGGCTACCAAATAGCAAATCACAGCCTTTTTGGCACCCACAGGAACTTTTCTCATGCTTGCGTTGCTCCTTTTTTATATTTGAATGTGGCTTAGGGGTTAGAAATGTTGGGGGCCCCTGCTGTATTTCATAACCCTAATTGTACTAGGTGTAACTGCAATAACATTTGAAAGTACTAGCAGGAGTAGACATAATCAAGTCAGCCTAAAGATGCTCTAGTAAGTGTTAGTACAATCAGGTGAATAGGAGATGGCAGGTGGGGTCAGATGCATTCCCAGTGGCTGACAGTGTCTGAAAGCAAATGCTCCTCATTCTGTAATGTTTTTTTTTTGCTGTTTCAATAATGACCCTTCAAATACAGGTTGACTTGCAGGGGCAATATTGCCCACAAAATGAACAATGCCATATTTATACCTTGTCCATTGTACTTTCCATTTCCACTTGTGATTTTCAACAAGTCATGCATTGTGTACCATAGCCCTAAAATGTTAATGGTTTGTGTGTTCCCTTAGGCTATTGTCACACATGACTTATTATCTGCCTATAATGGTGGAGAAAATGTTGCACAGCTGTCTTCCTTTATGTTAGAGGATCCATCGGGCAGATTGTGTAAAAAAAACAAAGCAAAAGAAAATGCATATGAAATCTACCCCATGCATTCCCTGATGGGCAGATGTATACTGAAGATGGGGCAGAAGGAAGTAAATTAGAATGTATGTCACTAACCATAACTGGCCATCTACAGGCAGAGTTAAGTGCTGATTCAACCCCTTCAGAGAACCAGCAGCTTATCTGATCCCTTATGGATCCTCTCTGATTGCCAACCCAACATATTGGGATGGTTTGAAAATTCTATTGAGTGAGGACCAAACTCATGCAGCAATATTCTAGTGGGACTTCACAGGCCCCATTTTATGACCCAATCATTTGCCTTAGGGCCTACAGAGACTTATTAGACAGGCACCACATCACAATGCTGATGCTTCTCATCCAATGGGATTTTTAAAACTACTATTATCAGAAGTCTAACTTCCTCTGTTAATATAGCTAAATAAGGCAAAATCCTTCCTTGTCAGGAGCATTTTAAATGAATCCTTGCTATGTATTTTGAAGACAAGTCTGAGTGTTTATCTCAGTTCACTATCAGAAATAAAATGGAAGGCTGTGTAACTACCCAGTAATACATTTTCCCGCACAAAAAGGTAAACATGATTTTCACTGAAGCTGCAATAGCTTGTAGGTATACATAAACCATTTTGATTCATGAAAATAGCATTTCTTTAAATCTCTTGTACCAGAAGGGTTGTAACTAGAAATTTCTGGGTTAATCCTTCCTTGACTTGCCTGTAAGGCTGTATATTTTGAAGAGAGAAACTCAATTAAATGGTTTGTTTCATCCCTCTCCCCCTTCCCTGTAAGTCCTTCTTGAAAATAATCTGTTCTCTTTTTCCCCTCTGTCTGTTGTATATTTATCTTTCTATCATTTGAATCTGTGTCTGTGTAAATAAATCTGCCTCCCCGCCTCCCCTCCTCACTGCGGCTCTACGCCTGGGTGCAAAACTACCCTGAGTGGCCCCCTTAGAGTCTTACAACCTCCATGGGCCCATGTGGAAGAGTTCTGTTCAGTGTGATGGTCATCTTTGCATTGTTTATATAAAGCCTGGCAGGTTTCAAATGAAGACCTCCCTCAGTTTGTTAAGGTTGCTGTCTGATTCCCATCCCACCACCAGCTTGGACTAGAGCCTTTCACACATGCTATTTCAAACTGTGCCAGATGCAGATGAATCCACTGACATTTAACACATCCTGCCCTGAAATGGAACTGCTTTTCACATTTAAGTTGATCACACATTTTCATACACAGACATGCAGGTGTGCGGTGGTTTGGCTAAAAGGCTATTGCTTAATGAATGGTTAATCTATTTATTCACTCCAATTTTTCATTTTTAGCATCAGTAGTTAGCTAGTCATAATATGGGAAGATATGGTCTGGGGCAGTTACCATATATATATATATATATATATATATATATATATATATATATAGTCCAAAAAGCACTCACGGCATAAGGGTTATTAGAAGTCCTTTACTTAAATCAAATGAACAGGATGACTGATGACGGTCCCTTGAGGTACCGAAACGCGTTGGTGGTGGGTCAAAAAGGGCAGATTTTAAAGGTTATCTCCTGGCCATGGGGATCACACAGGATCCCTGTTCTGACCCATGACAAATGCAGCACTCACCCAGTATGATATTGAAAAGTCTTACAAAGCACTGGTTACATGTCAGTCAAGTAGGCCAACTTTTTGGTCCAACTCATAGAGCAATAAGTTATCTGGAGTCTTTAGACTAAGTGGCTAATGCATGGTCAGCTTCAGTTCAGCATAAGCTATATTAAATAATAGCAAGTTACTTGCTTAACATTCAACATTTTATTTTTAAAACGTTTGCTTCCCTCATCAATAGAAATATGCCCTTGTCTACAAAGGTCACTATTACATAAAATCTGACTATTTTTTACAAATTACATATATTTTGCTGAAAACAGTGACACATTCTAAGCTAACAGCAAAGTAAAATATTTGAGTCACATGGAGTTCGTAAATCACCCACCCCAGCATATTCTATAACTATTTTGTAGGGCAGATGGGACATATTATGTTGTCAACTGCAAATACAGTATAATGATGTGCAGTCAATATACAGTATAAGTCAACCCACACTTGCTCTCAACCCAGCAACCCATTGATATTTAAGGACCTGTGTCCAACCAGCCCATCTCTGATTCTCAGAGCAGAGCAAGCAGAAGTCTATATATACAGACTGACAGAGGAAGAAGTGGGGCAGGTGGAAGGCAGAGTTTGACCCAAACCCATCCCCGACCCACAAAGAAGGTGTGGATGCCGTGAGTTTTGGCAAACACTTCACTACAAATTATGTATTTCCACCAGTCTATTCAAATCAATTGGAAAGGTTTAATCTGTTACCTGGGGGTTCTAGCACTGCTGCATTTCTGCTGGCCTAAAGTTTTACTACATAATGCAAACTGCACATTTCCACAAAAAAATTTAATATTGTTCAAAAAACTTTGAAGCAATTTTGTTTTACCATGGAGCTGCTTAATAGCTAGTGCCCCAATGGTTACCCCAATACTGTGGAACTGGATCCTGGAATTGATAGGGTGTAAATGGACATACCATGGAGTCATCTCTAGGCAAGTGGAATCAGCCTGCCATTTAATAGAATTGAGGCATTTCATATCATTCTGTGGTTGCATGCATGCACAGTCCAAAATTATTTCTGTATGAGGAGTCTTGCCTTTGTGACTGGATGGTGAATGCCTGACTATTTCTTTGTTATTCAGATGATCTCAGAATAGAAATTTCTGGCCAGCACTTGGTTGTTAGTTGAATGAAATAGGTATGAAATGCTTGGGCCCCAGCCTAGAAAAAATCTCATCAGCCCATCCTTATGTCTAGCATGGTGGCCCTTAAAAAAAACCTATACTATTTGGCACTATTTATATCTAATTGCTGTTACAGTGGGTCCATTTATCAGGCTCTATGGTGGGACCTGGTAGTACCAGTCAAATGCTGAATTCAGTGACTGAAATAAATGCACAGCGAATCTCTAAGCTGAAAAAAATTTTTGCCCATGTCATGTAGTGTGTGGTGCACCTCAACAAAGTCAATGAAACAAGTTCCCTTCATTTTGTGATTTACTGAAAATTTTGAGTCTGGGCATGTCCCAAACAGTTCGTCTAAATTTTAGACGAACTGCATGGGACATGCCCAGAGAAATTTCCATATAGTGTCATATAGGTGATTACATTTATTCTGTGAGTTGGCATTAATCATATACTGTGTAGCAGATTTCTGCTAAGGTTTCTCCCATCACATTGAGCTGACATGATACAGCCACACTCCCCCTGTTTGCTCCACTTGAAGAGGGCTTCTCTTGTTCCTTATAGCATCATTTTTCCCAAGTGGCATGTAACGACAGCAGGGTTATTAACATTCCATTTACAGTTATGGGATGAATTATAAATGGAAGGCACTCCAACCATGCACAAACATGTGTAGCTATTGTGGAGGACAGATTTAGAATAGATCATTTCATTCATTTAAGGACCCCCATAAAAATGCCTCGCTCTGCGTCCACCCTTCTTTGCAGTTCCAAGGTCAAAGTATATCTAATGAATGCTGCAGAATATGCTAGTGCTATATAAATAATATATAACAGTAATAATTATACAGTAGCAGACATTTTAGCACTGCCTTGCACAAGGCAATAAGTAAGTGTCTTCTCTTTAAAGGGGAGTTCTGGCATGTATTGCTATGATGTCAGCACATTTAAATTCATTAATGCTGGCAGCTATGGCACAAAACAGAGAAAGAAAGCTGCATGTGGATCAGCAACTTGGGAGAGTACACTCTGTAAGTCATTTAGTCACTTGTATAATTATCTCCATGGGGTGTGTCAGCAACATTAATCTGCTCACACTTTAATAAACACATGATGGTTTTTGGCAACTCTGCATACTACCAGCAGACTAGCTACCAGCAGAGGGAGTAAATGAGACATAAGTATAAAACAAATCACCTAATGTCCAGGTGATCTTTTTTCAGCAGGTAATGTCTACTCTTAGTTATTAGAGGTGGGCATGGAGTGGATTTCACCAGGCTGCATGGCTTTTAATCACTGAGGCCACCATTTGTCTGTCATTAAACTTTATGCAATAAAGTCAACAGCTGCTGGAGGTCCATCTTTTCTAATGGAAGACATTCTACTACATGGACTCATACTGACACATTTAAATGACCAGGTAAATTACATATGTATTTATTTGCAAGTAAGGAAAAACACAACGGACTTGAACAGAATCCTCACTGTGTCTCAGGGTACTGTAGGTTTATTCTAGATCTTCATACACATATTGCAGACCAGTCAACACTCTGAACTCCAGACTGAAGCAGATCTGCCCAGGAGTAAATAGATTCCAAAAGAGCATTGCCAGGGTCGTGTAGTTGTTGAGAGATTAAGATTTAAAAATTAAGCAGTGAAAAAAACTATATTTTTTTAAGAATTTAGAAGCCATTTAAATGAGTGGTGAAGTGAAATTAAAAAAAAAAAAAACTCTAAATGTCCAGTTGCTTAATTCTGTTAGATACTGTATATCATGAACTGGATACATGGGAATCTTCATAGACAGACAAAAAGTATGTTCAGCACAATCCCTATTCATTAAACTCATGTTGAACAAAGAGGGTATACTGTTCCTTTATGTAATGGTACCCAATTTATTGCAGTAGTGTTACATATTTTAACTGCACCTTCCCCAAACAGTGACAAATAAAATGTAGACAGAAAGATGGAAACTAAAAAGTACCAGCTAACAGATGATATAACACAAAGCTGCATTTAGGCTATTGCCACACAAGAGTATTGGTTTCAGGTAGGGTTGCCACCTGGCGGGGAAAAATCATGGTTGATCTCAATGTTATTAATAGGGGAAAAAGATACATATATAGGATGGCTGGTATTTTTTTTTTCAGAAAAGCTGGCAACCATAGTTTCCAGGGCCAAGCCTCGTGTGCCTGCACCCAAGCTTCATAGAGGCTGATTCTTGGTCTGCATTTATCCACAGGCTGAAAATCAGACCTGTGTGTAGGGTATCCACCTGGCCGGTAAAAACTATGGTTGATCACAATGTTATTTATAGGCAAAAAACATAATATACAGAAAGGCCAGTATTTTTTTCCAGAAAGGGTGGCAACCCTACCTGTGTGTGGAATTAGAAGTTAATGGATGTTCTAGCCTGGAAGACAGAAATGGTGAGTTTTGGTAAATGCCTGTTTGCTTCTCCTTTAATAAACATGGAAAGCCAATCTGATCTATTAGTTGTGGATTTGATTGAACACTTTCTGACCTGATATTCTTGGAACTGAACAAATGCTGGGAACCTTAGCTTTACACTAGATACTGGCATGCAAGATCCTCTATGTAGTATCTACTGAAAGTATGCCAGCCTTAAATTGTAATGATTGTGATGTAAGTTAAGCCTGTCAGTAAACAAACAATAAACAACTTAACCAGAGAATACAGTCATGCACGTGTGGTATTTCTTAAAGTAACATAGCTGAAAAAAAACTCACGTCCATCAAGTTCAACCTTTTTAACTTTTTTTTTTTATTAACTGCCTAACTGCCAGTTGATCCAGAGGAAGGCAAAAAAAAACCCCCATCCGAAGCCTCTCCAATTGCCTCAGAGGGGAAAAAAATTCCTTCCTGACTCCAAAAAGGACTAGTCCCTGGATCAACTTGTATAGTGAGCTATCTTCCATAACCCTGTATTCCCTCACTTGCTAAACAGCCATCCAATCCCTTCTTAAAGCTATCTAATGTATCATCCTGTACAACAGTTTCAGTGAGAGAATTCCACATCTTCACAGCTCTCACTGTAAAAACCCCTTCCGAATATTTAGGCGGAACCTCTTTTCTTCTAATCGGAATGGGTGACCTTATGTCAGCTGGAAAGACCTACTGGTGAATAAAGCATTAGAGAGATTATTATATGACCCCCTTATATATTTATACATAGTTATCATATCTCCCCTTAAGCGCCTCTTCTCCAGCGTGAACATCCCCAATTTGGCCAGTCTTTCCTCATAGCTAAGATTTTCAATACCTTTTACCAGCTTAGTTGCCCTTCTCTGTACCCTCTCTAATACAATAATGTCCTGTTTGAGTGATGGAGACCAAAACTGTATTCTAGATGTGGCCTTACAAGTGCTCTATAAAATGGAAGAATGACCCCCCTCCTCCCGTGACTCTATGCCCCTTTTAATACAACTCAAGACCTTGATGCTGCTGACTGGCATTGCCTGCTACAGTTAAAGTTTATCATCTACAAGGACTCCAAGGTCCTATTCCATAATGGATTTGCCTGGTACAGTCCCATTAAGGGTATAAGTGGCTTGAATATTTTTACATCCCAGGTGCATGACTTTACATTTATCAATATTGAATCTCATTTGCCACTTATCTGCCCAGATTGCCAGTTTGTCAAGATCCTGTTGCAAGGAAGCCGCATCCTGGATGGAATTAATTGGACTGGTTAGTTTTGTGTCATTTGCAAACACTGATACATTACTTACAACACCCTCCCCTAAATCATTAATGAACAAGTTAAATAAAAGTGGACCCAATACCGAGCCCTGAGGGACCCCACTAAGAACCTTACTCCAAGCAGAAAACATACCATTAACAACCGCCTTCTGTACCCAATCCTGTAGCCAGTTCCCTATCCATGTGCAAACAACTTCATTAAGACCAACAGGCCATAGTTTAGAAAGCAGTCGTTTGTGGGGCAAACGCTTTGGCAAAATCCAAAAAGATCACATCTACTGCCCTAAAAAGTTTTAGTTTAACTACAAACTAACTTTTATTATGGCATAGCCACTGTCACGCTACTTACCTGGGTCCTCGGCGGGCTGTGCGGCGCAGGCGTCGGGAGGCGCGCGCCGCGCGGTTTCGTCCCGCGCAGACGCGTGCGCCTTGTCGCCCGAGGTTGCGCACGTTGTGACGCAGGTGTTATCGCGCGTGCGTTGGGGCGTGCGTCAATCTTTGCGCATGCGCGATGCCTATTTATGGACGCCAGCGTTCCTTCCTCTTTGCTAATTGTTGTTGTTAGCTTGTTGGACTTAAGCCTATTCTCTGATACTGAATTCCTGGTTTTTGATCTCTGCCTGTTCCTGGACCTCGCTGTTTTCTGCCTGCCTTTGACCTCGGACCTGTTTCTTCGTTTATGAACCTGATTCTGGCTTCCCTGACTTCGGCCTGTCTGACCATTCTTCTGGATTTCCCTCGGCACTCCTGCCTATTTGCACATCACCTCTCCTGTATCCATCCCAGGGGTTGGCGCTGTGAAATCTGAAGGTGCTGCCAAAATCATCTGATCGATCCTACTATCGAAAGCTTTAAAGCCACTGACATTTTGCCCTCCTCATTTATTTTGTGTGAAATTTAAATCATTTAGTTTTTTGTTCTGCAGCTCTGCAACAGAATTTCAGCTGCTATCAGGTTGCTAGGGTTCAGTTGAACTTAGCAACTGGGCAGTGGCTTGACTGGAAGACGAATAGAAAGACAAGTAAAAATAAACATTAAAACTGTAGCTTTACAGAACAATAATTTTTTGGCTGCTGAGGTAAAAGCCATTTGAATGCTGAAAAAAGTATTGAATAAGAAGACAAATAATTCAAAAGATATAAACAATTCAAAAGAACATCAATAGAAAAGTTGCTAGGAAAAGGGCATTATATGACATGCTAAAAGGTGAACTACTGTATTTCTTTAAATCTGAAGCTATTTACATGCTTTTATGTTAAACACATACTTTTGCTGCCCTAAAATTTGATTTTTGCTAATTATTCTATGTTTAGTGTTGCAGCCACTGTCCTATATATTTTTGCTTCTTGCCATTTTTTAAAGACTTTTTGTATCCTCTATATATAATTGTACAGTGCTGAGTATCTGAACAGTGCTATAGAAATGAGGTTAATAAAGTATATATATTTACATATATATAGTCACAAGAATGGCTGCTCTGTGGGTGGCTGAGAATCATGCTCAGGTCAGCAGAGTTTAACCACTAATGCCAATGCCGTCCCCATGAATAAAAATAGCAGCAGTTCTCTGCACTTACGAGCAGCCCTAAAATAAAAGCACATGTTACAAGCAGAAAATCCTGCAATCTGAAATGAGAATTGCTTTCATCTGTCATGTCCAATGTAGCCTCAGTGGAAATATGGGTGTACTTTAGAACTACTCAACTTGGACTTTATTCTGTAAGTGATGGGCACTAGAACATCATAGAAAAATGTAAATATATTTATTCACCTTGCTTTGCTTGTCAAATATGGCAATATAGCCATGAATAAAGTAGGAGTTGCCATATTGCTTACGCTGATTGAATATTATCACTAGAATTAAGCAGCAGCACTAGCAGAGAGCAGGGAACTAGAAAACAGTTCAGAGCCACTAGAGATAATTTACATTCAATACAACAAAAGTAAACAACCTACTTCAGCTAATGGGCATGATGAGGCATTTTCTCTGCCACAGAAAGCACCAAAATCTGCTGCTGCCACTTTCCATCTGCTTAAAGGGATTCCGTCATGATTTTATGGGGTAGTTTTTATTTCTAAATGACAAAGTTTATACTGCAAATAAATCACTTTAAATTTTATTCCTAATCCGAGTATATATTTTTAGTTTTAATATTGGTGTGTTGTCAGCTATCTCAGGTCATTTTGCCTGGTCATGTGCTTTCAGAAAGGGCCAGCACTTCAGAATGGATCTGCTTTCAGGCAGGCTGTTGTTTCTCCTACTTAGTATAACTGAAGGTGTTGTAGTGGGACATGGATTTTTACTATCGAATGCTGTTCTTATATCTCCCAGGGAGTGGTTATCTTCTCATTGCTCTGCGGATGGGCTGCTGGGGGGGGGGGGGAAGAATAACAAGTTTATCAGAGCACATGACTGGGGGCACCTGGGAAACTGAAAATATATCAAGCCCCATGACAAATTTCAAAATTAAATATAAAAAATCAATTTGTTCTTTTTGAAAAAAATGTATTTCAATGCAGGATTCTGCTAGAGCAGCACTTTGAAAAAACATGTTTTTCCAATGATAGTATCCCTTTAAATGGAGAATGCTTGACAGCACCAATGCTTGTTATTTCCAACCTAAAAACATGTGCATGTGTCTGCAAATCAGGGTAAAGTTGCTAACATTTTCATAGTGGCATAAGGGTGCTAATATTTTGGACCATGGCTGCAGCACCTATTATGCAGCCTGCTGTGAGATGCCTGGTGTTACCCTGATGTTTAGGTTAGCAGTAACTCCAGGGTTCCCAGTCTCAAAAGGCGCACTTATTCATCAGAAGAGGTGGGCACAATGCTATTATACGTAAATATGAAGATGGTGATTATATTTAAGTACCTTTATTAAAGGTAATTTGTGTCTATTTTAGAACAACTGTGCTTGTTTCTGTATTCATAAATGTCTGTTATAATATCCACATTTAAAATCTTCTCATAACATTCCATACTGGGTACTTGATTGCTTTTGCTAGTCTTAAGGGAGTAATGAGAATTATTACATGCATCATCCCTTGACAGTGAGGCATCCATATCACTTAGCAGAAAAGCATGTAATATTCTGTTTTCATTAAAATGTCCTTTAATGGGGGAACATAATAAAAGTCTCAAAGAGCAAAATGATTTGCAGGAATAAGTACAAAAATTCGCATTTCGCAATGTAACATTCTTCCTTAAAGGACCAGTAACATCAAAATTAAAAAAATATACATTGAAAACAAAAACCCACCAAGACAAATGAAACTTTAAATTGCAATCTTTATTAAGAAATAACTTACAGAAACTCCGCTTGCACTCTTTGGAAAAGGCTATTGGGTGATCCATGGTGCGGTGCTCGATTTCTCCTCCCTGCCTTCCTTATAGGAGAAAGCCAGGGAGGAGAAATCAGGCACTGCACAATGGATTGTCACCCTGTAGCCTTTTCTGAAGAGGAGCCAAGAGGAGTTTTGGTCAGTTATTTCTTAATAAAAGCTTTGCAATATTAACATTGAATTTGTCTTGGTGTTTTTTTTTCCAATTATTATTTTTTTTTTTTTTAAATGTTGATGTTACTGGTCTGGTCCTTTAAACTGTTATTGCACTGCAAATTTTAATTGTGCATTGCAAATTTTGCATTGCCCCCTTTTAAGAAGTGCTTGAAGATGTCATAATCTTCTGGAGCAAACATAACTTTTTCAGTTAAAAGTTTTATTATATTCACTGAGCACTGGCGCAAACTATAAAATTCGCAAACCTTCTTCCACTGTGGGAAGAGATCGCTAAGCAGTTTCCGGGGCCACAAAATCTATATTAAATTTGCACAAAGGAAAATTTGTTCATGCAAAGCCATAACTTTTGATATTGTGAATATTTTTACGTTACAGACTTTTATTATATTCCCCAGAGTATGTTAAAAATCAAATGATACAGTATGTTACCTACAGTGTGTTCACTTCATGAGACCAAAATAGACTTGGGAGGAAAAATGTAATAATGCAATGCTATAATTATGTCTGCAGGGTCTCTGGTAGGGAGCAGAAGCCTTCTTATAATTATTTATACTGTGCCTCATCCTGTGGTCTTCTCTGTGGTGGTGAAGGATCATGGCCACAGACCAGTCCAATCCCACATCTTCATTTACATTGAGTTTGACATCAGACAAGAGGAACTTAGCCCACCCAGGCTGGCATTTTAATCCAATATATGCAGTCTGGCGTTTATTCTACCAACAGCCTTATAGGGCAGTAATCTACACTTTTCTGAAGAATTAACATTTGAAGACCTGGAACAGAATTTTAACCTAGAACTATCTGAGTTTCTCCATCCAGTAAACAGATTTCAATAACACCTATATTTTTGCAGGCCATATTCTATTAAAGTGACATTGTTATGCAATCCAAGTTCATTTTTAATTTGTCATCCAAAAAAACAATATTTAAAGGGATCCTGTCACGGGAAAATATTTTTTTTCAAAACACATCAGTTAATAGTGCTGTTCCAGAAGAATTCTGCACTGAAATCCATTTCTCAAAAGAGCAAACAGATTTTTTTATATATCATTTTGAAATCTGACATCGGGCTAGACATTTTGTCAATTTCCCAGCTGCCCCAAGTCATGTGACTTGTGTTCTGATAAACTTCAATCACTCTTTGCTGCTGTACTGCAAGTTGGAGTGATATCACCCCCTCTCTTTCCCCCACCCAGCAGCCTGACAAAAAAACAATGATAAGGTAACCAGAAAACAGCTGCCTGGTAGATCTAAGAACAGCACTCGATAGTAAAACCCATGTCCCACTGCGTACTATTCAGTTACATTGAGAAGGAAATTTGCGTGGAGTGCTCCCAAGCAGAAGCTGGATCTCCAGTTGGGCTGTGCTTATTTTGCAGATGCAATATTCTTAAGATCATTATCATCTTTAAAGTATATTAGTTGACCTCTAGAACTGACTCGAAAAGGGAGAAAATAAAAAAATGTGTAGGGAATGGCCTGCTTTGTAACATAATTTTATGTACTACACAGAATTTGTCAAAGACACAAGTCAAATGAATTAGAAACAACAAATTTATATATTATTATATCCCTTTAAAAATAAAGGACTTATCCCTCTACGGTGCATTTCTCACTGACAAGAGCTGAATACCAATTTGACAGTTTAGAGAGTTTAAGGGAGAATATAAAGGGTTCATAGAAAGTTGGAGATCTACCAGCAATACTAAGATGTCACTGGGGAATTGCTGAGAGGTTGATTTTGCCTTGTCTACTAGCACACATCCTGCAAATAATTTGCAAGTGATTTTTCAAAATATAAGTATAAAACTGTCAGGTAAACTTACATTCATGCTATGGGTAGGGTTGCCACCTTCTTTGGAAAAAAAATCAGCCTTCCTATATAGTTATCTTTTTTTCCCTATTAATAACATTGGGATCAACCATCATTTTTAGTAGCCAGGTGGGGAAAATAACGGGCAGGTAGCACCCTTAGCTGTTGGTGGCATTAAGTAACAGATGGTGGCCACTGGGGAAATACAAGTTTGGGCAATGCCCTGCAAAAAATATTGCCGTGGAATCCATGGGTTGCTAGCTTCTTGTAGCTACATCAGCATCAACAGCTACTTCATGTGGGTCACTTTATTTTGACATCAAGGAGCCACAATCAAAATACTCGATGTAACATACCCCTAACTTTGAAACTAGTTTCATTGCTTGATGAATTACACTGTTGACTAGACACCTTTTAAATCAGGCAAATCTGCTGTTTTTTTCTTATATGAAGGCCCCACATACTTGAGCAAGGCCGTAGGTGCCCAATGCTCAAGGTAAAAACATTTTATTAACAGTATTGTACGTTACTGTAAATAACAAATGGCACATTTCCATGATGCCAGGCACAGTACCAGCTGCATGATGACATACAGCCCTGTTTGCTGTCCCATCAACAATTCCTGAATTACCTTCTTATTGATGTCATGAAATAGAGAAAGTTGTCTCCATCGATACCAGTGTCCTGCGCTGGAAAGCTTAAAATCTGCTGTTTGCAAAAGTGTTTTTGCACCATTCTTATTTTAAAGTACTGTGTAATACAAGGAAACTTATCATACATAATAAAAGATCTTCAGAATTCAGCCTCAAATTGAAACTGCACCAATAAAGAGAATGTCCAAATTTTTAGCAGCCTCAGTGGTGTAACTACTCCCTGGTGGGCCCCGGTACAGGATGGGCACCTGGGCCCCCCTGTCAGGCACTTACCTCTATAAATCCCATGCTGGAGTGTTGATGGCATGTGTGCTGTAAAGTTTCCCCCTAGATAACTGCCTGCCATAACCATTATCGTTGCTCTGATGGGCCCCAAGGGGGAGGGGGCCCTGGTGCAATTGCACCCTCTGCACCCCTGGTAGTTACGCCACTGAGCAGCCTCTTCCATCACAACCATTTCACAAATAAGGCGGATTATTTCTCTGCAACATTGACACAACCAATGTCAGACCTGCAGACCACCCTTCTTGTCCTTGTTGGCTGTAAGCAATCACAGCAGAATCTGAGCTCCTTTGTTGGTGCTACAAAAGTAAGCAACAAAGTTAACCATATTATCCGAGCTTGACTGATCAGTGATTTAAGCCTCATTATGTACATTACTTGTGTAGGCGATAGAAAGATGTTTCTTTTGACCCTTACCTTCATTCTGTCCTCTGATTTTACTATCTTTGCATATTGGAATACTTTATAGGTTCCCCTTTACTTTAAGGGTAAGGCCAGATGGGGAGTTTTGGGGAGATCGCCAGGCAATTTTGAGCAACTTTTAAAATCGCGCCGCTGCGTGTGAACAAGCGCAGGCGACTTTACGCCTAACGGGTGCGCAGCGCTAACTAGCTATTCGGGGAGATTCAGGGGAGATTCGTCGTGGCGATAAGTCGCCAGGCGACAGATCTCCCCCAAAACTCCCCGTCTGGCCTTACCCTTAGGTTGCAAGCTATAATAAACAAGGGCTCTTTTTACTTTCTGTACTGTATCTATCAGTATTTGTAATAATGTTTATGTTGTTATGTTTTGTGTGTATACCCTGTATGTTTTATGTGTACACCTTTCTCTTGTACATCACTGTGAAATATAATAGTAATAATAATAATTGCATAATTACGAGGAAACTTTGGGCGACTTCGGAAATCAAAGCACCGCAAATGCATTAACGCAGGCGATTCCTTATTGAAGCACATGGAAGGCAGGAAGAAGGCAGTTCGGGGAGATTGTCGCCGGGCGGAAGAGGCAATTAGTCGCCTGGCGAATAAATCTCCCCGAATCTGCTCGTCTGTCCTTAAAGTTCTTGCAAAGGTAGATAACTGATTGCTAGAGCACAATTAATGCATAATGGACTTCTTCTTATCTGTAAGGTGATACAGTCACACGACAGGGTGAAAGGAGGGGGCTGCCTCAACAGAGCTCATTTTTTGTTACGCTAAATCAGCTAATAATGGTAATATATGAAAGCAAAATAATGTACTATTACTGGTTTATAACTAATAAATATGATTGTTTTCATTAAAAGACTGTGCAAAATATGGGCCATCCTCTCCACCTCTGGTCCCGCCAATATTTTGGCTTTTTTATGACCTGGTTTTCATCTTACCTCCTTATAATGGAGAATCATATTCTCCCTTATTTTCTTTCTGTATTTCATCTCTTGGCAAACTCATATGGATTTCAATATCACCTTTATCCTGATGATATGCAGATCTGTCTGTTTTCTCCTAATCTGAACCCAGAGTTCTTATTTGGATGTTCCAAGATGCCATCAAAATTCTTTTATCATATCATGTCGAGACTGCTGTAACTGTCAATTAATCAGCCTCCTCCCTGCACAGACTGGCACCTCTCCAGTCCATAATGAATACTGCTGCCAGGCTCATACACCTCAGCAACAGCTCCTCCTCTGATATGCCACTCTGACAATCCCTGCACTGATTTCCACTACCATTCAGAATAAAATGTAACCAATGACTATCACATTTAAAGCTGTTTATAACTCTACCCCACCCTAAACCTCTGAACTTATCACCAAACGTAGCACCAAACTGCCTGTTACACTGCTCTACTGACCTACTCCTCAACTCCTCTCTTATTACCTCCTCACACACTCACTTTCAAGGGTTCGGTACAGCTGCACCCAGTCTCTGGAATTCACTTCAATGGTTTGTCCTTTTTCACACAATGTTTCTGTCTTTAAATATATCTTAACACACATTTATTTAGAGAAGCTTGTCCTGATTTAATTTAAGATAACTTTAGTGTGCAGCTAAATGCAAGAACCTATGCTATATTTCTTAAATTGCTTGTTCCTATCTTGCCCATCCCCACAATCCCTTCTCCTTTTAGACTGCAAGCTCCTTTAAGCAGGGTCCTCTTTGCCTCTTGTATCAGTAATTGGTTGTTTTGTATGTAAATCTGTATGTTTAAAGGGGTTGTTCACCTTCAAACAACTAGTTGTTTTCAGATAGATCACCAGAAATAAATCTAAAGCAGCTCTGGGAGGGGGGGTGGGTCGCTGGAGGTAAACACACCACACATATGTTCCTAGCAGAGTTGTTTCTTCTAGCCCATATTGCCATTAAGGTTTATATGGTCCTCTGGACATTTCCTTCAAATGTTCATATGGATATATAGAGGCATTACAGAGATCACGCTAGAGGGTTTTTGTGATCATAGAAGAACAAGAACAACCTAAAGCCATATTTGTAAAGTCACTTGCTGAGCACAATTAGAGAAGGAAGCTTGCAGTATGACCATCATTAACAAGTAAAGGGTTGCCAAAGTTAGAGTGAAAATATTAAATACTTTACAAGGGAAGGATTTGTTGGCAGACAAGTCAAATGATTCAGAGAGTCATTAAATATAGTTTTGGACAGGAAAATTGGATATTATGTGTTTCTGTATAATGCATTCAGAAATTTGTTTTTCTATTCAAACACAATGAACATGTTATTTTTCACTTGATTGACTGACATTGACTATATTCATAGCATCTATAGTTGCCTGCATCTGAAAGTATTTCCCAAGGTCACTGAGTGGGTATGTATGAATAATTCTCAGTCCAGCTGGTCGATCTGCCTAGCCTGATCCAGACATACCAATAAATAATACATTGACAAGTTTGTCAAAATTATCAGAAATAGCCAATGATCTGTTTACTGTACTAACCTACATGAATGAGAGCAGAGACTGAGACCTGCATTCTGGCTACGTGAGCCCTGAAAACAGTTCTGCTCCTCCTCACTATCCTCTTCATTTAATTGTGACATTTCTATGGACAAAATGTCCAGGTACATTCACCAAAAACAGGTGCTGACTCACTCTCTTCCATCTGAAACTGGAGGGCTGAAAACAGACAAAACAGATATTGGCTAACACTGCTTAATAGAGAAAGTAGATACACGGAATGTGAATGGGACAATTAAGGAATTAATGAACAAATAGGACACTTATATGGAATAAATAAACAAATCAATTAAATATGCATATGACTAGGTATATAGAATGCCTAATTAGTTCCCTTCTTGTATCAAATACTGTGTGTTTCTTTTTGCATGATGAACTTAATTTGCAAAAAACAAGGTAGCATGAATCATCTGTACAGGGGGTTAATAGAATCAACTTAATTCTTGTGTGCATTAAATTGATACACTTTGTCATGTATTTCATTCAGAGAACCCTGGGGATATTCACAGCAAGCTCTGTAATGTACCCTATAGTTGAGAGCACATGGGCAGAGCTGCTGCAGGGCTCCCTCTGCTGTCTGTAACCAGGTATACACCTCCTGTCACATCACACAAGTCATGGTTGTTCACGAGCAAAAGGTGAACCCACATTTATCACAAAGGATGTTCGCTAAATCTCAGAAAAACCTTATTTATAGTCTAGTTATGATAGACAAGAGAACTGCATGATGAAATAAACCCACAAGTCAACATTAAAGGTTATTGTAAGAATTCATATAATATTTTATTTCTTAAGCTAACAAGAGTGAGTTAAAAGAAGGGGCAAATTCTGCACTGGAAGTCAGATGCACGTGTTTGAATCTTTTATTCCTTGCTGTTCACTGTTAACAACT
The DNA here is from genome assembly GCA_024363595.1 of Xenopus borealis. NCBI lineage: Eukaryota > Metazoa > Chordata > Amphibia > Anura > Pipidae > Xenopus > Xenopus borealis. The sequence continues at coordinate 70,814,047 of CM044438.1, forward strand.
GCTCATGTGATGCTGATGGTGTATGTGACTAATCTCCTTGGACCCAATATCTGAGGCCTTGGGCACATCATGTATTTCCCAGTCTCCTTGTGTACTAAATATACATAGATTGTAAGCTCTAAAGGACAAGGATTACATAGGTATTTGTAATTTTTAGAGCTACATAAGAATAAATATTTGGGTCAGTCACTTTGTTCGAGGGGTCTCCAGCGCACAGTCCATGGGCATCACACATTATCTCATATAATTAGGGTTATACCCAAATCTTCATGCTTCTGGAACATTTCTGATTAAGATGTGCTTTGAGTGGAGTGAAAATATGAATTACTAAAATGCTAATTAGATGTGCAGGATGTGAATGTAAAATGTGTCCGGTAAAGGTGTTAACTGGACACTCTACATATACATTACAAACCTATAAACACCACCACCTTGCTGACCTGCATATCGGTGATGGAGGCTGCCATATTGAGGCACGTGACTGTCCCTCAGTAACAGTGATACCACATGCATGGTAACCTTTCACATACCATGCTGCTGTAATAGTTTTACAGCCATATTCCTGCATTCTAAAGGTCATTACAATGTAAAGGATTAGAAGTGAGGCCTTGTCACAGGATCTTACCATTCAAGCTATACAAAGCGATAAAATAAATCAATCATTCCTCCTCTAAATTGCTGCAAGCTGGGGGGAAAATGGAGAAGTTGCAAATTGTACTTTCTGACACATTGTTTGTGCATGAATGTGATGTG
>CM044438.1:70844711-70897253 GCA_024363595.1 Xenopus borealis
GCAGGAAGCAGGGGCACTAGCACTGACAGACAGAAAGTCCCCAAGGGAGCGACTCCTAAAATACAACCTGAAGCCATTCTAATCAGGAAACAACACAAGGGGAGTGATCCTTTAACCCTACTTAACCCTTTCACTGCTATTTACCTCCATGGCCCATATGTCTGATCACCAAGTGCTTATGGACTAGTTGGTTCATTTGTAAAAGAGACCACAGAACCAGTTTATTACATTTGGAATTGATTTTAGGTTAACACACTGATATATGATCCAGTTTTAGTAAATGTATGCCAAAATGCTCCCGTACCCAGTTTCCATACTAACACCAATGTACTGTCCCATCCAGGTACTTCTTTGCTGTCCTGACAATTCTGACAATTTTGGGCCTGCTCAATGGACTTGTTCTCCTTCCGGTGTTGCTTTCATTAATTGGACCCCCTGCTGAAGTAAGTTCAATAACCCAATCTAAAAACATACAACAGATTCATAATGAATATACATTTGATGTACAATGCTATATATTTTCCATTTATATGTTCTAAGGTCATAGGTTTGTGTATTATTCACTTGTGGGTGTTAATAATAGGCTGCCTTTTCAAGCAGCACTATTGCTGCTAATAAGCTTCCCTATGCCTAGAGTATTCTTTATTTTTTGGCAATAATACATGTGTTTAATATCTCTGCTTAGAATATAATAATGTATAAATAGGTATAAGTATGTATAATGTATAAATATGCTCCTGTTCTTTCCTGTAGGTTACCCCAGCTGATAATGGTAGTCGACTGCCTACTCCCACACCTGAACCTCTTCCACCACCTCTTAGCCACCATGCCTTTTATATGAACCATAAAGGATTTAGTGATCCTGAAGATTCTTCAGAGTACTACTCTGAGACCACAACCACATCAGGAATAGAGGAAGATGATCCCCAGCTATATGAACGCAGCTCTTACATCATACCCCCTAAACCACCACACATCATCCTGGAAGCCAGCAAGGATCCCAGCTGTCCCAAAATAATGGTAAGGCCTCGGGGTCGTGCCACCACATAAAATGATTGCATTGTTTTGTTACTTTAGGAACAAGATGTCAGCTAAATTATACTTACAAATCTAGTAGGCCATATAGAGATGCAGATCTTGAGAAGGACTGTTCCTCCTGTGACTCTTTTGCTGCTGAACTGCTTCCTATAGTAAATGTAATATATTTAATTTTGTTATAGGACAGGATTAGGGAAACATGGTCTAAACCAGGGGTCCCCAACCTTTTTTGCTTGTGAGCCACATTTAAATTTAAAAAAGAGTTGGAGATCAACACAAACATGAAAAAGTCCATTTGGATGTCAAATAAGAGCTCTGATTGGCTTTTTGGTAGCCCCTATATGGACTGGCAGCCTACAGGAGAGAATGTTTGGCAGGACACTTGGTTTTTATGCAATAAAACTTGCCTCTAAGCCAGTAATTCAAAAATAAGCATCTGCTTTGAGGCCACTGGGAGCAACATCCAAGGGGTTGGAGAGCAACATGTTGCTCGCGAGCTACTGGTTGGGGATCACTGGTCTAAACCCATACACAAAATTAACGATTTTAGGGTCAACATCTTTAAATCTCCCCACTAGCCACAATATTTGGAAGGTAATACAATTAAGTTGCTGAATTTTCAATTTATAATTGTAACCTTGCTTTGAAACCATATGGAGAAATGTTGATTATAATTTTTTTTCTTCTGATTACAGTTGGTGAAGCCATGCAACCAGGATCTCAAAAGCAGTGAGGCACTTCCTGGTAAAGACATGTCACGTAGAACCTGCCAAGAGCAGAAGGACACGAAGGATCCCAGTGGATCAAGGATGAGACAACAATTGACCACATCATCTGGGCCGACAAGGACTAACCAGCCCCAGAATTCTCGGGCTCAGCACAGTACTAGGCCGCAAGGCCACAGGACTGCTCCTCCAGCATACTGTGCAAAAATGTCAGGACCCAATGGTTCCATTACTACAGTAACAGCTACAGCTTCTGTAACTGTTGCTGTACACCCAAGCCTTCCTGGAACTGTATGTGGCTACAGTCAAGAGGGCTTTGAGGACAGTGATATAGACTGCATGCCAATCAGGCCAGAGTGGGCAAAACGTAGAGTCAAGCACCCAGAGGTCTTCGAATTGGAAGATCTGGAACAGGATAGAAGACAGGATGGCTCGTCTGTTCGACATTAGGTCAGTAGTCCATGTTTTTTTAAAATCCCTTTTTTAACTGACGCACAGTAATTTAAGTATGAATAGACTTGCATCCCATTCCTGCTGGCAAGAGTATTTTTTAACCGTTCAGTAAATCCACAGAACCCTTAATATTTGACACTGAATTCTCTGTATCTGAGGAGAAACAATCTTTGCAAAAGAAACAAATTTCCCTTATACGCTTATCACTTCATGTTCATCAGAACAGGACGCTGATCCTGCCCTCCTATTGTACAACTATTGTAACACCCAGCAGGGGATATTAATGTTACCCTTGCTTTAGATGACTATTCCCATGAATGTGGGTTAAAAGCTGCACCTACTGTGTACTTTTAAAATATGCTGTGTTTCACAAAGGCTGATCACTCAAGCAAATGTCTATGAATGTTACAAAGGGCTCTCTTACATAGGGGCTGCTTCTATTTGTTTAAGCTATGATTTTCCATTTCCAGTGAAATCTGCTTAACCACCTCATTTCCAAAGGTGGGAGAAAAGAGGCTAGTATGGGAGGCAGGCTTTCCATCCAAATGTAAATACCCCTTTAATCCCCCTGCTGCTGTAAGAGCAGACTTCCCAGTAGCAAAGGGATTATCAGTCCATGAAAGTTATGTGGAAAATAAAACCAGCCCAGCTATGTTACTTACTTGTTTTTTTCTGTGTTCTTTTCTCTTTTAGTGTCAATCTCAAGAGCCAGCTGTGGATCAGAAAGTGTTAAATCTATAAGCTATGTCCTTGTGTAGAGTCTTCAAAGAAAACCCATCTAAAAAAAGAAGAGAAAAAAAAAATTACTAATAATAATAATGTTTATAATGCAAAGCAAATCTATGTATTAGAGACTTTCTGTATAACTATATTTTGTTATGAAAATTCACACAAAAACAAAAAAAAATCCTATTTAATAAGCTGATGAACCTTGTACTGTAAGGAGGGGTCCCTGGCCTGCACAATGTTGTGTAAGCACATGGCCCTGTATATTGTCCATTTTCCCAGCATACCATACTCACCCATGTTGCTGCTATCTGTTTAGCTCCTGCAGGAAATGAAACCCCATACTATCACATCTTAGTGTATTTTGTTTCATTCTGAAACATGTAGATATATATTTATATATATTTTTATATAAAATAACAGAACTTACAAATATTAAGCTATGTTTGCTGTTTCTTTCAAGAAACAGTACTTTTTGGTAGTTGCCTCGTCCTCAGATCATGATGCTGCACCCGGTGTCCTGTTGTGACAGAGTTGTAAAATAAAGCAGTGTAACAGTATAAAAGGAAACTGCACAGACGATACAACAGCATGTGCAAAGACATTAAATCTGTTTAGTGAAAATATAGAATGGTACAAAATACTATTTCATATTGGAACAATCCATATTGCCAAAAAAATCTTACGAGCTATAGAACACTGCTATGTGCCTGTATCCTGGGACAAGATTGCATCAGCCACCTGTGAAAATAGAACCATTACCCAAAATAAATAAGAGTACAATTAAATATATAATTGAGCAGTGAATTAAAATACGCTTCCATTTTACACCTTTTTGGAAACATAACTCCTGCCACCCTCAGAAAGCCCTTTGAGTGTGAGGCACTTACTGGTATGGCAACCATGGGCCTCCTTGTCTATGCTGAAGAATGTGTAACTGTCCAATGTGAAAACAGGGTGGTAAATATGTGCAGAATTAAGATGGATGCATTCCTTGATCCCACCATAATGGTACACTGCATCTATGCAAACCACCCACCATCTTTCTGGTTCTCTAATATATAATATACAGTATGTATAATATATATTATATATAGAACTGCATGTTGTAACGATGTTTGAATGTAAATGTTGCCTGGATTTGTCTTTGATAGATTTAGATGGTATCAAATTCAGCAAAGACATACAGACATAGCTAATGCTGGATTAGAACCTAAATACTTCTAAGTCTTGTAGCACTATCGTCCAGGTATAGACAATATCTGGGGACCTCTAGGACTCCAAATCCCAGCATCCTCAGGCAGGGAAATTTCCAACACCCTGTGCTCCAGTGGTTGCCTATACCTGCTGTACACCAGGCATTGATTTATACCAGAGCTAGTTAACCCTTTCATTGCTGTCACTGCCAGAATCCCTTCCAAGCACTGAAGGGGTTAATGTTCCCCACTCATTCCCCCTATTAGCTGTGAAATGTTAACCCTTGGTCTCCTGTGTCCAAGTAGGACATTTATATTATTGTCCCTATGCAGGGACGCACATTATTTGCTGACTTGTATTTTATTAATATTATATAATTAATATTATTATTAGTGTGTTCTATATTATTTCTCTGTTGGAATTGGCAGCTGCTCTAACATGTTAATATATATTAATTAACCCCTCGGCTGCTGCCAGGGGCCAGCAGGGACATTGCAGTGCCTATTTGTGTTTGCTCAGCAACTCCCTGCTAGCTCTTCTGCCACTGAGTGGATATGTTTATGTGTCTGTGTCTATTTTGTGGACTGAAGCTTGGTACAATGTGTCACTGTGCTATAAATTATTTATATGAAAAGAGCAAAGTTTTATTTTTGTAGTTTGTACAGGAGTTAGCCATTCAATTGAAGTTTTATTTTTAAAGAGTAAAATATAAATATATATATATATATATAAATATATATTATATATAAAGATAATCACTTGTTGTTGTGTTTCTTTTTTTCACATTCGATGTATGTTATGAGGTATTTGTTGATTGTGTGTAGCTTGGCTGCTCTATCCCTTGCTGGACTGGAGGCTAAAGGGGCAGTAGTATGAATGCCTAGATTTACGTGCATTGTAGAGAAAGAAGTATTTACACATGCAACAAAATGACTATATGTACAGTTATAAGGAAAAAAACACTGGGATTTCAAGCAGGTTCACCAAACCAGTGTTGGGCATAATACATTCTCTGGTGTCGTGAGATTCCTGAGTCTTCTTGGCTGCTGCTAAACTACATCTTTAACTACTATAAAACATGAATTCTGAAATGGGCTTCTGGGCATTGCTTCAGATGGTAGGTCACTATTTTGATCTGTGTATATGACACAACCTTCCTTCCTATTGGTGTCAGTCACCAGGCAGCCAAGAACAAATTCTTAAATAAATGTGCCAAACATTTCATCTTTGTTCATTTTTCATTCTCGTGTTTCTGCAGAGGTCCTTTTATCTGAGGTTACCAGATTGTATTTCTGTGACACCACAGAATAAATGAAACTACGTGGGCCTACAGCTGAGGTTGTCACATTTTGCGTAATTACAGGACTGCCTGGTAACAATGCTTGTTGTCAAGACAGCAGAAGGTAGCAACTGTATTTTTAGGACCTCAAGCTTGCACCGCCCTTGGCTGTTGCTGGAGGTGCTGTCATATATCATTGGTGAAATAATACATTACTCTACGTGAAAATGTCAAGCTGCATGATTATAGTAATATTTAGACAAAGGTTATATATCCCACAAAATCAGTGCCCCATGCCAACTGCTAGGATAGCCATCCTCGCTTGGAAAATAATGGTTTTCTTTTAAAATGTATCTTGCCTATTAGAAGCATAACCTTAATATTGGCCAGATGGCTTCCCTAGCCTCTCATAAATAAGTTAGTGTGTATCTATGACTGTTCACATTATGTTGCTGCTCCTCTTTTAAGGCTCCTGTGCTAGACCTGGTCTGTTTGGCCTATTTGCTTTTATACACTGTGCATCAGTCAGTAATGCCAAATTGCCCTCTGTGATGTTGGGGTTTGTGTCTCTAGTGCTACTTATGAAGCTTCATGGAAAATAGACTTGTGACTGGGGCAAGCTTTCAAGGTAAAATGTGGAGTGTAAATCACATGAGGAAACAAAAGGAGGTCTTCCCTTGTAAACAGCTAAAGTTATGACTCTTCACAGTTTACAATGGAAGTTCTCCGTTAGTTCTCTTATGTGATTTAAAGGAGAACTAAACCCTAAAATGAATAGAGCTTAAAATGCCATGTTTTATATAATGAACTTATTGCAACAGCCTAAAGTTTCAGCTTGTCAATAGCAGCAATGATCCAGGACTTTAAACTTGTCACAGGGGATCACCATCTTGGAAAGTGTCTGTGACACTCACATGCTCAGTGGGCTCTGAGCAGCTGTTGAGAAGCTAAGCTTAGGGGTCGTCACAAATTATCAAGCAGAAAATGAGGTTGGCCTGTAATATAAGCTGAAGCTACAGGGCTGATTATTAAATGCTGATGTTAGTTGTATTGGTTTCTGTGCTGTTCTGTAGTAATTATCTGTAGTAATGACCAATCAGCCTTATATTGTGACATATATATTTTATGTGTACTGTATATTGTGTGTCTGTCCCTAAGCTCATTAAGTGACAGTATCACAGAGCATGTGCAGTGAATCAGCAGAAAAGAAGATGGGGAGCTACTGGGGCATCTACTGGGGAGACACAGATCTTTACTGCTAAAGGGCTGTGGTTGCCTTGGGCTGGTACAGAAATCCAAAACATCATGTATAACATTTTTAGTTTACTTCTTTAGTTTAACTTTCCTTTAAACTCCACATTTTACAGTGAAATGTGGCACATTGATAACAGTTACAATTCTTTGCTGATATTTCTTTCTGGTATTAGCTTTAGGCTACACACAGTCAACCACTAAAAAGAGTGCTTCGGGGGGCAGTAACCTGTGTAGCTTCTGGAAAATTATAAACAGAATGAAGGGAGCAATCCAGTGTTTGGGAAATGCTTTTATTTAATTAATAGCCGTCGACTTATTTGGTTCATGCATTTGGACAGGACACACCTTCACTCATATTAATTTAGAAAACATACAATAATAATGCATTCTCCACAAATATGCCCCCCCCCCAGCAAAACTCTGAGCCCCTCAATATAGTTTAGGAACCACTTGTTTAAATGTAAATTGCTTGTTAAGCTAGCATTCTGAAAATATTACCACAGGAGGACACAGTTTTATAAGAGGATTGGCAGAGCAATCATGGCTACTGTGTTTTTACAGGGAAATACTTGCTCGGCCACACTAAATGTTTTTACAAGCATACTCCAAAAAAAGTTAAAGCATTCTAGGAACTGTAGTCAACTGAGGTAGAAAATGAATTGCACAGTGCCCTGGTTCTCTGTTTAGTTCATGACCACGCTGCTATCAGTCGGTTGTTTTGTGTACTTTTTCAAGCTGAGAGAAGCAGATTTGCTCCATTGCCCAGCTCTGTTGATTTGCATCCACTCCTATTAGCCTGCAAAAAGCTTAAGAAGCTGGAGCAGTCACATATGGGGGTGTTCAGTGCAAAGTATAAGCCCTTTAGAATAAGACATCTATATGTATGCTTAGTCAGGGCTGAGCCAGGCTAGTCCAGTGCCCCATTCAACCTGGCTTGTCACTTCGCCCCTCCCTCTCATGTGCAATCAGTAGCTTGCATGATCAACAAGCACTTATATGCGTGCTTTAACTTCGGCAGACACATGCAGAACACATGCAGGACTTTTCTGTGTGGGGACACTTGTAGGACTAGGGGTAGGTGACAGGGAAGGTACATGCCTGACTCCCCAAGCTTTGTGCCCTACTTGTGTGCCTTATGCACGGAATAGTATAGAAACCTTTTATTGCATGAAAAATTTAAAAATACACACAATTGTGATGTTTGTAAAAGCATGTAGAGACTGCCTTTAGATGATCTGCTCATCGTTTGTTAAAAGGTTTGGTAAAGGTTGGGGGTCCGACCACTGCGTGTTACCTTCCAGGCACTAGGGTTGCCACCTTTTCTTAAAAAAAATACCGGCCTTCCACTATATTTGGCTTTTTTCCCTATTAATAACATTGGGATCAGCCATCAAAAATACCGGTCAGGCCGGTAAAATACCGGCCAGGTGGCAACCCTACCAGGCACCGAGAATGACGTCACTATGCTTCACCTGATGCGTTTTGTCGAACTTCCAGCTTTCTCAGAGGCTTCAGCGATTCCTGAAGCCTCTGAGGAACTCGGAAGTCTGTTAGAACGCGTCAGGTGAAGTCATTGCTGAAGCCTCTGAGGAAGTCGGAAGTCTAACGAAACGTGTTAGGTGAAGTGTAGTGACTCATCCCTAGATTCCCGGAAGGTAACATGTGGTGGAGGGGGCAATGCTGGCTCTAGTCGGACCCCCCAACCCTAGAATTTACCAAACCTTTGGGCAGATCATCAAAAGGGAAACTTTGGTACAAGGTCCAAGACCTTTGGCACAAAGTGCTGCCAGGAGTTGCAGTGAAAATGTGACATTCATAATGCTCATCTATGATGGTAATATAAGGTACTGTATGTAGGGACCCATAAGTACCATGGCCCTTATGGCTTCTTCCCTTGCCCTTTCACTAGCTGCCTTCTATTGGACTAAAGTCCAGGTGGCTAGATTGTTTCATATTATTGGCTACAGGTTGTGATCCACCCCTGCAGTGCAGTAATAAAGGTGCTTGCAGGGAGTGGCACTTCCTCTTTGGCCTGCAGCAGAGGAGGAGGGCAGTGCTCCATTGAGCCTGGGTGCCAATCGGGCCCCAGAGGCGCTCTACCCTAAAGGGAAAGCACACCTTTAGCGGTACAACAAGTATTAAGTCGGGGAACAGGGCCCCGTGAACGAGGAATAGTCAGAGTGAGGATATTCCTGTCATAGCACTCTCTAGGAGAGGTGAGATAGAGAGGGAAGAGAGAAAGGGCAGCTCAAAGCCCCATCAAGGAGGATAGTAGGGAGTAGCTCTCCCCCAGGCTCTACCTTGCCTGAAGTGAAGGGACCTCAGACATAGGGACTGCAGGAAGAGTACTTAACCCCTGAGTCACCTGAACCTGCTGGTGGGATCCGGACCACATGGGCATTGATAACCTGGCTGGTGCAACTACAACTCCCTTCCTCATATCCTACCTGAGGGCACAATCTATGCTGTACCTGTGCTAAGTATTTGCTGATCTAATACCACTGTCTGTGAGTATATACTACCCTGTGCTGCTATTGTAAATAAATTGTTCTATTTTGTTTGCACAAAGAACCCCTGGCGTCCAACAACCTTTATTACACACTATATGCAGTATCGAGTTGTAGTTCAACTACCTCACACGTGATTTTCCATTTAGCGAAAGCCCTACCTGAGAGTGAAAGAGTCGCGTGTAACCAATGCTCTACCTATGCTAGTTGGTTTGGTTAAATTTGGCCAAGAAAGGGTTACATGTATGTATATGCACAGTTATAGGATAATAGTATCCTAGACTGAGCAGCAGAGAGCATCAATCGTTATGACGGCTCACTCCAAGGTCTTTATTCAAAGCTTGATACACCAAACAAACAGCGCCATGAGGTCTGACGCTTTACGTGGCACTGCGCTTCCTCAGAGACCTCTGTGCAGTGACGCAAAATGCGTCAGATCTCATGGCGCTGTTTGTTTGGTGTATCAATCTTTGCATAAAGAATGCCTTTACTGATGATTTGAAGTAGCGATTATGTTTGATTCAAAGAAGGACCTTGGAGTGCTCCATCATAACGATTGATGCTTGCTGGACATACGTCTCCCTTAGTGACGGACTGAGGGCGGCATCACCTGGGTCACAGCGTGGTCCGGGTAAGATTCCTTATGCATATTGAATACTACACATTTGGATAGTTGATACAGCTCCAAGTTTTTGTGAAGGGTCCTGTGCGTGAGGCACCTGGGCCACTGAATATTAATGGTGAGCGAGTCTACATGAATGATTATATATTCAATAATTAAGTATTATGAGCCAGGCCACGCATTTGGAGTTAATAGTATATTCCTGGTTAGCACTGGATGTATGCACGTTTTGATGCATAGGCAGAGGCCACTGCCAATGTACTGTTGGTGAGATACCTCTGCCAGGAAGTAATTGAGTGTGTGCAGTTGGAAAAGAATATAAATTGGGTATATGCAGCTGGAAAGGAATATACAGTAATGCAGATACTGTATATACAGATTATTAAAATGAACAGTAAAAACAAATTTAACAAATGTAAGTATTTTAAAGGCATGACACTATAATGTAGTGTTGCCCTGCACTGGTTCAACTGGCGTGCTTGCTTCAGAAACTCTACTATAGTTTTTTAAACATGGGGGTAGACATTCAAGCACAGAATACTCAGTAGATAACAGATAAATCCTGAAGAATCCCATTGAATCCCATACAGAACTGATATTCATCCTGTGTATCTGTTATGCATCCTTTTCAGCTTTGAATGGCTGCCTCATGGCTACACAGCAGCTTGCTTATATCAAATATAGTGGTCTTTCTGAAGCAAAATGTCATTTTACTAGTGCAGGGCTAGTACATTATATTTTCAATACTTTCAAATGTTTTTTGTGTTACTGTTCCTTTAAAGCCTTTTTGATTATGCGACAGCACTTAAAGAGATAGTGTACAATGCAAACAAAAATGTCACTTCAGTTGTGTTTAAATATTACTACAGAAATAATTTGTTTCAATTTTGTTCTGTTTTTTTCTTTTTTCTTTTTGTACTTTAAAATTAATTGGCTTTGTTTGCTTTCCCAGTAGCAGTTCAGAAAGGCAGATTGTCAACTGTAAGCTGTTACAATTTGCTGTATGTTACATACAGTTAGACACAGTACTTTTATCTGTAGCATCAGAGGAATATCAGCCACTAATGTTTCAGTGAAGTTCATGGAGCATGCACAGCAGGAATGGAATATGTCAACTAATGTATCATATTTTAATGGTTTAGGGCAGTTATCACCAACCAGTAGCTCATGAGCAACATGTTGCTCTCCAAACCCTTGGATGTTGCTCTCAGGATCCTCAAAGCAGGTGCTTATTTTGAATTCCAAGCTTGAAAGCAATATAGTGCCAAGTGGAGCCTTTTGTGTGCTGCCAGTCCACACAGGGGCTACCAAATAACCAATCACAGCCCTTATTTGGCAACCCGGGTAAAAAAAAGGTTGGGGACCGCTGGTTTAGGGAGTTGACAAACTGAACTGCTCCTTAGTTCACTCAAACCACTGAATGTTACATACAACGAGTATCAATGAGAGATTTTGTCATTGATCCAAAGATCCTTTTAGTTTGTACTTATAAAACCCTAAGCTATGTAGGACAGTTTTGCAATTGAAGGTTGCAGGTCTGGACTGGGAGTCAAAACAGACCCTGGCATTCCAAGTGCACAGAGGTCCCAAAAGCCTCCAACCAGCCCACTTAATAGAAATTGTCTATGGGACTCTACAGCAGCCCCTCTGACATTTGCTAGAACCCACACAAGTGATATACAAGTCATATACAAATATTGACTGATACAGGAGCTGCCAAAGTAAAAGGCTGTGTATATATTAAATAAGGTCTAAAGACTCTTGTGCATGGATCCATCATCCCTTTATTCCAGTGACTATATTAATAGGCTTGTAATGTTCTGAGACCAAACTTCCAGATGACAAATTCTTATTTTACCCTGTATCTGATCATCTTCATCAACAAGGCTATTAAAGATTCAGCAACACCTCTTAGACAAGACACTACCTCTTATGTACAACTGATGAATTAGATCAGAGAGTTTGAGTAAGACTTTTCGCTGTAGACTGGAGATCTTACACCAAGATTTGCAAGTTCCAAAGCTTCCAGCTTGGTTCAACCAGGTAATAAACTCTGCCTCACCAATTGTTTTTTCTTTTCAGAACTCTGAACTTTCTTTTCAGTCTCTTCTCTCTGTGATTCTAATTTTTGAAGAATATTTTTTCATGTCTATTTCTTCTTTTTAAAGGCCTTAATAAGAAACTCTGCTGGGTTCCCTGTACACTCCAGCTATGCAAGAGGACAGATACAGGCTGCATCATGGCAGCAACAATAATGACGTATCTTACCTGAGATCAGGCATCAGCTTTTCACATTGGGTTCCATAAAGATGAGTTCTTTATTTTAGCAGCAGCAGATACAATATGGTTGTGACCATGGTGCACAAAATAGATCTGTTATCAGCTTCTTGTCCCTCTGCAGGACATTCCTGTATCCAGGGTAGATATAAACCACAGATACATTCTAGGTTATCTAGCACACCCAAAACACATGACAGCATTAGATGATTTGTATAGATATCCAGGCAGATGGAGTAGTAGCTTGTTTTCAGATCTGATACAAATGGCATAGCTAAACTCTAGGGAAGAAATGACAATGAAACATCACCTTTTGCTCTGAGCACCAGACATCTGCTTTCCCCATGTCCAGGGTAAAGAATATTAGTCAACAGGACCTCAGTCTCCTCACCATTGTTGTCTATGTCTCAGTTACTTATAATGCCCTTTCACCAGACACTGCACAGTGTCCTTCCATTAGCCATGTGGGAGTAAACAAAGAGATGTATTCAGAGCTGGATTAAGATAAAATGGAGCACTTAGATTGAAGGGTAGTGATATGGGGTCCAGTGCCTTCAACATCGAAAATCTCTTGGGACAAGGGCGCACACTACTCATATGATCCCCTTTCTTCAAATCTGATCCGATCAGGGTCAGACTGGGCCTGCAGGACACCGGGCCCTCATGAGCCCCCACTGGCTCAGACCTGCTCCCTGGGTTGTCCCATAAAGACGAGCTGTTGGGGTGGTGCAACGGCCTTCGTGCATGGGTGCAGCTCCTCTTTTGCACATGCATGACGCATGTTTCACATGATGGGGCCGGGAGTTTGGAGGTCTGGAGGGGTCCTGGGGACTGCCAGGACGGCCCTTCATTTTGCAGCCCCAGTGGGCCCCCAAGGCTCCAGTCTGACCCTGGATTATGGTTTCCACCTTTTCTGGAAAAAAAATACCAGCCTTGCTATATATTTATCTTTTTTCCCTATTAATAACATTGAGAACAACCATAATTTTTAACAGCCAGGCCAGTAAAATACCAGCCAGGTGGCAATCCTACCCTGGAACCGATGATATCTGCTCCTCCGTGTAGCACCATTGAGAGGCATGATGTCAGTCTATGTGGCGCTGCACTGAGCAAAAAGCAAAAGTTTGCACTTTCACACCAGAATCTGCTTAGAATAGCTACAGTATACACAAAACGCAGGCTGAGGAAAGCAGATGAGCGACTCTGTGTGCCCCTGCTTAGAGACATATATAGTTTGCATACAAAGCACTGATGCAGTGAGCCAAAAGAGTTTACTCCATGCTGTTTTGTATGATGTCATCTATCCTATTTCTGGTTTAAAAGGAGGAAGCATGCCATTATGTGCTCTTTTTATTTTCTAAGATCATGGTATATTATTTTAGATCTTTTTGATCAATACTATGAGCAGTAACTTGAAAACACTATCATTGATCTAAGCATGTGTAGGGACCCATAGGTTTCTATACGGTACCTATGGAGTTAAGTCCCTGATCATCTATCACTAGGCAAAAGCTTATGTTGCATTTCTATTATTATCCAATAGCTATAGCCCAGAGAGTGATGACCACTTCCTGCCACACAGTTTTATAGTGCTGGGAAGGAGTGGCCACTTCCTCTTTGGCTGCTGGTACTGAACAGGCTGGTTGTCTCCATTGAGCCTGAGATCAACAAGGCCCCAGTAAAGCCACCTGCCCTAACAGGACCTCCAACTGTTAGTGATCTGAGCCGGGGACCAGGCAACCCCGTGAATGAGGATTAGCAAGATACAGGTTATATTTTGTAATAGTCTCTCTAGAGAGAGAAAGATAGTGAGTGTTATTTAGAGTGAACAGTTCTATGTTCCAACAAGGAGTGTTAGAAGGAAGAGATTTTCCTACAAGGCTTCCCCGTATGCCTTTAGCAAAGGGACCTCAGTCGGAAGGGTGTTAGGATTAGTGCTGTTTGCCTGACTATTCCACTAATGGGGATCCTGATCATTTAGAGATACACACCGGAGGGTAGAATCCCAACCATAATAAGTGTGTGAGTATTGCTTGATAAATCTGCAGCTGATAACCTGTGACTGTTCTTCAACCTGTGAAATATCTGCTAAGATCCACTCCTGCATGAGTAAGCTAAACCTGGGGACATTTGCCTTGTGCATAATAAACATCAGTTACTATTTGCATCACAAGAATTTCCTGGCGTCCATTATTCACCATTATATGTAGCACCATAGTTTGTGAGTTGTAGTTACACTACCTCATATCAACGGAATCTTCCACTTAGCGAAGGCCCTGACCCTGAAGTGTGAGTCCAATGTAACCCATGTTCTACTAATAGCTGGTCACCTTAACTATTTTGTGCTGTATAGCCCAAAAAAGCGTTACACATGCAAGGATGCAAGATCTAAGGATGCAAGATCTAAGGATGTACGGATGCAAGATCCAAGGATGTAAGGATGCAAGATAAATGTGTGACAATTTATACGTGTTGCTTTGATTGCTGGCTATAGAGGGTCTTAAACTAACAGGTGGTCACTCATGGATATAATCTTAAAGAGATCCTGTCATGATTGTATGACGTAGTTGTTATTTCTCAATTACACTGTTTACACTGCAAATAATTCACTCTACAATATAACATTTAATTCCTGAAGCAGCAAGTGTATTTTTGTTTAGATGGCATATCGGTGTGAAGGCAGCCATCTCAGGTCATGTTGCGGGTCATGTGCTTTCAGAAAAATACAACAATTTAAAATGGAATTGCTTTCTGGCAAGCTGTTGTTTCTCCTACTCAATGTAACTGAATGTGTTGCAGTGGGACCTGGATTTTTCTATTGAGTGCTGTTCTTAGATCTACAAGGCAGCTGTTATCTTTTAAAGAGCTGTTAACTGTTACCTTCCCATTGTTCTGTTGCTAGGCTGCTGGTGGGGGAGGGAGGGGGTGATATCACTCCAATTTGCAGTACAGCAATAAAGAGTGATTATAGTTTATCAGAGCACATGCCTGGGGCAGTGGGGAAACTGACAATATGTCTAGCTCCATGTCAGATTTCAAAATTAAATATTAAGAAAAATCTGTTTTCTGGGGGGGGGCATGTACGGCATGATACGGCTCCTGTCCTCCTGGGAATCATTGCCCGTAATTAGCTCCATGATGCTTCTAATTCCGCACAGGCACTATAAGAGGGTATCGCACCATGGCGGGGAGACGATGAGCGAAAGATAACATTGGCATAATGTCACCCTACCTGCTGAAAGTACAGTGGCATGGCAGGATGGTGTGGATGGGGCAGAGGAGCCAGGCCTGGAGGCCTTGCTTGAATCACCTCCTACCCCATGTTCAGCGGCAGGCTCAAAAGTGGACCCCATCACAGCTCAGGCACAAGTACTAAGAGTAGATGAGCAAACCTTCTCGAAGGAGGCTGACCCTATCACTGCGCAGGTACTCTCTTTCTTCCTTATGCGTCTCCATGACAAGCTCACGCACTCAATAGCGGACATCATACACACTGCACTTTGAGCTGATATAACTGATCTGGGGCAGTGAATAGACTAATGTAGATGAGCTTATACACAGCCATAATGAAATGCAGGAGGAAAATAGCACCCTAAAAGAGGAAATATCTGCAATGAAATCACACGTAGAGGACCTAGATCACAGATCCAGAAGACAGAAGCTCAGGGTGCGGGGGGTCCCGGAGAGCACTGGCACCCAGGAGATCAGACCGTTTCTCTGGGCACTATTTTCTGCTATCATCCCAGACCTACCCTCAGAGGCATGGCAATTTGATAGAGTCCATATGGCGCTGGGATTCAGATAGCCTAATTCAACCATACCATGGGACATTATTGTATGCCTGCATTATTTCGAGAGCAAGGACAGCATCCTGGCCAAGACCCGCAGCACCCCATATATAGAGCATCAGGGTCATAAATGCCAAATTTCCCCATTCAGGACTGGCTGACCTGACCTTCTCAATCCAGAGTTCAGTCCATGTAAAGGAGACATGTTTGAAACAAACTGGTAAACTGGTTTCATACAAATTGTTCATGATTTCGTTAAAATACTATACCTTTGCCAACAGAGCCAGACTGGGAGTAAAAAAGCAGCCCGGGCAAAAAAAATTTAAGCAGCCCACACACACTCACACAGACACACACAAACAGAAATACAAACAGACACACAGACAGATGTACACACACAGACAGACACACACAGACAGACACACATACAGAAATACACACAGACGCACACACAGAATGTTTGCTGTTTTTCCCTCTCCTGATCCTTTTTCTCAGCCATACCTGGCTATTTCATATGCAATGTGTGAATTTTGTCTGCCACCTTCGGAAATCCCCAAGATGTAAAACTCTTAGGCCACTCTACTACACAGAGCTACTCATTACAAACCCAAAATTGTGAAGATTCTAACACTAAGGGGCAGATTTATCAAGGGTCGAATTGAATTTTCATACTAAAAAATTTCGAATTTCGAAGTATTTATTTGATACTTTGACCATTGAATAGGCCAAAATTCTATTCCAATTGAAAAAACTTCGAAATTCTAATTTTCGAAGTACCGTCTCTTTAAAGGGTTACGGTCATGGGAAAAAATTTTTTCTCAAAAAGCATTAGTTAATAGTGCTGCTCCAGCAGAATTCAGCATTGAAGTCCATTTCTCAAAAGAGCATTTTTTATATATTTTTTTTAATATGACAGGGGGCTAGACATATTGTCAATTTCCCAGCTGCCAAGTTGTGCTCTGATAAACTTCAATCACTTTACTGTTGTACTGCAAGTTGGAGTGATATCTACCCCTCCCATTTCCCCCCCAGCAGCCTAACAACAGAACAATGGAAAGGTAACCAGATAACAGCTCCCTAACACAAGATAACAGCTGCCTGGTAGATCTAATAACAGCACACAATAGTAAAAATCCATGTCCCACTGCATTCCATTCAGTTACACTGAGAAGGAAAAACAACAGCCTGCCAGAAAGCAGTTCCCTCCTAAAGTGCTGGCACAAGTCACATGACCAGGAGCAGCTAGGAAATTGACTAGCCCTATGTCAGATTTCAAAACTGTTTTGAGAAATGGATTACAGTGCAGAAGTCTGTTGGAGCTGCACTTTCAACTGATGCATTTTGAAAAAAACATGTTTTCCCATGACAGTATCCCTTTAAGCCACTTACAACCCCTCTAGGTCCGATCAGATTCACCTTACATATATGGCAACTATGCAAAGAACAATATCACCTGATTAATCAGAACTCTCTAATAACCCCTATCCTGGAAAACCTGTTATTTCTGCCTGGAACCACTCCAGGGTTCATCTCACATTGGAGAGTACACAATTTGCACAGGATCTATGATTTTTTTTAACCCTCTCACTAGCAAACAACGGACCTTCAAAGAATTACAAGCTAAATTCCACCTCTCCTTTACACTTTATTCAAACAACAATCAAGAAACCAACAGGATTCCTAGCCACCTCTATGACTCCATTTGAAAACATCTGCCAACACGGACTTCCCCAAAAAGCTTCAATATCCACCATTTATCAAATCTTAACCAGCCTCCCAACCAACCCTTTACCAAAACAAAGATACATGCTAAAGTTGGGGGGCCCAACATTCGGATCACAATAGAGGAGATACGGGTGGTCGGATCGCGGGACCACATCAATGAACAGATGCGGCCGTGATCCGATGGGATTTTTAGTCCCACCCGATCGACATGTGCCGACTTTCGGCCATATATCGATCGGTAAAGCCCGTCGGAGGGTCCCATACACGGGCCAATAAGCTGCCGACTTAGTCTGTCGGCAGCTTTTATCAGCCCGTGCATGGCCACCTTTAGATATTCTAAACACAGTAGGTAAACCCAACCCCCAAAACACGGGCGCAGAACAAAAATTAATTAACTAAATCCTAACAGCTGCAAGGCTATCCATCACAAGACATTGGAAGGACCCAAACCAACCCTCAATGCCTGAACTACTTTCCAAACTAGAAGAAATGAGGGATGTGGAATATATATAATATTAAGATGCACTATTCCACAGTTTACAAAAATCTGGGCTAACTGGAATGTATACCTCCAAGGACATGGACTAACTCATCACAGACACACACAGTGCTTCTAAATCTAAACCTAATTCTAAACTCTTTCGCAATTTCTACTACTGTTTCACAGCAATCTAAGCTGTCACCCTGCCTTATCCCTCTCTTATGACCATTTATTTATGAACATCTGTTAAAAGTGCCTACGATAGAACTGAAGATGTTATCTCAGACCATTGATCTTATATGTAATACATGACCTCTCTATGAATACAGGCTATTTTATCTGATCGCAGTTTGAAACAATGACATTGCCATACCTCTGTTTATGATTTTTGAAAACTTTGTAAAATGAAATAAAAACTAAGTTACAAAAAAATACATCTGTTTTCTCTTTTGAGAAACGGATTTCAGTGCAGAAATCTGTGGGAGTAGCACTATTAATTGATGCATTTAAAAAAAAACAAAAAAAACATTTTTTTCAATAACTATCATTTTAAGTCTTGGAGCTAAAGGTCCTAGGCAGGCCAGGCTTTATCTTGTGTTTTTTTTCTGTTTAGGCCTTCAGGATAAAACTAATAAACCATGTATTTGGTCTGTATATTATTTACTTTCCCATTTCCATCAAATTCCAATCTGATCTGAATTCTTAGCAAGTACTTGAAAGATGTTGTCACTTGTAGTCCAGCCAAATTTAAAAACAATTTCCTACCAAACCCCAACTTGCTCAGTGCATGAGAGCAGAAATGTATTATTATTAGATTTATTTATAAAGTGCCAACATTTTCCGTGGCATTGTACATAGAGGTACATGGTTCCTGGTTCTCTTCTTACCTCACCAATCGTTCTTTCAGTGTCTCTTACAACGAAGTAGCATATTCTCCCCTACCTCTCTCTGTTGGGGTTCCTGAAGGCTCTGTCCTGGGACCCTTATTATTTTCTCTAT
The DNA here is from genome assembly GCA_024363595.1 of Xenopus borealis. NCBI lineage: Eukaryota > Metazoa > Chordata > Amphibia > Anura > Pipidae > Xenopus > Xenopus borealis. Next base: position 70,863,783 of record CM044438.1, read on the forward strand.
ATACTTCCTCCCCCTGCAAATTAATCAGTTCGTATGGTTTCCAATGCCACCTCTATGCTGACGATACTCAGATCTATCTCTCCTGATCTCAACCCAAAACTCCTAACTCATGTTTCCTCCTGCCTGTCCACTATCTCTACTTGGATGTCACAACGCTATCTTAAATTAAACCTCTCCAAAATGGAAATGGTTCTTTTTCCTCGAACTAACAACAGTAACATCCCGGAAGTATCCATCATAGTTAACATTTCCAACAACACCACGTCTCCCCAGGCCCGGTGCCTTGGGGTTATCCTAGATTCTGCCCTGACATTCACTCCTCACATCCAGTCACTTGTTAAATCATGTCACTTCCACCTAAGGAAATTCTCCAAAATATGATCATTTATCACCCAATCACCATATTTCTCACCCACTTAACTCTGATCTTACCCACTCCCACACCTTGTTTATCATTCCTTCCCTTTAGATTGTAAGCTCTTTTTGCACAGAGCCCTCCTCACCTTCTGTACTGGTATTTATTGTGATGTATGTAACTCCATATTTATTGTGATGTATGTAACTCTATCTGTTCTATGTATGTAATTCATGTGATTTAGTTGTATATTTACATTCACTTTACAGTGCTATGAAATATGTTGGAGCTATAGAAATACATGTTATTATTATTAATAATAATAATTCATTATTAACAGAAATCTAAAACACTGACATGTTACTGGACCATCCATGGTTATATTCACACACTGTTGGGCCTGGGCCCATCAACAGCTACAAGCACAGCCATAAGTTATGACAGATACATTGCAAAACAACTATGTTTGCTTGCCTAAACTCCCACTACATCTCTAGTACAACTAAAGTGTTTGTGATTGTATTGTTATTCACAGTAATCAGTGCTGGGAATTGCTGATCAAGCAGAATAATAAATACCAAAACCATGTATCTGTGTGTTTACTGAGAAAGTAAATTAAGTGATATAATGCCTAATCAGATGTTTATAGTATGGCTGCCAAGCACCAAACATGCTGCTATTATTTTTACTTAACTTGACAAAACAAATTGCATTGACTTAAACTGCAGGCATTTTCAACTGTCTATTGAACGGATACAGCTGTTGTCATATATTGTTTGGCACGACTCAAGCAGAACATGGTCAAATTCTTATCTACTGCCCCTAGTTGGTGCTCTAGGGGATTGTGGTATTGTAGCAGAGGTTTGGGGTTTCTTTTCATATACCCCCTCCTATCCCTGGAGGAGCCTAAAACAGCAAAACAATTCTTTTGGGCTTGTCCTCAAGGTCAGTCAGGTTGCAACATAGGGATGATATTGCTTTTTTGCCATCTTGGCTGTTCCTGCAAGAATAGGTTGATGCTCTCTGTAACCTTGTTTTCCTGTTCCTTACACATGGCAGTGAGCAATGAACTGGTGAATCCCTACTGCCATGTAAATGGGACAGCCCTGGCCACCATCTTTTTACTCCTGTTTCCCCCATGACAAGTGCCAGAAGACTACCTCTCATCTTCTGAAGCTCTCGGACTGAGGGATTCCCTTGTAAGTGTCGCCAGAGAAAGCTAATTGAGCTTCACAGCCATTTGTGCCTTCAGTACAGTCAGTCACAATGCTGTGCATGCACACTAAGATGCTCATTTCCTCTGCTTCTAGGATGTCGCCGGTTCTCGGATCATGCTAGAACTACGCGTGTCAAACCATGAAGTGACACACAAGGTAGGAAATGAGCGTGAAGGAAGCCAGGCACACTATCCCCCACTGCTGTCACTGCTGACATTGCTGGGGTAGTAAGAGGCCTTGTGTGCCACAGACCACAAACAAAGGGTCTGAGTAAGTAACACCTGAGGTCTCTGTTAAGAAGAGAGTCAGGAAAAGGATATTAATGTATATATTTCTTTCAGGCTGGTGAAATAGGAGTATCCTAGTAACATGATGAGCAGACGCTCTCACTCAGGATCAAGGGGGTAAGTGTTGGACAACAGAGAGGCAAAGAAAAAAAAGGGACTTTCATATGGGCTTGCAGAGTCCAGATAAAATACTTGTATTAACTGTATGCTTTATTTGGCAGGAGTTCCCTTACTGAAGGAAGTAGAAGGAAATCAGCCTGAAGAGAATGTTATGCTTGTTCCGAAAGGGCTCTGCCAGATAAAAATGTTTGTGCCAAATGTCTAAAGGAGGCTTCGGGAGAAGCGGCACAATTTACACAACTGATGGACTGGATGAAACACACATTCAACCAATCAATGACTTCTATGGTCTAACAGGTGACAAATTAAGTCCTAGACCCTTTCAGAACTCACAGAGAGGTGGCATCCGTAAGAGAACAAAGAGATAGTCCATCTAATATCCTGGATTCATCTGAATCAGAGGAGAGATCTCAGATGATGATTCCAAAGATAGAGAAGATTCAGACTAAAAATTGAGATGATTGAACAGCTTATTAAGGCAGTCAGGAAACCCCTGGACCATGAAGATAAAGAAGAGCCTTCAGTTAAACAAGATAAAATGTTTTAAATCTACAACAAAAAATATTAATTTGTTTCTGAAGTTATTTCATACACTAAAAAACTGCCCGGATAAAAAACAAATCACCACCAGAAAATTTTAAAACTGTAACCGTTTCCTCAGATATAAAGATATAAAGCTAGCAAATGATTTTGCAACAGAAGCCTCCATGGACTCTATCAAGCTATCAGAGAAAGCTATGTGCTTTTCTACAGTGGCCAGAAGAGGACTATGGCTTAAGCATTGGAATTTTGATTCACAGTCCAAACACAATTTGTGTTCACTTCCATTCAAAGGAAACTTTCTATTTGGGCCAGAAGTAGACCAAATAATATCAGAGGTCTCGGCTGGTAAATCACCCTTTTTACCACAAGAACAAAGGGAAAATAGAAATATTCCCAGAAACCCCAGAAATTAGTTTAGAGAAGCTAAACAATATAAGCCTGGGAGACCCTTCTCCAGACAATGGAAACCAAGGCAGACATTTCCTGCCAAAAGGCTGGATGAGAAGTCAGATAAAAGACAATGAAGGTGTGGGAGCATCATTGCATGTAGGTGGCAGACTTGGGAATTTCAAAGTTTTTTCAAATGTGGGCTCGAGAATGCAAAGACAAATGGGTCTTAAAGATAATATCAAAATGCTACAAGTTAAACCTTCTACAAAAACTGTCAAACAATTTTGCATCTTGGAACAAAATAAGATCTTGAAAGGAAAGAAAAAAATGAAATGTATTATTCAGGAACTCGTGAATCAAAGAGTAATATCAAGAATACCTTACAATCAACAATATCAAGGAATTTCTTCCCATTATTTTCTAAGAAGCAAGTCCAATGGAGAATTCAGAGTGATTCTGAATCTAAAGAAAATGAACAAAATGCTCACAGTCACTTCCTTCAGGATGGAAACCTTAAAGGAACAGTTCAGGGTAAAAATAAAAACTGGGTAAATAGATAGGCTGTGCAAAATAAAAAATGTTTCTAATATAGTTAGTTAGCCAGAAATGTAATATATAAAAGCTGGAGTGAGTGGATGTCTCACATAACACAACACAACACAACGTCCTGCTTTTCAGCTCTCTAAATCTGAGTAAGTCAGCGACTTGAGGGGGGGCCACATGGGACATAACTGTTCAGTGAGTTTGCAATTGAGCCTCAGCATTCAGCTCAGATTCAAAAGCAACAGTTATGTCCCATGTGGCCCACCCTCAAGTCACTGATTGGTTACTGCCTGGTAACCAGGGTAACCAGTCAGTGTAAACAAAAGGGAGCTGAAAAGCAAGAAGTAGTGTTCTGTTCTGTTAGGTTAGACTTACACTCACTCCAGCCTTTATACAGTACATTTTTGCCTAACTAACTATATTGAAAACATGTTTTATTTTGCACAGCCTATCTGCTTACCCAGTTTTTACTTTTATACTGAACAATTCCTTTAAGTACCATCACAAAACTTTTGTACCCAGGGGATTGGCTAGCGAAGCTAGATATTAAGGATGCCAGCATAACTGTGGTCACAAGATGGCATTGTGCCATGTATTCTGGGCTCTGTGCCAAAAGCCATTAAGTTAGAAATGTTCAGTGCAGGAGATCAAAGAGAAAGTTGGGACATTTCAGTAACAAAACTGGGACTGCGGGTTAGGATCAGATGCCGGTTGACTTTTTGTCGACCTGCACATAACTATCCTATAGCCTGTCCCTGTTACCAGTCACCCAGTGGTATCACTGGCGGTGACCTTGATGTGTGGCAGTAGGGGTGGTAGAGATGGACTGTACTTGAGGTTGGAGCAGTGTTGGCTGTTGGCAGGGGGGGCTGCTGGGGACCTAGTCCTAACTTCACAGAACACTAGCCCCATGTTGGCCTTAGCTGATGAATTACTGTCTAGGCTGTAGCAAATCTGTTGTATGCAATCACATGATCTGCTCTGCCTTCTCCAGAATCACCCCTCCTCTAGGCAGCATTGTTTCTTAAAGGAACAGTAACAACAAAAACAAAAAAAAGTGTTTTAAAGTAATAAAAAACATCATGTACTGAAGCTGATGGAGCAGGGGTCATTTTCTTTACTTGTGTATTCTAGTAGACCATCTGGCATCCAAAACTGCCCCTATTGCTGACCAATCATTTGAATGGAAAATGCCTGATGAAGTGTTTTGTAACCTCTACATCAATGGGGCCAAACCCTGGGGCTGCCCAGTGGTGTTTGTGTGGAGGTGGGGGGATACAGTTAGAAGTTCAGTTAGGGTGGTAAATGTATTTGCTCTCCTAGATTTTCTTGGGGTTGTGGCTGAATTACTTGTACACCAATATTCTCCCATATCTGTAGCAGTGTTATGATCCAAGTGAAGCAATGGGGATCCAAGGGGAACCTGAACACAAAAAGTCCAGGAAGAACATCTCTGAAGCATATCTCAGGCTGAAAAGAACCGCTATTGTGAATAGCATGGTCTATTGAGACATATGCTGGTCGCATTGTGAATATGCTTCCAGAAGCGATTAATGGATAATGGTAAATTGCTGGAAATAGACAAGTGCCAGGACTGATATTTACACATTTATAATGTTTAATGGAAATATGAAACTCAGGAGAGTCACATGAAATTAGGAACATTTGTATAGTTGGGAATGAGAGGCTCATTGTAACCAGTTTTTTTTTTAATATAAATTTATATGATCCCCTGTAATTGTTCTAACTTTACATGGATGCTAACAGGAAGCATTTTTTACATTTTCCCAGGAGTAATAAAAAATGATCTCCATACAGATTATTTGTCATATTGTCAGTGTTGACCTTGGCTCCTGATTTACTTCTTTTCTAATTCATGTCCACAGGTGTGTGCACAACTTGGCCATTCCATCCCACATTTGGCAAATACCCTGCCAGGAGTGATGTCACCAGCAGCCCGTTACGAAGGGAATTAGTTCTTTGGGGTGGATTTCAAGTTCCTGACAAATCTAACAGTTCAGTGCATTTAAACAGACTATGAGTACTATGCTTTAAGATGTACACTGAATAAACGATTCAAAAGATAATAGACATTTTATTGAATGACCCACATCAGCACTGTCATACTAAAAAAGGCCCCACAGAATTCTGCAGGATCTGCATTCAGGGACAGTTAAAGGAACAGTAACACAAAAAAATGAAAGTGTTTTAAAGTAAAGAAAATATCATGTTGTGTTGCCCTGCGCTGTTATCTGTTTGCTTCAAAAACACTACTATAGTTCATATAATCAAGCTGCTAAGTAGCAATGGCGGAAATTGAACGGCTATATGGCACAGGATAAGTAATGGATAACAGATAACATTATGTTCTACAGAGCTTATCTGCTATCTGCTGTGTAACTTGAGCCTTTTCTCCTTTGAATAGCTGCCCCCATGGCTACACAGCAGCTTATTTATATAAACAATAGAAGTGTTTCTCAAGCAAATACAGCAGTTTTACCAGTGCAGGGCAACACTGCATTATATTTTTATTACTTTAAAACAATTTAAGTTTTTGATGTTGCTGGTCCTTTAAGATGGCCATAGATGTGCAGATTATAGTCTTTATGTGACGAATGCTCGTGGTTTCAGTCTAATGATCTACCACTAACCATTCAGATTAAAATTAGTAGGAAAAATAACAACTCAATTTTCTTGCCATTAATTGAGAGGCAGCAGTCGTACAAAAGTCATGTCCGACAAATAGTAATGACAGTTAGCCACTGATATCGTCACATAGGCAATACATTCAGCGAAAGTACAGTATCTTTAGCAGACAGAAATCTAATCTCTGTCCAAGCGACTGAATATTTGTTTCACACAAGTATCTTTGCATCTATGGACAGTTTTAAGCTATAGGCACTCAGGCTCAAGGCTCTGGCTGTTGTCAGTCTGCATATTTTTGTAGACTGAGAAAAGCAGATCTGCTCCTTGCCCCTGCTTCATTTATTTGAATCTGATCAGCCTGTGTGTGATCACACACAGTGGAGCTGAAGCTGAGGTCAGTCCGTAGGGTTGCCACTTTTTCTTGAAAATACCGGCCTTCCTATATATTTATGTTTTTTCCCTATTAATAACATTGGGATCAACCATAACTTTTACCGGCCAGTAAAATACCAGCCAGGTGGCAGCCCTAGTCTGGAGATGCCCCCCTTGCTTCTTTTGGGCTGACTTCAGCAGATCAGATTCCAATCAATGGAGCAGGGGCAGGGAGCAGATCTGCTTCTCGCAGTCTACAAAAATATGCAGGCTGACAACAGCCAGTGTTCTTATATAAAAGGACTGCAAGAAGCTGTAACAGCACATAGTCTGCAAGTTGATACAGTGTCGGACTGGGACACCAGGGGCCCACACAAAAACCTTAGACCAGGGGCCCATCATAAAAACATAGACCAGGGTCCCACTCTCAGTACTAATACTCTTCATCTCCTCAATCAACCTCTATTCTCCTAGTTTGTTTTCTTTATTTTATTCCATCTATTTAGCCTCTTTGTTCTTATAGAAATAGGGAATGGCCATGAAATAGGCCAAAATTTTAGAAGCATGAGGGCCCACTGACAACTTGGCCCACCGGGAGTTTTCCTGGTATTCTGGTGGGCCAGTCCGACACTGAGTTGATACATTACTGTCCTATATACACCCTGGAAACATCTAATCCCATGAGTAAAGCCCACTATTCTAAGACAAGGAAGTATGCTCACTCAGTGAAGGCCCATATGGCCCATGCTGTGTGTTAGTGACTTAATACTATTGGGCCTTTCCTTACACTAATGTAACATTTCTGGAGTAAATATATCACTCAGTTCATATAATATTATATAATATTATTATTAGGTACCATAGTCTGTATAATAAAAAGTAAATCAGAAGAACCCCGATATTCAGTTCTCTAACTGCTCACTAAACTAATTTGTTCATTGTATCAGACATGCTTTTGCGCTTAGCGCCCCCCTGTGTTCAGGGTTAAAAACATCCTCAATCAGAAACTGTCCATGTCCTGTAAGATAAATAAGATGATTTTGGTGTAACATAACTGTTTCAGAAGCTCCTCAATGAATTCACAACACCTAAAAAAGGCAAATCGACTAGACTCCGGTGTATATGTGAATAAAGCTTTTAACCTTCTGAACTAACCTTTTTCATGATTTAACAAACATTCCCTGGCTCCTTTATAATTTACCATTTAAATTATAATTATGAAGGAGAGAGACGGTTCTGTAATTCCACCACTTATTATCCACACTATCAGAAGGTGTATTTATGAGCCTTCTAATGACAAGTGTACTGAAGGAACAACCAATATTTAAATTTTGCAGAGTAGGTCAACATACCCCAACAATAGTGCAATTAATAGGGCTTGTGTGTAAAGGAATTGTTCAGTATATAAAATAAAAACTGTGTAAATAGATAGCCTGTGCAAAATAAAAAATATTTCTAATATAGTTAGTTAGCCAAAAAATGTAATGTATAAAGGCTGGAGTGACTGGATATCTAACATAATAGCCAGAACACTTCTTCCTGCTTTTAATTTAACACTGAGCTGTTCCTTTAACAACATTGACTTTGGATTTATTGTGAAAATATGTATCTATGTCTATATATCTTACCCTAAACAAGAAAAATTTTTAAACTGAAATGGGAGTCACATTTTACTTCCTGGTTACTTCCATGAGCACAGTCAAAACAATCATCAGCCCAATAAGATGCCTCTGTATACTGGCTTTTGCATTTTTGTATAACAGGGAACTAAAATAATAGGGATAGGAAGCTTTTTCTTTTTAATCCATAAAAGGTGGAAATCTGAAATCCTTAGGGCCACGGAGAACCCTGGCAACAGTTGCATGATTGCAAACAGAGAGCAAAACGTGAGCACGGGCACACTCGGGTCGGGTTTTTCTCGACTCGCCCGTCACTAGTGGTCAGTCCTTGTCACTTTAAGGATACTCTTTAGTAGGACACCTGCAGTCTCTTCTAGACATGGCAGGGTTCTCTCGGTAATTATAAAGTATGTACCTCCTACTTAATTATCTGCCTTCTCTATACAACATTCTCTAATCTACAGAATTTGTTAATGATGTTGTTCCAGGCATTGACACACTATACACTAACCAGTCTTAGCTAGTCATGGTCACCTATTTATAAGGGTGTTAAAAATATGCACAAGAGCAAACCCATCACAAAACTTGAGTTTTCATAAAAGACTGCACTGTCTGAAACGTTGCTGTAATGCCCTTGCACCAATAAAGGCTTTTTTATTCAAAAATATACTGGGTGCTGTTCCAACTTTTCTACCAGTATTGACAGTGGAAAGTGGCCATTGAAGAACGTGCACCTATCCAAGGGAGAAAGAGATTCATGTTGACTACTTGGCTGCTAACCACAGTCAGGAGAATCCATATTCTCTATTGTCCCCTATTGGGAAAGCATGGATGCATGTTGTTGCTGCTCCAGTGGCACTGAAAAATGATATTTTGAATTTCACTCCTGTAGTGCAACAGAAGAACAGTAGTGGGGCAGCAGATTCTCTGCATGTGTAGCATTTGTGTTGTGTGGCTCTAATCCTAGAGAAAACAGACATTCATGTTTTCTCAATAGGGTGCAACAGAGAGTATACTTTATCCTGCCAATGGAGAAAGTGACCCATTACTTGTTGCTTGATCTTCTCTGCTGTAGACTGTGCATTTCACAATAGCCACAAATCCACTTGCCAACAGTTATGGATGTCTACAGTTTTGCATATAGAGGACTGTGGTGAGCAAATCACATAATTTGCAAGGACCAGTGAGCATCTCAGGTATATATATCACAAATAGCAATAATCAGTACTGAATTATGTGAATCCTGTTGCACCACCTTCATTTTTGGCACGCAGCATGTAAATATCATATACTTCTTCTATGCTAACATAACTCAGACCTGCAGATATATCCAGCAGAATTATTTTCTGTTTTCACTTGTTTTTATTCAAGGCCAAGCCATATGCCCTTTGGCACCAAATTAAATAAATGTACTTGTTTATAATTAAGTTCTCATGCTGTGACTGTGAGCAATTTGAGAACTGCATATAGTGTTTCTCTTTCCAGATAATGCAATGTATACAAAGCACCAGGATATTTGCAACAGAGTGATCTGTTGACAACAAGTTCAGAAAACACAAATTTGGGTCTAGCTCTTACAGTCCCCATCATCTGATATAGTCAGTAAACATTCAGAGCCAGGCCACCCAGAAAGATACATCAGCACAAACCAAAAAGTGTTCTACAGCTCTCTGGTGGTGATAGAGTGAACTTGTAATAATCCACAGGGTGTGGAAAAAAGCTCTTTTTGCAGAACAATGTCTCGCAGCCCACCCAGGCAGCCTGAAGAGAGACAGACTCATCATGTCACCAGCCTTTGTCTGAGCACAAAACCATTAACCCTTCACCTCTAGGGAGACACCGGAGTAATGCAAATGGCCTATTTGCCACTAAATACAAAGTCTGTCAGGGGGGCTCACAATGTGATCCATTCATTATTTTTATTTTTTTATACATAAAGTTGCAGACATAACTCACTGTACTGTGCAACCGACTACAAGAACAACACAGACATTTGCTGCAGTGCACACAGCAGCTAACACTTAAATGGCAAACTTCTACAGTATACATGGAACTCAAGCGACATATATGCTTAATGAAAGGATACAACAAAACTGAAATGATGCTTTGGATTAAGAAATATTGTGTGTATAATTAGTACATAAAGACCAGGAAAGTGTAGTCAATGCATTCATGCCTTGCTCTAGCACTAATATATTTATATAACACTCCTGTCATTGGAATGGAAAATGTATGATACATCCATAAACGGAACTTATCTCTGTGGCCAAGAAAAAATTCTTGCTTGGGAAAATACTTTACCTACTTGTTGTATTCCTGGCAGATCCTAACTGGTTTTGGAACTCATCGCGACTACATAGAACAGTGATCCCCAACCAGTAGCTCACGAGCAACATGTCCAACCCCTTGGATGTTCCTCCCAGTGGCCTCAAAGCAGGTGCTTATTTTTGAATTACTGGCTTAGAGGCAAGTTTTGGTTGTATAAAAAACAGATGTCCTGCCAAACATTCTCTCCTGTAGGCTGCCAGTCCATATAGGGGCTACCAAAAAGCCAATCAGAGCTCTTATTTGATATCCACATGGACTTTTTCATGCTTGTGTTGCTCTCCAACTCTTTTTTAAATTTAAATGTGGCTCACGAGCAAAAAAGGCCTGTAGGGACGCAGTAGCCATGAAAGTTTTATATTATTTGCCTTTATTGAGCAGCAATTTTGAACAAAAATGTTCTCAGGCAGGAAAATTCCTTTGCTTGATTTAGCAACAATTCTGCCAAATTGTATCCTTTCTTATAGAGATTTATATAAAACAGTGACCTGCTTAGTCTATGGCGTTGTGCCACTGGTAGGGCATTTCCCATTCTTTTTAAAGGGAAGACAGGAAAAGGTGCTGTGACCCACCGCTGTTCATCCTGAGAGCACTTTGACTGTCAATTCTTTTGCATTCTTCCATCACTTTCACTTTGGGTTTATGGTGTCGCTTATTTGCATATTCATATGCTCTACTTCTATGTTATATTTTAAAGAACAATATATGGTCTTCAAGTAAAATATATATTAGAGCACTCACTGGCTGAATTATACCCTTAAATCACTTTTTTGAAGACTGTAGAAACATCCACTTATTTTCATTTCCTGAGTGACACAATCATGTACGCTCAGCATTACTAAATGTATATGTGCCCATTCAATAAATGGTAAGGACTTGTGGCTCATGAAATCCCAGAGCAGACTGTGATCTCAGTGATGAGTGGAATATATTAGCTAGGTAAGTAACACGATGACAAGGCAACAAATGTTCCAGGGACAAAAACAAATGGGTATTTGCTAATAAAATGATAAGGGATTTCTGGGATTGTAGCTGAGCAACAAGCTAAAGAGGAAACATAAGCCCCTCAATGTATATAATATGGAATAGAGAATTCTCACTCTTGATAAATCAACCACTGAGATTAACACAAGTTAATGTATAGTATGTATATATGTATAGTTTGTAAGCCATGGCTTTAATAAAGCTTGTTTCTTTTCCCACTGCTTCTATTTAAAATGATTAGTAGGAAAGGAAGTGAACAGGTTACCCGTCCTACAGCATTCCCCTGACCTCCTGCCCCCAGCATTGTGTGTTCTTTGCTGTGGATGAAAGCAGCTTCTCGCTGTGTGGTCCTTTCCCTGATTAACTGTCTTGTCACTGCTCTTCTTGCTTGCCTGGGGGGACAGGTTTCTGGGACTGGATGGGAGGCTGACTTAAACCACCCCCAGTTCTGTAACTAATACCCAGCTTCCCACCTTTTCTATTGTCAGCATTGTGTTGCTTTCCTGTTTCAACTGGGTGCTGCTAATCTGGGCTTTTGTCAGACACTGAATCAAACAGATGACAGACGCCAGCAGATACTTAGGTAAATAGGAGGGAACAAGATGGTGGCATAATGGACAAATTCACAATAGTGTGTATCCAAAGGCAATGTATCACACAATGGGGCACTATTACTGATAAAAGAAAAACTATTTTTAAATCAACTGTTTAATAGGGCAAAAGTTATTTGGTGACTTCTCAGAAGTAGGTATGTCACATCTTATCCTGTTGGCAAAGCTCTAGGAAGCAGCATTTGCAGTAAAGTACACAGGAAGAATTTCATGAAGCAAAGCACATTTGCACATATAAAATAAGACATGTGAAAACTGCTGGATAGGATAAACATATAAATATACTGTATTAAAGAAATCGATAAAATAAGTCTGTATTATAAAAACACAACAGACTACGAAACAAACAGGATAAAATGTGTGTGTAGGTTGCTGTACCTGTATGTGGGTAACTGTATGTGAGCAATAGTATGTGGGGGTACCTGTGCATTAGTGGGCGGGTACCTGTATCTGTGTGAGGTTAAAGGAAAACTAAGGACAGTACAGTATAATAACACTTATAATAGAAATGTATTTATCAATGGGTGAAAGTGATATTTCACCATTTCATAAATACACCTCTAAAAATCCCAAAGGAATTAATAGAAAATGGGTGAGTTTGTCTGTGGCAAGCTCAAATGTCACACTTTTTAATAAATCTGCACGTAAGTGCCACTCGGTAAAAGACAATGTAGGAAGAAGGGGCCTGCCGCACAGAGCTTGCAATCAAACAGTATATTATATCACAAAGTAACTCTGTATGAAGTATCATTCTAAAACAAATAAATTATAAAATGGTACAGATGATACATACATGGAATGTACTGCACTCATTAGAACTTAAAGGACCAGTAACGTGAAATTTTTTTTCATTTGCATATAAGAAAAAAAAACCACCAAGACATATTTAACTTTAAAAATGCAAAGTCTTTATTAAGAAATAACTTACTGATACTCCTCTTCAGAAAAGGCGATCAGGCGATCCATCGTGCGGCGCTCGATTTCTACTCCCTGCCTTCCTTATAGGAGATAACCAGGGAGGAGAATTTGTGTGCTGCATTATGGATCATTGCCCTGTCACCTTTTCTGAAGAGGAGCGCAAGTGGAGAATTGGTAAGTTATTTCTTAATAAAGACTTTGCGATTTAAAAAGTTAAATATGTCTTGGTGTTTTCGTAAAAATTCATTTTACTGGTCCTTTAATTCAACACATTCATTTCCCTTGTCAAACTCCATGTCAGTACTCATCGGGATAGCCCCTCCCCTATGCTCCCATCAGAAGGACCCTCCCCAACCTTTAAAAGGCCAACCACACCCACTTACATGCGTCTTTTTTGTCCTCTTTTGCTTTGGCTTTTGTTCCCATTGGAAGCACAATTTTCTTTTTAACCTTGGGAAAGCATTAGGCAGGCCCATAAGTAGTCCTAGGGACAAGGGTTTTGGTCCATGGGACCTTTTGTTCCCCAGCACACTACCGCATATCTTGGGAGTCTCCTGTGCTTCAGCTCTGCGATCAGGTAAGGCACTGGTGTGCAATGTTTGCTATTCCTTGTCTGCCTGTGTTTCAATTGCCTTCCTGTATTGCTGTCAGAGCTTTTGGTGGCAAGTGATTATCCCCCCTTCTGTGTGCCCTCCTGGCCTGTCCAAAAGAAGTCTGATGGCAGTGATGTATGTGGCCCCTACACCCCATTTTTACTGATGGGCGAAGGAGATGGCAGTTAGTTTAGGCATAATTAGTTAAGGTCCTGAGCCTTACTGCCACCTTTTACTTTGGTTTTTCTTGTGTTTTATGGGGGCAGGTTTTTCATGGCCAGCTGCCTCCCTCAACAGACTTTCCCAAGGTGGAGGTAGTTTATAAAAAATACAAAAAAGTTGCTCCATAGCAGGGGTCCCCAACATTTTTTGCTCGTGAGCCACATTTAAATTTAAAAAAGAGTTGGAGAGCAACACAAGCATGAAAACGTCCATGGGGATGTCAAATAAGAGCTATGATTGGCTTTTTGGTAGCCCCTATATGGACTGGCAACCTACAGAAGAGAATGTTTGGCAGGACATCTATTTTTATGCACCCAAAACTTGCCTCTAAGCCAGTAATTAAAAAATAAGCACCTGCTTTGAGGCCACTGGGAGCAACATCCAAGGGGTTGGAGAGCAACATGTTGCTCGCAAGCTACTGGTTGGGGATCACTGCTCTATAGCCTTCAGACAATTTGGCTGAGGACTTGGGCCCTTGCAGGAGGTGCCACCACTGGTAAAGTGACCCCCATTGAGTACAATTATGTGATTGTTATGTCTGTGCAGACACCAGTTGAGTATAATCAGGTAATTACCTGTGCAACTGCCAGCTATAGCAAGTGGAGATGGCCCCGCCCACTCTCTAACTCTGCAGACTGGAACTCTGGCCCAGCAGCCTCAGGTAAGTATTGCTGTTATCAGTAAACTTGTACGGTCTGACTGTCTATTAACAATGAACCTTGTGTCCTGCAATATGTGGCTTTAAAGGAACAGTAACATCAAAAAAATGTTTTAAAAAATTCGTTAGAATACAACGAATAAAAAACACCAAGACAAATTAAAATTTAAAATTGCAAAGCCTTTATTAAGAAATAACTTACCGAAACTCCACTTCCGCTCCTCTTCAGAAAAGGCGACATGGCGACCATCCATAGTGCAGCACTGGATTTCTCCTCCCTGGCTGGACGGTGCTGGAAAGCTGTGGCAGCAGGTGATGCTTAGCAAGATTGCCCCAGGGCGGGTGGCAGCGCAGGCGGCAGGGCTCACAGACATCGCTGGTTGTCTCTTTATCCCCTCTGCATCCAGCCAAGATGACCGGCACGGCTTGGTGCATCTATCAGCGCAGGAGGAGCGAGTCCTATGGGTGACTGCACAGAAGGAAGGCGCACCCACTCCAGCCAGGATTGCACAATCTGCCACTGTCTGCTGCACCTTGATTGTCTCTTCATCCCCTCTGGGTGCAATTATCAGCGCAGGATTATAATACAATTGCTAAAATGGAGTTATAGAACACTCACAGTGTATAGACATCACGGAGTTGTGCTCAGTGCATGTGATCAGCGTCTTTCAAGGCAAAGCAGCGAGCGCAAAAGTTTAATGAATCTTGCGCCTTAGCGCTAGCTCACAGTTATACAGTTCTGAACGTACAAAGCTTTTACACGCCAAGCGAATACAGAGCCTACCCCTAGTAATATCAGTAAAATATCAATATATTCAACTACTTCTACCACCGTAAGACTGAGGGAGAGGAGCAGGCTCAGTACCTGCACGTGGGCAGCTGCCAGCACCTGTCCTATGATTTGGATCTGAAGAAGGCGATCCAGCTGGGAGCGCAACGTTTATCTGCTGCTGTATCTGCTTCTGTGCAGTCACCCACGGGACTCACTGCTCCTGCGCTGATAATTGCACCCAGAGGGGATGAAGAGACACCCCTTTTCTAGCGTGTAGGAGGCACTGAGGTCCCACCCAACTATGCGTAAAATACATATATGGTTACTTCACCCAAGCATACTGAACTGTATTTCTTCTTTCTTATCTTTGTCATAGTTAGAACTTGTAGTTATGTATTATATATACATATATACACACTGCACATGCATTAACACACCTATATATTCACGTATAAACACACATGCCGATGGCCTACCTATAGATGCACATATATATGTCGCTTTGGTACACTCTGTATTATGGAGCATACAGTATACATGCTATAGTTAAGCATTAATTCATTCTGAAGGTTTTTTTGGGGGGGATTCGGTCTTCTTAAGCTAAACATGTATTCTACAGGTGACTGTAGACATCATAACCATGTTGGAGCAAAACAGATGATCCATTAGAATCCCCCATGCAGGGTGTGGGCCCTGGTGCTAGCATGTATTAAGCTGTGTGCTTTATCATCGTAGATTATAACATATGCCTTGGTCAGGGCCTTGAGATACTGGTTCTGGCAGAGTACACTGCCCAACCCCAGAGACCCAGCACTTGATAGTAATTATACTGCACTTTTGAAAACCAGTCACTCTGTTGTGTACTACATACCTGTGGTTATTGTTATCCAAGCAATACTTATGACTCCTGCTGTGTTTATCAAGACAATATGTGGGCTTACCTACCACAGCTAGCCATGTAACAAATTAAATTCCCTGCTTAACTGATTAAGCCATACCCTATAATAGGAGCAATGCATTGGCATAATAAGACATTCAGATATAGGTAACCAGGTCAGTACTCATCGGTATTGGACCTCAATGTACCCCTGATACAATCACAACTACATGTAATACATAGTTAAGGGTAGCTGATGTTTAGAGTAAGCATATTTCAGGAGCACATAGATACAATCACAGCAGCATGTAATCCAGTTTAGATTAGCTACTGCTTAGAGCAAGCATATATAAGGATTTAGCAGCCAACCAGACCTGTGCTCTACCTCCATTAGGGCTACTTGTTCCAGGTGAGCAATAGCCAGAACATATACACCAAAAAGGAGCACAGATATAATTGCAGCAATATGCAATACATATTTTGGATTAGCTGCTGATTAAGCAAGCATACATCAGAGCCTAGCAGCCACCCAGCCCACCGATCCACATTCATTAGAGCTAGTGATGCCAGGTATGCAAATGGCCCAAACTCAGAACACTGCAGTTCAGCATAAGATCATGTTAAATTCCAGCCCACTTACTTATATCCATTAGGGCTATTGGATTAAGGTTGGCCATTAACCAGAGTCCAGTATACACCAGGGCCAGAACTAGGGGTAGGCAGAAGAGGCACCTGCCTAGGGCATAACAAAAGGGGGGCGCTGGGCAGGTACCTGTCTTTTGCCTACCCTGCCCCACCTCCCTCTCCTCCAGGCAGCACTCTTCTCCTACTCCCTCCCCTCCACATTCTCTCCTCCCCACCTGCTCTGCCCCGCCTCCCTCCCCTCCGGTGTTCTGTGCGTTTGGGGATGTGTGCACATTCATGCGCAAGTATGGAGGGGAGCGCAGTGGCCGGCACTGGTGTACACTATATGTCAGTAGAAAGAATGCTAGCCCTTGTATCTATCTCTATTAGGGCTACTGGTATCAGGACCAAGCACGGTGCAGGTAGACATATGATCACATTGTATGAAGTAATTAGTTAGACTTCATTACACTGCAGAACAGAATATGGGCATGCTCCTTACCTGCTTCTCATTATGCCAGGCTGTAAGCAGACCCTTTAAAGGAACAGTAACATCAAATTTAAAAAAAAAAAAATTCGTTAGAATACAACGAATAAAAAACACCAAGACAAATTAAAATTTAAAATGGCAAAGCCTTTATTTAGAAATAACTTACCGAAACTCCACTTCCGCTCCTCTTCAGAAAAGTCGACATGGCGACCATCCATAGTGCAGCGCTGGATTTCTCCTCCCTGGCTGGACGGTGCTGGAAAGCTGTGGCAGCAGGTGATGCTTAGCAAGATTGCCCCAGGGCGGGTGGCAGCGCAGGCGGCAGGGCTCACAGACATCACTGGTTGTCTCTTTATCCCCTCTGCATCCAGCCAAGATGACCGGCACGGCTTGGTGCATCTATCAGCGCAGGAGGAGCGAGTCCTATGGGTGACTGCACAGAAGGAAGGCGCACCCGCTCCAGCCAGAATCGCACAATCTGCCACTGTCTGCTGCACCTTGATTGTCTCTTCATCCCCTCTGGCCGCGATTCACTGCCGGCGAATAAATTCGCGAAACGCCAGCGAAAGTTCGCCTGCCAAAAATTTGCTGGAGTAAAAAAAAAAAACGAGCCGCACATCGAAAATGATGCGATGCTAACTGTTAGTAATAGTATGTTACAGAAACTTTTCAATTGATTTTTGTAACTTCTTGTTGTTTTTTTAAACATTTCCCTTTTTTTTCCCTTTTCCCGCTTACAAATGCAATCACTGTCCCCCTAATTCAAACTATCAAAACTGATACTGATGGTCAAAACTATTGCTCCGTGAGGCTATAATTTGATTTTTACCATTATTACTTATGTTTTGTTACCTGTTCTTACTTCCCTATTCAGGCCCACTCCTCGTTTTCCAGTCTCTCACTTTAACTGTTTTCTAGAGTAATTGGGTTCTAGCTGGGAAATAGCTGCTGAATTTCTAAATTGTAGAGCCGCCAAACAAAAAGCTCACTTAAAAATCATATTAAGTTAAAACAGACTATCGGTAAATTATCTCAGCGTATCATAAAATTATAACAATACCCAGAATCATACTAAAAGTCAATTCAAAGGTGAAATACCCCTTAAAAAGGGACTCAAGAGCCACTTAATAGTAATATTATAGACACCTCTGGTGGGCCCCACACTTATTTTTTGAAGGTAGGGGATCTCTAATGTAAAATTGCTCAGAGTTCACTTCTAACCACACCTGCAATTTACATGAATTATGTTTTTCTTTAATATACAAAATATCAATAATTTGAGGGAATTTTTCAAATTTTTTTTCACTAAAATAAAACATTTTTACACGTGACAACAGCACCACCTGTTGGTTATTTTGCCCAACTGTCAACAATAAGAAAAAAAAAAAAAGGACTAGACGGCCGAAATGACCAAAATGGTGTTACAAAATGTGTAATATTAGCAATATGTCTATTTTAGTCATTCAGGTCACAATATATAGTATCTTGTTAGGCAACGGGGCTTTCTTAATAATCTTGAAAAATGTTTCACCACTCAGCTTAAGCTGCATGGAGTGTTGCTTTAGACTTATTTCTAGTAGATAGTATATTAGCAGTTTGAAATGGACTAAATAGTCTATAACTATAATAGTCTACTCTAAACAGTCTAAAACTGATTGCTTAAAAGAGCAATTCTATATTATGTTGTTTTCAGGATTTACTTATCCTTTAATGAAGTTAGAGGTTAGGGGCTTAATTTTAGCCTAGGGTTGCCACCCTTGACTTCAGCACCAATGAGCTCCAAGTGGGGCAGGGGGCCAGTTACAGAGTGCTGACAGAACCACAGATTTGCTGGCTGCTGAAAAACTCCTGCTGTGCCAATCACCGGCACTAGTGACTGCTTCTGTGCCGATCACCAGCACTGGGGACCTAGTTTGCACGTGGCCAGCAGCTGGCATGCTGCCCCCCGATTTTTGCTACCCTAGGCCTTTGTAGCCTGCCCATAAATCAGGGCCTGGTAGAGGGCATATATCAGTTCATGTTTGTTTTAAATATAACCTATAAATTCTATGGTTTCCCCAATCCAATTATTTGGGATTAGGACACATTCTTCATTAAATATTTGGCCAAATCCTGAAGCGAACCTGAATCATAATTTGACAAATAGTGCTGTTAATTATTCAGATTCAGTTTGGCCAGGCACTTGGATTTGGCCAAATCTGAATCCTGCTGAAAAAAGCCTGAATCCCAAACTAAATCCTAGATTTGATTCATCCTTAGTAAATTCACTTCTGAATTTGTTTGTGAGAATACCTCCCAATTGTCCCGTTTTGAGCGGGACAGTTCTGCTTTGGAGAGCTCAACCTAGAGTCCTGCGTGGGTCCATTTTTTGCAACCCAACTCGTATCTGCAACCTGCAATCTACAACCCGGACCTGCAACACGTATCTATACCCTCACTGGAACGTCTTCCCGCAGGGTACCGCAGGTTTTTGCGGGTAACCTCCGGGTACCTGACCTGCTTCAGGTCTCTAGCTCAACCCGCAGTCCTGCATTTGAACTGAAATGTCCCAACTGAACAGCCAGAAAAAGATACAAAGTTTCTAACTTAATTGACTTTTGGCAGAAATGCAGATGCACTAAGATACCTTTTTAACAATTGTGAGATAAGCAAATAAGTAATTGTAACAATTAAGATAAACCAGTCTCTTTTGATAATTTAGACTCGCAGTTTAAAGGGCAATTGACTTTCATTAGCAAAACTGTAATAACCAAAAACACACAGAAATAAGTTCAAACTTTCATGCTAAAATTTTGTAAAATGAACAGGGGAATTAGGGGTTGAGACCACAAAAATAATTTGTAGCGCTACCCGCAGCAACTCTTATTGTCCCTCTTTTTATTTCCAAAATGTTGGGAGATATGCTTATATCACTTTATTTATATAGTACTTTACAAGATGATTTGTAATTCACATAAGTGCTGTAGGTTACAAGACTTCTGAGCAACAAGCTGCGTGTTTTGCCACCCTTTATACTTCTTACTGGTCTCTAGAATAAATAATGCCCTGTGTAGAATCAACCAGTCAACCGTTTACTATAAGGTCTGCAACATATGGTGCCCTCCATTTGCATGTAACACACAAGTGTATAGGGCTGCAAAGCTACCAATTTTTGGAGGAACAAAATGTATGTATGTATGTCTGTCTGTATGTATGTATGTCTGTATGTATATTTTTATTTGTATAATGCTCCTTGAGGGCAAAGCACTGTACAGCAACAATAAATTAGTTGTAACAAACAAGGGTTCACTGCATTAATAAGTAACAATAAGTTCACTATCAGAAGTACAATTCACATAAATATAAAATATAATTACACAGTGTCAAGAAGAGAAAAGGATGGAGGACCCTACTACGTGGGGGGTACAACCAATCGGTTGCTCTGGGAGGAGTGAAGGTTTCAGCCAGGAACATATAGAGAAACAAGAGATGAGCTGTAGTCAGGTGCAAAGGAATGAAGGGCTTTAAAGGTTATGAGGAGAAGTTTATACGTTATTCTTTGTTTTATAGGAAGCCATAATAATGACTTCAACAGGGGAGGGGCTTGTACCCTTTTGGATGAGAGGAGCATAATTCTGGCAGCAGAGTTTAATACAGACTGTAGAGACAAGCGATGAGAGTTAGGGAGGCCAGTTAGTAGAACGTTACAGTAATCTATTCGGGATAGGATGAGTGCAAGCATGAGTGTCTTGGCTGTAGCAGGTGAAAGGAAGGGACTGATTTTGGCAATATTACATAAGAAAAAGTGACGGGTATTTAGAGTGGCGTTAATATGATCAGAGAAGGAGAGAGGAGTCAGTGATTACCCCCAGACAGTGTGCTGAGTTGACTGGGTCAATGAGCATGCCATCAATAAAGATAGTAAAATGCAAGCTTCTCATTATTGTGAGTCCAAAGTACTTTGTAGGATATACTAGAGGCAATAAGGCAAAGCAGAACGTGCACTGGTAGAACAGGGAGCAGGTAATGACAAGATGTATGGCATTACCAAGTATAGATATGAGAGCCATAATCTGGAAACCCGTTATCCAGAAAGCTCCGAATTACAGAAAGGCCATGTTCCACAGACTCCATTTATTTATTTATTAAAATGGCAGTTGTCTATTTAGGGTTACCCAACTGCACATACTAAAAAGTATATTATTATGAAAATGCCTTATTTACACGAAGAAGAACACATGAGCTGTTTTATGCAATTTTTTTTAAATAGAAACCTACATTGTTAGGGGGTATAGTTCTCTGTTAAGGAACTATATTCAGGGCCAGATTTTGTCTGTGGGTGCCCTGAGGCTGGCATCCTACACTGCCCGCTTTGTGTGTCTGCCTGCCCCTGAACCCTGCCCCCTCAGGATCATACACATGAAGGGCAGGACGCACAGGTAAGAACTTGTGCAAGTTAAATAGTCAGGAAGCGCAGAGACCCCAGACTTTCCCAAATGTGCCTGGGTGGCATGCTGCTCTTTTATCTGTGCCGCCCTACCTGCAGTTACCATGCATTCCACTAGATGGCAGAGAATACCAAGAAGACCAACTACAATCCCCAACAAAATTAGTCATTTAACATAGATTCTTAATGTCTATAACTCTAATGTATTCTACAGCATGTGCAACCAGACGCTAAAATCATGAGTGACCACAGTGCACAAAAAACTAGGGTGACCCATGATTTCATGTGTGCCACAGGAGCCTATGGGCCCCCTTAACTTGGAAAGCAAATCGGGGCTCCCCTTACAGCCGCAGGTCTGCTTCTTTTATAATTACACCAGTGATAATACCATAATAGCTGTTGATATGGCACACTGCCTGGGGTTACATTGGACCAGTCCCTATCTTTTCCTAATCATATTAATGCCACTACCAAAGCCTGCCACTTCTGTAATACTGCAAGTGCTCACAAACTACCCAGCATAGGACCCCCAAATCAGTATAAGCTATATATCCACATACAAACATGGGCTGCAACAAGGTAGAATAACCAGAATGAAAGGTATGACTGCCACGGTTCTCCCTGAAATAATCCCAACATTCAGAAAAGCCATTACCCAAAATGTCTTTATTATTTCTCTCTAGCTTTGTAAATGTATACATTAAAGGGAGGTTCACCTTTAAGTCTTTATCTTTTAGTATGTTATAGATGGGCTAATTCAAAACAATTTTTTAAACAAATTACAATTTAAAATAGCAAAGCGTTAAACTGCAAACTAAAGAGCTGCCAAATAAAAAGGTACATAACTCATAGACAACAAATAATAAAAAATGTAAACCAACTGCAAATTGTCGCAGAATATCACTCACTTTATCATACTAAAAGTCAATGTAAAGGTGAACAACCCCTTTAAATTTGCTATGTACATGTATGTATGTAGTCTAAGGGTTGGGGCAGATTAGCAGATTCAGGGAGATTTAGTTGCCTGTCGACTAATCGCCTCTTCTGCGGGGTGACAATCTCCCCAAACTGCCTTCTTCCTGCCTTCTGTCTGCTTGAAGGAAGAATCACCGGCGCTAATGCACTTGCGGCATTTCGATTTCTGAAGTCGCCGGAAGTTTCCTCATGAGGCAACTTCGGGTGACTTTGGAAATCGAAGCACTGCGAATGCATTAGCGCAGGCAATTATTCATTCAAGCACATGGAAGGCAGACAGGGAGATTGTCGTCCCGCACTAGGGTCTATTAGTCGCCAGTAGACTAAATGTCCCTGAATATGCCTTTCTGCCCCAACCCTAAGAGCTTAGTTTTAGATTTGTCCTATATTTATTAATTTTTCTCCATTAAAAGTCAAGCAGTTCTTGTTATGATTATATGCTGCCTTTGCCTGGCACAAAGCTGCTCTTGTAACAAGGAGCTCAAGGTCTTGGGTGTAGCTGCTGTTTGTTCCTACTGATTAACTTTTCCATTATCTCCTGGGAGTCATCTGTGTGATTGGCAGGAATATGTTTCGTTTCTATTTGAACACCTGATAACATTTGTGTTTTATCTTTTTTAAATGGCTATTAATCACTTAGGAAATTATTTCATACAATGTTTCAGATAAGATCACAATTACGGTTTATT
This sequence comes from Xenopus borealis, assembly GCA_024363595.1. Classification (NCBI taxonomy): domain Eukaryota; kingdom Metazoa; phylum Chordata; class Amphibia; order Anura; family Pipidae; genus Xenopus; species Xenopus borealis. Next base: position 70,887,039 of record CM044438.1, read on the forward strand.
TAAAGAGACAAAAAAAGTCTGAGACAAACAAGGAGATTGTATATTTAACTTGATCCTCACTACTAATAATCTACTGGCTATCTCTGATCCAAGGTCTTCACATGTCTATATGTATATATATTTATTATAAGAAAAAAGCTCAAACTCCATTGATATATTATCCATCTACCAGAAATAGACTTATGTTATTTGTCTTTATAGATAAAGTGAACTAGCAATAACTTAGTTTGGGTATTCATCATTCTATATTTAGACCTGTGGCACAGAGGAAGTGTTCTCAACCGACAGAGAAGGAGCCTGAACTAAGGTTGCCACCTTGCCGGTATTTTAGATGGCTGATCCCAATGTTATTAATAGGAAAAAAAGATAAATATAGAAAAGGCCGGTATTTTTTTCAAGAAAAGGTGGCAACCCTAGCCTGAACTTGTCTGTACGTGATGTCTATCTGTACTTCAGTGTATTTTGCCCCCAAAACAATGATATGCATTTTTGCTGGCTGAAATCTGCCCATAACTGCTAGTGTCAGGCACATTCTGCTCAAGTGCAGGGTCATGGGCCTTATGGTTAAACTCATCCACTGGATTTTAGTGGGACAGCAGACGGCAACCAACCAAGTATGGAATTTAAATAAATATATATATATATATATCTCAAAAACAGGGGGGTTGTGGGAGCACTCTAAAGGCTTTAAAGTATATATAAGTATAGTAAATGCTAATGCATATACACCCAAAACAGGGGTTATTTTGTTACAAAGTTATGATCATAAAATTGATAAGCCACCATATGAAGAATTAAGTGATCTATTCCCATAGAACCAGAGGCTTGAATGGGAGCAAATAAATGCCTATGGCACCATAAGACACCACTCATGTGTATAAGTTGTAAGAAATAAATAAAGATGAATTGTTGGGGTTTTTGAAAAACATAAGGACACCACCCCCCATGTTACCAAATCCAAGGATACAAGATAAGTGGAAACCAAAGGAGAGCACAGCAGGGGATTGCAGAGTATGAAGCAGTTAGCCATGCAGCAGTACTTGCTAGGAGGAGGTTTTCTGAGTGGGAGATATAGAGGCTGTGGAGCGGAGCACTCATTGTTTCAGACAGATCATGCATTCCAGAAGCCACATGGGAAGGAAGCTGAGTGCAATGTGAGGCAGAGAATGCAACCATGGGATATTTGTTCTGCTTATAAATGACCAAGCCCAAAAGCACATAGAGATATGGGAACGTCCTGGAATAGGAAAAGAAACCATGGCAAGCATTTTATAGAATGGTGGTTATTGTATGGTAGTACAAAGTAAAAATAAATGCATAAATGTGAAGGTTAGAGTTTTAAGATGTCTGTACATTTTGCAAATTCTGCACCTTGAAGCACCAGGTTTGTCAGCAAATTAGAAAAAACTATTGTAAGGTTGATGTAAACAGATGCAAATATTAATATCAGTCCAACAAAAAAAGAAAGACTGACTATTTGTAATTTGCAGAAGAATGTGAGCAAATATTCAGTCCTTCAAGGCTAGATATAATAAATGATAAGCCCATCTAAACGTGATTTGATGAACTCCCAACTGACAAGATAAATTCAGTAATTTGAAATCAGTTGTTTTTGTTGCTTTCACATTTTTTTTTTAACAATGTAAATGCCAAGGCAGCAGCAATTGTTTCTGGACTGCAATAGGAGCAGGACCAAGATGGAAGCAGGTACTATTTGCAACAATAATACTGTATAATCCAAAAGAAAATTTGTATAACAAAAGTGTAAACAACTGAAAAAAGGAAGCTCCAAATGGCAAAGACTTCTATGAATGATTAGCAAGCTCTGTGAAATGCATTAGCACTTTATGAAGATATCATGGTAAAGACTAACAGTAAGCAAGGCAAGGATGTGTTATTGTGGGCTGTATTTAATACAATTCTAATATTAATGTACAAATTTAGCATTCTCAACATTTTTTAAAATTACCTAAACGCAGTGTCTAATTTCAGAATTACATTTTGAACTCTTTAAAACAATAGAAAATAGAGTTATAAAAAATAAACTTTTCACTTTAAAGGGTTCAGAGAGTTGAAAGCAGTGAGATTGTTTCAAATAAAGTTATGGGATTTCACGAACAGGATACAATTTTAGTGTTGTTTTCATTCTTTCCTTTGCTTTGTTTACTGTTGCAGAAACACTTCTTTGTGATGAAAAACAGAAAACTATTTTTATCAAATGCTAATATATACCATCCCTATAAGCGAAAAGGCTTGTTTTGAACTGGTAGTGAGACTGCAAATATCTTTCCCTTATTAGGAAGGGGCCTCTCTTTTGCTTATATCTTGCTGTCAATGGTTTTTCTCATTGTATTTACCCCACCCAAACATTTGCTCTGATTGTACAATGATACACTGCTCACATAACAGAGGCTTGCAGATAACTGCTGACTTCACAACAGATGTCTGCAAAGTCCTTTTCATTCTAGAGCTATAGATTGCTCAAAATTCCTCAACGTTTAGTGCCATGTATTCAAGAAATTTCTTGGTATGAAAATACTACTGATTTTATATTTAGGCAAAGAAAGAATAAAAAAAAATGTACTTAACTTACTTCAAGGGGAAAGGGAAATTTCCCACTTGTTGTTACATTGGCACCTTTGTTCCATACTGAGTTGCTACAAAAGAAAGTGAAATAACTAGAATACATAAAAAACTGTTGCAAAAAACAAATGCAATTTATCTATGTCATGCCAAAAGTTAATTATAAGTGGAATCTCCCTTTTTTGTCCAGGTCCTATTAACCCAATAATGTTTCAGCTCTAGGGTGAAAATATCCTATCACATTTGAAAATAAGAATTAAAAATGATAGCTAATTAATAAGCACAATCTGTTACCCACACTTAAACTATACCTCATCTGAAAAGAGTTATTGATCCTAGGCCTCATTTACCAAGACAAGGTGAAGTGCAAGGGTGATATTGTATCCACCCAAATGCTATACACAAAGGTACTTACATAAAGCACTCTTTATATTTGCAGAAAATTTCAGCATCTCAAAACCACAAGCAAAGCCACACGAATAAATAACACAGTTGGCACACACACTAACACAAATGAAAAGCAGTCCGCACAACAGCACTTCATTTTCTCATGCAGTGCAAGTTCCCCGATAGCCACTTTCAACTGGTAAATACACAGAATACGAACATGGAACAGCACCAATTGTCCTTTGGAATAGTAAAAAAGCCTTTGTTGCATCATTTTATAGGGCATTACAGCAAACTTTTTGGCCTCACTTGACCTTTTATCAAGCTCATCTTACTATTCCAAAGGACAAGTGGTGCTGTTCCATGTTTGAAGCCTGTGCACATACACTAAAGCTCCCCATAGACACAAAGATCTTTCTCTGCTGAATGACCGATCTTCGCAAAGTCCGACCAATCTGTCAAATTATCGTGCAGTTAGTGGGATTTGAACAATCGTACATCTTTTCGTCCGACATCATTCTAAAAATTGATCAGCCAGGTTAGAAAATCTTTATCGGTCCTCATGCAATCTACCTATGTTTGCAATGCCAAGCAGGCAGCGACCCTTCAGTTTTGCTGGCAATATCACCTGAAATGGTCTTTTTAGTTGATGGACACATTGGACATTTAAATTATCATTTTGAGACAATCATGGTCTCACGATAACCATTGGATCTTTTAAAAATCTTTATGTTTATGGCCATCTTCACACAAACAACTTGTAATTTCAAATGCAGATTAAGCTGCATTGATGGGAAACTTTAGGGCTACTGCTGGTGAACCATTTCCCTGGCAATTCCTTGCCATTCCCTTACCTTGTAAGTTAAATTACTTTACTTTCAGTGACATAGCTGTATTGGAAGAAAATACATTCTAGGGGAAAAGTCGAATATCTACAAAGTAAAGTAATTCAATTGTGTCAATTACAAGGTAAGTGTATGGCAAAGCATTTTTTGTGGAAATTTGTGGTAGCAATTTGTATTTTTAACATGGTGACTAATCTTCCCTTGTGTCAATGCCCTTAGGGAATCAAATAATGTAATGACAAGGGGAAGCATTTTGTGGAACCAAACATCTAGTAGTAATACATTAACTTTTCTCATAGTGTGAGAATATAAATATGTGTGTGTTAGCTTATTCTTTCCCAAGGCCTAATCCTTTTATATTTTACTGCCCTTTAGGTTAAAATTTGTCCTGGGAGACAGCTGGAGCAGTGGGGAGGGAGAGTCACTGCATTCCAAAGTCGGAAGGCGGAATATGACTGGGATTTCCCTTCCTCAACTTTAGTCAGCCAGGAATCTCCCTGACAACGTATCCTGAAGTGAAACAAACACCCAGCTCAGTCAGTTCTTTGTATCCAGAGCCCAAAGGTCAGTTAGGGATCCTGCTTGTTGGACTCAAATACCTTCTATTAACACAGCCGACAGATGGTCTCACAGTCCATGACAGCTACCTAGTGTACCCTTTTGTTACCAAGCCAAAAGCGTAATAAATGACATAAGTGTGCCCAGTCCTTTACAAAATGAGTATTGTGTAACTTGCCTGTGCTTATCTTGCACAAGATACTACAATAGGGTTGATGGGATTCATAGCATAATTTTTAAAGGAGTAGTTCAATTCCACAAAATGTACTGCTTACAAACAATTTTTCCCTCAACAGAGTTATGCATCTACATTAGAAAAAAAATATTTAAATTTTAGTCCATAGAGGCAGGAGAGACAATTACTTTTCCATTCACCACTTCCTACATGTCAATGTTCTCCCCCAATGCCCCTCCATTTGCCAGCATCACATGAGAAGGGCACTCCTCAATTGACCTTTCGCCTTCAGCTATCCCATTGAACCCCATTGTTACATACATCGAAACACCAGGAGCCAGAAATGGGGAAAATGGCCACAGCATTTATTCACATTTATAATAAATAGGACCTTGCCAGCCTCACCTCAGCCAGAATTCCATAAGAGATCGTACTATGCTCTGCCGCTGCTCACTGAGATGAGCACTATGTCATTATAGCCACCACTGAGTATTAGGCTACCTACAGAGAGGATGGACCCAAACTCTGCTATGTGCAGGAGCTGCATCTCCTACAATGAGAGAGGTTCAGCAGCCCTGCTGTCGGTCCGGAATCTGCAGTGTGTCGATGATGGGAGCAGTGTGTCCTCTCACAGGGGAGAACCTTCTTTTTTCCCTCTAATAAATTTACCTGTGCAGTACTCTGGCAAGGTCCTACCGCTGCTGTGACAATAAAACTTAAAATACATTCTCAAATCTCCACTTTTTTGATCCAGAGGAAGGCAAATAACCCAGCCTGAAGCCACTGCCAATTATGCCTAAAGAGGGGAAAAATTAATTCCCTAGATCAAGCATTTGAAATTCATTAAAACTGAATAATAACATGCAATCTCTCTCTCATGTTTATACTGTATAACTATACCAAAACCACAATATAAAAATACATACAGGAATACATCCACATTTGCTTATTTATAGATAATATTACAACATAAAGAGAAAGTCCTGACATTTCTCAAAATATGCAAAAAAGGGGAGAGTGGGTTGGATGTTTCTACCTGCTCAGAAGATAAGGAAGTGAACTGCTTCTTCCCCTGACATCACATCCCTGTTTTTCTCCGCCCCCAGCCTGGAATTTCCCTGAACAGACATTACATTCTTTGATAAAAAGTTCTGCTGGGGTTGAGCACTGTAATGGTTAAGCTGAGCCCAGGAGAGGTGGTCAGGAGAAAAAAATAGACAGCTAGAGCAGAGTTTCTATGGGAACCAGTAATGCTATATCTTCATTAGCTGTTAGACTGGAGGGTGTGTTCAATGATCTGAACTGAGCATGCTCATAAATCAACAACCAAATAAAATTCTTGTGGGAGGGGGGTCAAGTGGGTTAGAGGAGGAGAAGGTTTTCTAAGTGATTAAGGGGATGCTGCAGTCTTACTTTTATAGAAGCTAAAGATGTCAAAGAAGCTGTTCACTGAACAAATTGGGGAGGGGGTTTACTTTAATTTGGAAAAACAGACCACCAATTTGATATGCATAGGTGTTAACCTTATTTGATTATGTCATGGAGTGTGCTGGTTTGAAATGAATGCACTAGTTCTCTTCCTCTCAAACCAGATTCAGAGTTTATATGAAATAGTAACACATGGATGTGCAAGGGTTACAATGAAGTTAAATATACAATACTGTAGCAGCCAGATGAGAAGTTTTTTAAGATTTAAACAGGCAGTGTAGTGTTGTGGCTGGTTGGACAAGGGTTTTCCTTACCATTTGGCATCTCTGGAGAGCAGCTGACCTAGAGGGACAAGAAAGTCACATCCAGCCTGTTGGAAGTCTGTGCTAAGGAAGGAAACTGGGAAAGATGTCGTGTTAATTTCTTCCCCAGACTGTTTTGTAAAAGGAACACCGGCCTAAAGAAAAAAAAAATGTGATTTAGTAGTGGGGTGCCTAACATGCTGGTTTCCAAAAGTAAATCAGGCTTTTTTTTGTCCTTTAAGGGCATGTGACCTTCACTGGTGTTTCCATATTATTGTACCCCACCTGTATGTAAATAGGCAGAGAATGAATTATTTTTAACACATTAAGCATTTCTCCATACATTATAGTCAGTATAATATAAGAATAAACGCATCATTTAACACTATAGATATTGTATTTCTTAAAGTCCATTTAAGTGTAGAAATTCTTTTCCCCCTTTCTTCTTCTTCAGACAGCATTACACTGTTGGTCAGATGTCTGATGTCCAAGGGATTAATGCAAACTGAAGCTTGAAATACACAATACAGGGTGGATGTAATAGAGCTGTAGTACAGATGGCTGCTTCCTCATCCCTGCCAGCTGCCTGAAAGTCACAGGTGAAAGTTAGTAGAATATGTTCAGCTGCATGTCTGGGTGCCAGTGAATACACTCTAATTATATTAATAAATAATTAGCATGACACTGTAGGGAGGCTGCACGCTTCTCCAGCTCCTTCTCTATTTAAGTAGGGGGATGATTTCTGATTGCATATATTAGAGAGCACCTATTGAAAACCATTACAAGTCATTTAATGTGGGATGTTGTATGGCACAGAATTTCTAGCACAGGCCCATTGTTGCAAATGCCCAGCTGCTTTTTGCACGCAACAAAGGAATTGTTTTGATACAGCTCTACAAATAAGTGCAACATTCCTCACTGATCAGCTGTTACAAGGTACAAGTTTAAGGGGGTTATTTATCAAAATCTGAAAAGTTCTCACTATTTTCTGAAAACTATTCCGACCAAAGCCGCATAGACTTTTCCCCCTTTTTATCAATGCATTTTCATGAATTTTTCTTGTGTGGAAAAAGTCACTATTAAATTGTAAATAAATCGAAGGCTAAAATTTTTTCATATTTTGAGCTTGAAACCTACGATTTTATTCGCGAAATCACCCGAAAGCTAAGATTTTTTTGGAAACTCAGCACAACTCAGAAAATCTTCCAATTGTTAACGGGACATCTGCCATTAACTTTTATATGTTCTCGGCAGGTCTGAGTTGGAGTACTTTTTTTAATCTGACTTTTAACACCATTGGACTTTAATAAATAATGAAAAATCTTTTTTTTTCAGTCCAAAAATTTGTATTTTCCCCTTTAAAAGTCCAGCCTGAAAAATTCTGAACTAAATAAAAACCATCTTAATGTTGCCAAATTGTTCAAACTTCTAAGGGAGGTGACACACATTAAGATTCGGGCCAGCAACAAATCTCCTCTTCTTCAGGCAACTAATCTCCCGGAAATGCCTTCCCGCTGACTAGAATGTAAATCGCCGGCGATCCAAGTGTTATCCAGCCAGGGGCATTCTAGCTGGTGGGAAAGCATTTTTGGGGAATTAGTTGGCGGCAGAAGAGGAGATTTGTCACTGGTGCGACTAATCTCCCAAATCTTAGCCTGTGTCACCTAATGGCTCATGTACAGTATGATGCAAAACTAAGTGCTTACAAAGGCATTTACAAAGTTATTGCCCTATACATGTCCCCAACAACTTATGTTGAGCAACAATGTGCCTGTTCAGCCAGATCTAAATTCACAGGCGAATAAATTTGCGAAACGCCAGAGAAATTGCGTCTGGCAAAAGTTTGCCGGCGTCTCATTTTGGACGCCTGCGCCCAAAAACGTATGCCAGTGTCAAAAAATGGACGCCGGCATCTGCTTTTTGGATGCCGGCAATGGACGCTGGCTAGAAAGTGCAAAACTACTGAAAAGACAGATCCACAGCTCTACAGTGGGACAGTTGACGATCATTTATTTTGTATTTTGTAAGCTCTTTACATTATAAATGGTGTGCTGAGCAGGTTAGACTCAAAGAGGAAGGTGTGTGGTGGCCAAGTGTATGGCAGCTAGAGATCTTTGTGCAGTACACTAATTATGGTAATATCTGTTATTTACTAAACCTTGCTGATCAGCTCAAAGCCTCTGAGTATAAGTGCTATTCAAGCTGGCTACTCCACAGGCAGATGCATTGGGATCACCTATTCATATAATAAAATGCTGACAGTATATATGGTGGTGGTATAAAATTTATTTTTTTATAGGACTACCCTGAGGCAAAAAGAAGTCTGTATTTTTGTTAGGAGGGCGCATAACAAGACATTGAGTCATTCACTTCTGTTGCAGCAAACTGACCAACTATTGATGAATGTGTGGGACCTCTAAAAAAAAACAGGGTTAGTCAATGACCCCCACTAGGTCTGGTAAGTCTTGCAATTTCATATCACCATAATTGTCCCGGGATCTATTCTTTTAGCCCAGTGTAATTTTGGCATCCAGATATTTGCTCAGATTACTATTTTATCCATTGATTTTATCAAAGTTTGTTCTTCTCCCTTGAAGTACAACGGTGTCATTATGAAGTAACATATTTACAGTATGAAAACATTGCCGATTTTGTTCACCCCAAATTGTCTGCTAGATAACCTTCATGCTGGGATTCCATAAGTGTCTTTGAAAGCAAAAAGGCACTTGCTAGATCTCACCATTACCATTAGATATCAAAGCAATTACCATGGTTTTCATTTTATACACAATACAGAATTTGCTTCATTATCACTTTTTGTCAGTATAATTTTTACTGACAATGTGCTAGCCCTGTTTTTTACTATAACTAGCTGAGAGACTGTAAAACATATACTGGCAAAAGCTATTTTCATTCACTAGGTGCAGCCCCCAAACTGATTCATAACGAAATTGTGATTTTGAAGTGGGACTGCTCCCTGAACCACTGCATCAGGCTCTGTGCAGGCAAATGGAGCAGATTTTGTCACTAAAAGGCATACTTGCACATTTTATCTCCAAAAAACTCTGTGTGGCTGCACCCAAGGAGGCACAGAGTGCAGATTAAAGTGCTGGGTCTGATACTTGGCTTACATTTTCCACAACTTAAGAATCATCCCAATGTTACTGTAACACTGCCCACCTATGTGCCACTGCCTAGCTGGTCTTCATTGTCATTTTGTGATATTTAAGCTTCTATGTGAGCTTTAACAAAGGTTACATAAGGTTTAGATACATTTTATAAATGATGTATTTTTAACAAGTTTATATGTAAGTTAAACAATTTGCACAAGTGTGTGCTACCAGCAAGGCCCCAATATGGTCAAAAATCTTTTGGGACAAAAGACCCACCACCTGTACCCCCCTAATGACAGCCCTGGCTTTTTAAGCTGTTCAGATCTAGTGCTATCATTTAAAATATTTTTTGAGGGGGTTGCAAAACAATAAATGGTGTACAAACATTGTCGCTGGTAGTCCGGCACTAAAAATAAGACTGAGAATCATTTGTAAATCATGCCGATACCAGATTGCAAGTGCATCAGAACAATGCAGCACTGGGCGAAAATATAAACACTGTACACATCAGTGACACATGCAGGCATTGTTCATTTGGATTCTAATTTGCATCATTAGTCATGCAAGGATAAATACAAATTCAGTTTTGGCTTACTCTACCTCACTGCACATATAGGGCTTCTCTGTCTGGCACTTAACACACCTCTCACGAAGATAATTACAAATAGTTCTCTGCCCAGAAATGTATAATAAACTAAAGAAGACTGGGAGACATTGTTCTCAGAAAATCAGTGCCTCAGTCCTGTAGACAAAACACAGAGGGAAGTTTCCTTCTGTATCTCACTATATCAAATAATAACTCTATTCAGTTTTACTTTAAATAA
>CM044438.1:70899277-70915009 GCA_024363595.1 Xenopus borealis
TATATTATATATATATGAATATATGATATACAGGATATGTAACCAAAAGGCACTACAGATCACTAAAAATAGGAATTAAGTCATATACAATAGAATTTCTATTACAGGGTCCGTGATAAGGATTTCCGTCTTAGAAATCCTTAGATTTCCAGCAGTGCGCTTCTTTCTGGATTTGTGTAACATTATGCAGAGATACGGCAAAGATATTTTTTTCTGTGTACTTTTGTGTACCATCAACTGTATTGTGATACAGAAAATCTTGATCCTTTAATAATAAATAAAAAGTTTTTATTTAATTGTAATATAAATATCAATGCTTAAAGTCCAAATACATGAAAACATGTAGTTTAACTTAAGTAAAAGTCTAAATATGATAAAGATTTCTAAACCAAGGTAAGAAGATTAATTTATTTAAAAAAAACAAACATCAGCACACCCTTTCCTTTCCCAAGGAACATAGGCTGTATGCTCAGTAGTGGAGGAATCAACAAAACCAAGTGGGAATGTCTGCCTTGCACTGCTGGGGTTCTGAGTTTCATCCCACAATGTAAAGACATACAAGCAGGTTAATTGTCCCTACTTTATGTAAATTTGATAGGGACCTTAAATTGTAAACTCCACTGGGGCAGGAACTGATGTGAATGTAGCATAATCTATGTAAACTGCTGAGTTTTGGGTGCGACTATTGCACTGCATGGCTTTACCCTGCAGGCCCTTTTTGTCCCACAACATCTTTGTATTAGAGTCTGCAAGAAAGAAACATACAGAATAATATTATTATTATTGCTCCATATCACATGACTCAACCATCCAGCATCCATTACACATATACACTCTTACTAGTCACATAATTTGCATTGAACGCAAATATGATTTAAAATTCCAGAGAAGGTATTTGCTTAGTATCTATGTGAACAGATCAGTCATGCAAAACAGCGTTGATCTCATAAATACACAAACAAATAACTAAAATAAAAAAATATTAAAGGAAAAATATGTCTATGTACTTCTAGATTTATTTTTGAAAGTTTAGACAGTGTCTATGCACCTCTTTATCATAACCCCAGCTGTCTGAGCTCATTTCAAAAGGGGTGTAATTCCCTTCAAACTTTCCTAAGACAGCTTCTACAAATAACTCCCCCCCCCCTCTTGATTTCTATATTTTCTAAAGGAGTTATAACTTAAAGATGCTTAAAATATTCACCACTATTCAACACTACATGAGACAACAAAATGAATGTCTGATATTATAACAATGCTCTCTAATGCAGAGATTGTTTAATGGTTGAATAAAGGAAGGGAATGGGAAGGCAAACGTTTATATATACAGTATCTTTGCATTGGTTGCTGATCAATTTAATGACCTGGATTTGAACAGTGAAAACGAAAAGATAATTTTACGTATCCTTAAATACACTGCTGTAGGGATTGATGATACCCTGGAATTTGTGTGTGAAGATACCATAACAAATGCATCAGTACCTAGAATACAAACTCTTCTCCTCTAATCTATTGGACAAGCATAGCAAAGCTGTTTCAGTTTTAGTATGTAGTTTGGGGATTTCTGGTTGGCCCATGCCAAACCACAGTCCTCTAAGAACATTTTTGGAGTATGGTGTTTTACTTATATGGTATCATTTACTTTTATTCCATCATTATACATCTTTGTTCAGTTATGTTCATATCCATTTCTGTGTGTCCTGAGGGCATATGAAATTCATTCAGGCATCTTCACTTGGAAGGGGGCTCCAGGTATTGGTGGTGTTCTCTTGGCAGAGTGCCCTTCCGTTGCTGGAACAGATGGAATTGGGCCTCACTGACCTTTTTTAGGGCATGGAATTTCCAAGCCTGGGCAATTTGGCTCTCCTGCATAAAGAGAAAATACAATGAATGGTTTGTATCTGTTCATATTGATTGAATTATGTTATCAGAGATGATGAATGCATCTAACCGGAATCAGCTCATCCTTCATATTTTCTTTTTCAAGAGTAGTCAGATCATCTGGTGACAATAGGAAGAGGCGCAACTCCTTTACTACATCCAAGGCAACCACTGACACGGGGACCTCGAGGACCACCTAAAACAGAAATTCTTTTGGCTTTTGCACAAATATCTGTCATCATGAAGCCAAAACATAGCTTTTAAGAACCTATGCATAAAAAAGGGGATTTATATAGCAGATCATACCTACAGGGTGATCCAAGAAGATGCCAGCCAAATATTAGCTATTTTAATTATAGGGCCACTTCTGCCAAAAATAACTGCCATTTGTCATGGCATATTGGCTGATTGTATACTTTGGCTCGAGTTGTTAATTTATGTCTATATTTATGTGTGTATCTGCTTTGATTTGCTTCCAGTCAATTGGCCAAGTTTCACTGGCAAATGTATAAAATAGTGCTTTATAATTTCTGCTAAAATGCTAGAAAATTTAACAGAGTTCATGACTTTTCATTTTCAACAGCTGGTGAGGAAAGGCAAAATAAAGTTGACATTTTCTGTTATTCTACCTTAACGACTGTATATTAAGTATATATATATATATATATGTATAAAGTGCAAAAGTAATATAGGTATCAGTGCACCACTTGGGTGGCCTAGTCACTCACTGAATTGACATGGGCCCATTCCCTCACTGCCTGGATAAGAGGCACCTCATCAATGGACAGCTGGTCACTCTGTAGGATGCTCAGAAGTCCCAGGTCTGAGAGCTCACGGAAACTCTGGGTTTTAACGATTTCCTGTTAGAATGAGGCAGGAGTTGCTATTAAAAGTAGAAGCAGGGTCGTCACAGAGATCACAAGAAAGTCTGCTTCATCATATTGCATCCTGTTTATTTTATATTCCGAAGGGACCAACAAGGAAGTATTAACCAATATTAACATGCAACAGTGTCCAGAGGTCAAACAAGTTCCTGTTATTAAAATGTTTCACAATCAGCATCTGTGTAATTATACAAAGTAATTTTAACACTACCACATGTATTCAATTATATATAGTATACTGAAATGGTCACGTCACGCTAGTGCACCATTTGCAAGTTTATTTTGCTTTCACAAATGAAAAGGTTAACATAAATATTATTATAATTGACTGTTCTCTATGCTTACAAACTTCCCTGTTATTTGTCTACCATGGTGTTTTGTCTGATAAGGCCATGGTCGGTTGATCAAAATTTTGTGAAGGACCTCTCTTTCCTCGCCCAAACACCTAAGTCACCAATGACCACAACTTACTTAATAGCACACCCTATATCCACCCATATCTGTCACTACTACATTGTAAAACTGTATATTCACACTGTAGTTCTTTATTCCTCATCTCTTCGGTAAACTGTCTATTAATTTGTGTGACCCATGGCTAAATTGTGGTTGCAGCCACAACAGTGGGGGCATTTGAATACAAAGTGTAGGGCTGGCACAGCAATAACATAGATACACCCAAAACAAAAGTTTTTTCTCTCGCTCAGCCTTCAATAGAATTTAAGAGTGCTTCAATCCTCCAGTGGGTCACCGCAATCCCTTATGGATATGGAATCTTCAGTATACAAATGAGGAGAGCACTCGAACAGTGATTCTGCTGTGAAATGCTTTATTTGGTGACTACATAGTACACAATGTACTATGTAGTCACCAAATAAAGCATTTCACAGCAGAATCGCTGTTCGAGTGCTCTCCTCATTTGTATACTGAAGATAACATAGATACACCGCACAGGTCTGGAATCTATTACCAGATTTCATGGGGCATGGCCTGTAATTTAACCATTAAAGCTACTAAAATCATTTAAAGATCAGGGACAGCAAAACTTCACTGGAGGATGCCAACATGACATGGAACCTTGCCTGCATTTCCCAGCTTTCCAAGGCAGCATAGCCCCTGCAGTAGAAAATTCTGCAGGGAAATAACTTTGAGACTTAATTAATTGGTGGGGGGAGGTGCCTGACATAGTGGCACCTCCCGATGGATCTGGCACCATGTACTTTTTAGCTAGAACTCAATGGGAATGCCAGTGAAGTTATGTCATTTTCTGGGAAATAGGTTTCTGGAAAAGATCCCATGAATTTTGTGCTGCCAGGCTATGGCACATTGGACTGGGGGGTCTGGGCCCACCAGAACTACAACCTCAGGGGCCTGCACACCCCCTGGGGCCCCCTACCCCCCCCAGAGCCACCACTGGGGCCCCCAGCCACAAATCCTCCTCTGAGGGGAAGGAGCCATGGCTCTACCAGCCACTATGAGTGGGTCTAGGCTGGCAGGGCCCACAAGGGCTGGGGCCCAAACTGACCCTGTAAGTAATGAAGCCAAAATGGGATCAGGATTGAGCATCAAGGTACACCAAAGTAGCCAGATGTGCATACCTATATGACTATCTCTACTAATGCAACCACAAATCTCATCTGAAGTATGATATATGTTACCAGTAGTGACAATGAGAAGTCCTAGTGTACCAGAAGTCTAATTCCCTTTGATTTTGTCACAGCACATTAAACATCCAAAGTAAAGAGGCACAACACAAGCATACTGACAAAAACCTGTGGGTATTGGTATCCCGCTCGGCGCTACTGATAAATGCCAGTATATCCATGCATACTTTGGTACAGCTGTTTTTTTTAATTTTTTTGGATAAAGTAGCTCAAAAGGGACCCATAATTAATGCTCTGAATAGACATTATGAAGTGCAATATGTAGCACCTTGCCTTATGTGGTGCCCTTTCCTTGCATTTCATGAATGATGCAGAAGGAAGGCATGCTCTGATCATGTGCAGAACCTCACTCAATAGTGGCAAGGTGCATTGTGCCCAAAAGCATGGCATGCTTTGCCTGTGTTTTTTGTGTGTGTATGTGTGCAGGTGCGCAGCTAAAGCACCTTGGCAACGTGCACATGGGTATTGAAACTGGAAATGAAACTAGGGAGTCTGAAGTTCATTAGGCATTACAACCTCTAGTTATAGCATAACTTTTATCCTTTTGTTCCTGCTAGTGAGGGGGTTAAGCAATGTAACATCCAGTGTGACAGCAGATGGCAGCTGTTGGTGTTCCTTCCTATTGAACAATACCATTTCACAACACTGGCTTACAGGGACAAAACCACTAATACAAAGACAGCAGCACTATTCTGGGCTCTGTTTGGTATACTGACCCCGCACTCCTTCTTTTAACTAGTCGGTCATGCATCTCATGTCTACAAAGCACCTGCAGCTGATTGGAGGCTTTATATTACGCAAATACGCAAAGCTAAGACAATATTAGGAGAAGAACTAAACCAAGCATCACCTCCAATGAGTCTACAGTCATGAGACACATACATCCACTGGAAAGTATAAACAGGCACTCAATCACAGACGATTCTACTGTATATATTTAAATATGGAGTATATGTATATAACCCTGTAATACTTGCCCTGCTATTGTTTTAAAAAATACAGAATACAAGAAAGCCCCAATGTTTAGAATACTGCTAAATATTCAATATATGGCATTCATATACAGTAAATTCACAGTGTTCTCATTCAGAAGAAAATATGATCTCATTCCTGAACCAACAACAAAAACAGTTTTTTGGGCAAAAATATAACTTGGTCCCAAATCTGACTGATATCTGTATTGCAGCAGGCAGTTTGTGGTGTTTATACAAATGGCCTACAGGTGTCACTGTGCATACACAGGACTTTCTGTACAGCTTGAAAGTGAAAGTAAGACTTACTGTTGTTATGTAATTGCTGCATGAACCTGGTAATAAAGCATTGTTATACCCTCATGCTTGCTAGTGACTGTACAATTTTAATCAAATACTGCAAAATCTGAGTTTTACATTATGAATAAGGGTACTGCTATACATGGAAGGGATCTCTTTGCTGCATTAAACCTACAATTAGTTGATGGTCTCATTATTACAGCACCAGTGCCTGCCACACAACCAGTGTCTAAAATCTCACCACAAAGAAACACTTCACTGGGTTGTGCAAAGAACTTTGTACACAAAGTTAAGTTGAGACCAGATGTAAAACCAGTATCCTTCCCTGATTCAGCATGGGAAAAACTTAGGGTTGCCACCTGTCCGGTTTTGACCCGGACAGCCCGGTATTTTGAAGGGCTGCCCGGGTCAATACTTCCTGCCCGGTTTTCCAAATAAGGAAAACTGGGCGGAATTAGCTTGATTGACGCAGCGATTGGCCAATCAGTGATCGTGTCGTCATAGCTCCGCCCCATGATATCACAGGCCCGCCCACCGACGTCGCGGGCCCGCCCCCCTGTCTGGGTTCAGCCACAGCAAAAGGTGGCAACCCACCAAGACATCAAGATGAAATGTTATAAATAAACAAAATTTGGGAGCATAGTGTATAACAGTTTGTTAGCAGCTAGTGTTTGCGTGTCTATTGTAGAAAAACAAGTCTGTAATGAGGAAATGTAATAAAAGGTGTAACTGAGGCTATACTGTAGTTCTAATAACCTGGTAGCCCACACTAAACCCTGCTGTAAACTCTCCTGCCCCCTGCAGCTGCAGGGTCTGCTTCCTCTGTAGTTACTGCACTGGTTGGAAGCATTAAGCACAGTTTTCCAGCCAATACTGAAAAACACTTCCCAAAACATGTGACCTACCTCTGTGAATCTTTCAATAAATCCTAAGCACTTCTGCTTCAAATCAGTCTGTCCATAAGTGACTGCAGCCTATAACACAACACAAACAGATGTCATTCTGTTATTTGGAAAAATTATTTACTATCTATTACATCAGTGACCATATTATACCTTGATTAATCTTCCACCTGCAATGTCTGATACATCTAATTTGTCACCCCCACAAAACCTGATAGATTTTGATTTTTCAGAATTTCTGTGCATATTTGTTTTCTTTGCTACCAGAGATCAGCAATCAATGTTTCACACCAGTGAACCATTCAGAATATCTTTTATGGTCAGGTAAGAAGTATGAGGAAGTTCAGCTGTGCATGCCAAGCAAGTGTGAAAATTGCATTCTTCTCATGTTGGACATCATCTTACTTCCTGTCATGTTACAGAATACTTTTGCCATAAGTATAAATAAAAGCTTCATCCTATATAGAGTTGCAACAAAATGTGACCTATACAATAGCACCCAATGAGTGTGCAAGTCAGAATTGCATGTTAGCAGTCATAGTATATAGCAACCTAATTACACAATTGTTGAGAACTAAAGCTTAACTAAAGAAGTAGGCTAGAAATGTTGTACATTATAGTTGTGCTTCTGTACCAGCCCAAGGCAACAACAGCCCTTTAGAAGTAAAGATTTGTGCCTCCAAATATGCCCCGGTAGCTCCCCATCTTCCTTTCTGCTGATTCACTGATTCACATGCTCTGTGCTGCTGTCACTTACTGAGCTTAGGGACCCACTCACAATATACAGTACACATAGAATAGAAATGTCACAATATAAGGCTGATTAGTAATTAATACAGATAATTACTACATGGCAGCATAGAAACCATTGCAACTAGCATCAGAATTTAATCATTTAATTTTATATTACAGACAAACATAATTTTTTGCTTGATAATTAGTGACGACCCCTAAGCTTAGCTTCTCAACAGCTGCTCAGAGCCCACTGAGCATGTGAGTGTCACAGACACTTTCCAAGATGGTGACCCCCTGTGACAAGTTTGAAGTTCTGGATCATTGCTGCTATTGACAAGCTGAAACTTTAGGCTGATGCAATACATTCAGTGCATAAAATATGGCATTTTTAGCCACATTTTTAGGGTTTCTCCTTTGAATCGGAAGGTTAAGCTAATAGTAACCGCACTAATACTTTCATGCAGTAACCAGTAAAACAAATGGGACGCTACATGTGCTCACATACCCCAATCATTGTGTTATATGCACCTGTGCAGTTTCCACATGTAGTTCTATTACATGGAAGGTTTATGAATGACGTGCATATAGCTAAAGTAGAGGATATAAATAAACTGCATTCACAACAGAATACAAAAAAAGTAAAAATAGATCACAAATAAAAGTAGAAGGGTATACACATGTGAGTTGTATTCATCACAGAGCTCCATGTCACAAGAGACTGGGTGAGTGTGATACATAGGGTGGAGCAAGAAGAACACAATTGGGATTATTTACAAGCACAAGTGCAGTGTGCAAAGTGAAATTTTGGACACAGATTGCCATGATTTTTTACCCATAATAGCAGGAACAAGGGGAGATGCACCTGATGCAACAGCATACGATCAAAATGTGTGTATTGCTCTAGTGCTTTCTGTGAATTGAACACAATAGTGCATATAATTGTGTAATCTTCTACGTCTGAGCATGATTTGTTAGGTGAAAGTACACTGCTATCTATTGAGGCAGGCCGCTGAAGGAACCTTGAAGCTATAACGATTTTTGTGGTGTTGATAGCTCCTGAGTTCCCCAACTTCAATAGACACTCTTGCACATAATTCAGAATGGGACGTGGGAGAGATGCTATGGTGATAAGTGCAACTATGCAGTTCAGGAATGGTTTTGAATAAAAAGTACTTTTAATGAATGTCACCTGTTTTTTGCGTGACTGCAACTGCAGTCGTAACTGAACCCTTATGAGAGACACTAAAATACTTCACTAAAACATGATGGAAAGATTTGGTTAAACTGTGAAAATAGAACTATTTAACAGAACTACAAATAAATGTATTAAATGAGTATGTAAATTTGCCTGGGTGTGCAACCTCAAAATTGTAAGATAAAGTTATACAACAATTTGTTGATTTAAAGTAAATGTTCACTGCCCACTGGTAACCACATGCATCTACTGGTACTGTTGCGTACCTGCAACGCTTCACAGGCCAACTCCACTGTAAGCGTCTTGCTGATGAACTCCACGCACAGCTGTAGCAAAGGAAATAAAAAGAATGTGTCAACAAAAAGAGGACTTTTTAGTTTTTGATTGGGGTTTAGCAGATACAGGAACATGTATCTAAGAAGAAGCATTTCTTTTTTTTTTTTTATAACTTGTTTTTATTATAAATGACAGAAGTGAAATCACATGAGTTATTTGTATACGTTTTCCATAGAGTATATAATATAGTGATTATAACATTAAATATAAACATATTAACAATTTTTCTTAATTAGTCAGTTCAAATAAACAAACAATTCTTAATTGGTCAGCTTAAATATTCATTTCCTTTGAGAGTAGTTCCTATGAGAGCGGAGGGTTTAGGTAGGAGGTCAGTAGTCTATTGATTTGATGACTTCTGGGAGGTTCGGTATCTATGTTTGGTTGATTTTGTTGTAGAGTTGTTATGTATTGGGATGATTCCATGATCAAAGGGTGATTTTTTAGAGATTCTGTGTCATACCATGATGTGTGTCTGAAGGTATATATTGTAAGGTATTTGATATGGTGTGGGAGGTGTGTTATGTATGATAACCAGGTGTTAAAGAATTTTGAGGTGTTGTGTTCTTTCTTGGTTATAGTTTCTAGCCAGTCCATATGAAAGATGTGGTGCAATTTTTGTTTTACCAACATCAGTGGTGGGGGTTCAGTATGTAGCCATTGTTGTAGTATAGTTTTTCTTGCTGAAGCATTTCTTTTTGATGTCAGACTGTGCCACTATCCGAGTCACATATATGAATAAGTAAATAATACATTACAGGCAAAAGAGGGAAACCTACATTTCCAGAAACTTAACCTTTCTTATGCCTTGTCCTAGAGCCTGACTTAGGGTACTAAGCACAATGCAATACTCTGCAATCCAGTAGCCTTCAAGTAATACCATTAAATACAAGAGAATACAAGGGCATTTGGTCATTTTGTAGAAACCCAAATGTCTGGGATCAAAGTTTTTTTCTTTGCTCTGCCTTTATCTTCTCCTCCTTAACAGCCCACATAGTTGTTAGTACCTTTTTCAGTTTTGGTATAGGTGCAACACAGGTTTCTATATTCTAACACACATATACACCAACAACAAAAATTTAATTCAAGAATATCTATTATGGAAAGTAAATTAAGTAATGTTACGTTTTAAAAAAAGAGAATCAAAGCAGGTTTCCTTACATATTTTCCATATCTTTTAATGTAGTGTTAGTACTTTAGCAAATATTTACAGGTTTAGGTGCATTTTAATCCTCCATGTGATTTTCTAAGAAGCAGCATGCACTTTCTCCACATTGTGGTAGTAACTAAAAGTAATGCTATTTATAAGAGAAGTTAAAATGAAGATTCAGACAAACAATATAATAAAGAGGTGCAAGAGAACTAAAGGGTGCAAGAGTGCACCCCATTGTTCTTATTCAGAGACCATTTGTCGGGGGTCTAGCTGTGTTCTGCGCATCACACGAGACAAAAAAATCCTCCTTTAGGTGCAGAGGACATCATCAATATTCATGTGGCAAGTGAAGATTTCTGAGCTCCAAAACAAAGCGCTCAGGTCTGAGGTAATTCTGCTAGCTGGTGGTGGGTAAGGAGCAAAGCGTGCCAGTTGTTTTGCACCTTGCAACTGCCATGCAGGCAGTATATGACCTCCAATTTGTAGTAGCTGTATCAGAAAATGTAGGACAGACTCCAAATACAGGTCAGGACCAGGTGCTCCAGGCAACCTGGACGGCCACTTTGCCCCACCTCCTGCTCGTGCGTCCGTAGATGCACAAACAGATGCACATCCAAGCTCTCTTTGCCCTTGGAGAGTGAAACTTGCTCAGCAGAACTAGGGTTAAGCAATAGGGAAGGTACATGCAGGGGTGTAACAACAGCGAACCAGGACCCCCGCCAGAAAAATATTTGGATGAATCTTGGGAATAGGGACTCCTACATGCACCCTTCCCCCCCCCCCCCCCCCCCCCCAGCTGCTTACCTGCTCGCTGAGGCGCAAGCACATCAATTTAAAGATAAAGTGTTGTGGAGGGGAATTTCAGCACTATAACTGGTGACCAGTAGATCTCAAGACTCTGTCAACATACAACTTGACAGAATTGCTAACAATGATTTTAAGGATCTACTGTGGATCATAATGGGACAACATCACTAAAAGTAGACCTTGCATTAGTAATGTATGGGCATTTCTGCTATAGAGGAAACAGACCCTGCAGTATAGGCCTCCCTTTCCCACAGCCCCCCTGCTACCTCGGGTCTGCTTCCTGTATAGTTATCCCAGTGAGTATGTGCCTGGAGCCAAGCTTTGCATCTCCCTACCCCTGGTTCATACAAAAGGTATTAATGTACGGTATTTGGCCCATACACTGAATGTATGGATACCATATGTGAGGCCACAGATGGTATGGCCAACTTTGTAGTATTGTAGGCCAACAACCTAAATGATTGGAATAGTAGGAAATGATGAGAAGCTGTATTCTTTTCCTCTTGCACTAGTTACCACCGTGTATTGGCAGCTGAAATGTTCAAAACTTCCCAGTCAGAGAACTAACCAATATAGTAGTATTAAATATAATTAAATATTTGGTCGGGCAAACCGCTGTCTTCCAACAGTAGGAGCTGTACCTAGGTCCACATATTATAACTATGAATAACTTTCAAATATGTACAGCTTCATACTGAAAAACATTTATTTGTGCAATCTCAGCAAAAAATAAAATTACAAACACATCTTTTTTACAGCATCCACAGTGCAGTGTTACCTCTCTGTCTGCCTACCTGTGTTAGCCACTCCCTCCTGGCGCGTTTCACACTATTGGGCGCTTCCTCAGAGGAGGCCAACAACCTAAATGATTGGAATAGTAGGAAATGATGAGAAGCTGTATTCTTTTCCTCATGCACTAATTACCACCGTGTATTGGCAGCTGAAATGTTCAAAACTTCCCAGTCAGAGAACTAACCAATATCAATGGAGCAATGTTATTAAATTTATCATTATGTCCATGCCTCCAAACTGTCCCATTTTTAGAGCTTCAGTCCCTCTTTTGACAGCTCAACCTGCAGTCCCTCATTTGTACTGGAAAGTTCCATTATTCTCTGCACTGAACAGCCAGAAAAAGAAACAACTTTTTTAACTTTATTGGCTTTTGGCAGAGAGCCCAGAAAAGCCATAGCAGAAGATAAGATACTTTTGTAATAAATTTCTAGATAAGTGAATAAGTCTGTCACCCAGACATAAAAATCTGTATAATAAAAGTCCTTTTCAAATTAAACATCATAGCTGTTTTAAACACATTTGAAAAACTCAGCTGTCAATCAGATATTGTCTGCCACTCCTCTATGCCCTAGGCATAGAGGTGGGGCAGGCAATTACTTTCACTTTCCATTCAGCACTTACTAGATGTAAATACACTTCTCACATTCCCCCTCTCTCTTTATCATTTAATTGTGTAGCCAGGACATGGGAATGGACATCAGGTCCCCCATTCTGGTGCACAAACAAGATTCTGAGATGATGCAAGGCTTGCCTTAATAACAGTGTCCACAAAATGGCTCCTGCCTGCTTGCTATTATTATGAAGTCCCAGTCCAAAGGAAACAAGATTAAAATAATTTATATAGTGTAATTAAAGTTCCTTTTGCTTAACTATTGTGATTAAAATAGGATATGAGAATTTTTTTTTAGGCGACAGGTCCCCTTTAAAGGGCAATTGACCTTCATTAGCAAAACTGTAATAACTGCAAAAACACAGAAATATGTTCAAACTTGCATAACCTGCCAAATTTTGTAAAATTAAAACAGTAATTAGGGGGTGTGGCCACAAAAATGTGGTGAACAAAAAAAATTTTTTTTTGTCCCTCTTTTTATTTCCAAAATGTTGGGAGGTATGTTATGTGTATGGCCAGCTTCAGTGACCAGGGCAATTTAGACAAAAATATGCAGAGAGAACAGCAGCAGACTATAATGTCTGAAACAGTTTGTCATCATTTCCCATAGCAAGGGGTTTACTGCTAATCATTTAGGTCTGTGGGATATGTTGTTCTGTATAAATACTGAGTTTATGAAGCATACCTAAATATTGCCTGTGTCTCTATTATTCATACCCTATTAATGTATTCTAGAGACCCTAGTGAGTAAAATGATAGAAATGCAAACAGAATGAATTCAGTGATCTGCTGACAATTCTAAATAGTCATCCCACTGTAGGAGTTTACTATTGTCATCTGTGATTAAAAAATTCAGCAAGATGAGCTAAGATTGTAAAAAAAAGAAAGGAAGTTGTGGCATTCTTTGCTGTGGTTTTCCCATGTATATAGAATTCAATAGCAGGAGTTCCCCCTGGATATCCCGGTAGAAATGACAGTTTTGCTGCTAAGTAACACACTCATGTCATGTGGAGAGTGAGTCACAAAGGAGCAGAGGGGAGTGGGCTGCTGAGCATCACACACATTAATAAGAAGATAACCCAGTTGTCACTTGATATTTTAGTCGATACTCAAACCCACATACACAAGTCAGGCACAATATGACAGAAAGCTGGGGCAAAGTAGGGTGTAATTATCTTTTGGATATTGTATATTTCCTCACTGACTTTTAATTTTCCTTCATCAAAAATATCTTAGTCTTAATAGAAAAAGGGTATGTTCTTAAGTGTAACAAGCATCTAATAAGTAAGGAGTTAATATTTACTAAGTTTATATCTTAGGACAAAGAGGCTCACTGTGTAATAAGACAGCCGGGAGGCAAGGAAGGAATGATCTCACTGAAGCCGAAATCCCCACAATCCCCTAAAGGAAATATTTCAAAGCCT
The DNA here is from genome assembly GCA_024363595.1 of Xenopus borealis. Lineage (NCBI taxonomy): Eukaryota > Metazoa > Chordata > Amphibia > Anura > Pipidae > Xenopus > Xenopus borealis. The sequence continues at coordinate 70,912,929 of CM044438.1, forward strand.
CCCTTTTTGGAATGCTTCGGAAGACATCCGGTAGTGAGAAAGAATTTCAGTGATATCATCAAGCTTTTATAGCCCAGATTTTTCTACTTTACATGATAGGTTTACTATACTGTAACCTGTATTATCAGCCATTTCTAAAGCACAGCAGCATTCCACCTCTTAGTTAAAGGGGTTGTTCACTTTTGAGGTAACTTTTAGTATACTGTAGAGTGATATTCTGAGACAATATGCAATTGGTTTTCATTTTTTATTGTTCGTGGTTTTATAGTTATTTAGCTTTTTATTCAGCAGCTCTCTAGTTTGCAGTGTCAGCAATTTGGTTTCTAGGGTACAAATTACCCTAGCAACCCTGCATTGATTTGAATAAGAGACTGGAATATGAAAAGGAGAGGGACTGAATAGAATGAGAAGTAATAAAAAGTGGTAATAATACATTTGTAGCCTTACAGAAAAAATTTTTTAGATGGTGTCAGTGACCCCATTTGAAAGCTGCAAAGAAACAGATGAAAATTGCAAATCATTAAAAAACTATGAAAAATAAATAATGAAGACCAATTGAAAAGTTCGGGCAATTCCGGAAATCGCCGTGCCGCGTGTGCACAGCGCTGGCGCTTTTCCATTTAAACTAGCGACGGACAGTGTGAAGGAAGTTCGGGGAGATTGTCGCCTGCTATTAAACGCCAGGCGACAGAATCTCCCCGAATCTCCTTGTCTGTCCCCAGCCTAAAGGGGTCACTAAGGTATAAATCAAATATTTATGTGTTATACTTCTGAGCTATGCCCCTGTATTATTTTCTAATTATGTTGTCCCTGTGCATTCTGCATTTAGCTGTGTCACTTGATACACACATTTGTTCAGTGTATCCATCAGCGCAGTTATCAAAGATTACCAGAGCAGTACTGAATGAATACTCATTTATAGAAGAAGGATATATCTTGTACACTTTATAAAAGCACACTTTAGGAAAATTAGGCAATTCTGGTTATTACTGACCATAAAGAAGGGTAAATATTTTAAATAAATGTCCTTTAGTATAAAAAGAGCAATTAACAAGATGTTTTTGTAGTCCTACTGTTTTCTTAGAGCAGCTGCTATTGTGGACAAACAGTTCAGGACACAGCACTCTTTTCTAAGAGAAATATGTTTCTCTTTAAAAAATGCTGCTTCATCAGCAAGAATAATAAGCAGATAAATGCATACTTTCTTGTCAAATACATAACCCATTTCCCACCTGCCTACCTTTCCATCTCATTATAGTTATATACAGGATATTCAATTAATTATACCAGTTCTGTCCAACTTCTGTGGTACCGAGGTCTAGAATTTTTCTGGTCTACTTGGTGGAGGGCCGATAATGGAAGCCAGTGTTACCCACTCCCTGTTTTTAGACCACACCCACTTTAAACCACAACCATGTTACCCCATGTCCACATTATAGCACATCAAATAAACAAATGGTTGGTGCTCACTGTAGGGATATCACTCATATGTGAAAGCCATACCCTTAAATACATATCCCTCCTCCTCCCCTGTGATGATGATTTAACACCTTAGGGGCCTTAACAAAAATTTTCAAATGCAGAACAAATTCCAGGCTTATGTTCCAGAGGCAGAGCAGGGTACAGACAGGAAAGGCAGAGTATGGCAGACCCTGGCAATGTATGGCACACCCAAGCACAATAGGGCAGGCAGAGTATGGCACACACAGGAAGCATAGGGCGGGCAGAGTATGGCACACACAGGGAACATAGAACAGGCAAAGTATAGCACACACTGGGCCACAGGGAAGGCAGAACAGAGCAGGAGACAGGGAAACCCACCAGGACTACTCTAAGATGTACTATATACAGTGACACAGCGCTGGTGCCCAATTAGCATTTTGAATAAGGTGTGAACAGGTGTGGGCAGTTTCAGTCTGGGTCTCCGGTGTGAACAGTACAGGGGGATTACATGTGTGAACAAAACGGGGATTACAGTCTGAATTTGAGATAACAATGCAGGGGTCAGTTTATCTCTGTAGTGATACCTTTTCAGACATGGCAGGCAGGTTTTCATATGGGGGGGGTCACACGGGGGGGGG
>CM044438.1:70915112-70947841 GCA_024363595.1 Xenopus borealis
GGGGGGGGTGTTTGCGGGTTGCCAGTTGGACAGCCCTGAATTAGACAATGGGCTGTGTTTTCGGTGATGCTAAATTCAAAGTTATTTAATAACATATCTCTAGATTATTAGTGGCACAGCCAGTCTCTCTCTAATGGAAACTATTCCAATTAGTTGGCTTCTATAAAGCTAGCAGGTATTCAGTTGAATCCAAATCCTGCTAAAAATGTCTTTTCTGTGCATATACCTAACCTGAACCAGTGTAGAGGATACCTGACATCACTGAAAAAGATAGCATAGTTTGTACAAAAGTACCCCAGGCCAGGGCATTTTTTAAAGATACACATTAGCACAGATAAAGGGTTACCTATAATAAGCACTAGAGATCCCTAACAAAATGTAGATATAGACAGTGTTGTATTTATTATTGTTAACTCCCTACTCTGCTAAATTTAGTCACAAGTATCTGACGGTAGACTGGGGAGAAATATCTTTATGTGCTTTCTTTTACTTTTATTTCTAGACATAGGCAGTAAAGACTGCCTTCCTTAATCTGCCACCAGAAGCACTGGCCCTCAGGTGCAGAAAGCAGATGGGAAAATGACAAAAATAAAAGATTTAAAAGTTACACTGCAGCTGCTAAGAACATTACAACAATGAAATGAGAACGTCCTGTGAACAGAGTTTTGGCTGCTGCTCCCTATGCAAAGGAAGTTATTCTATTTCAGTCAGTTATCGGCATCTGTGCAGCTTCGGCACAATAATCACAACCCTGTCTGCTCTCATTTCCTGCCCATGTAGTATTAATAGTACATGAACTCCTTTCTTCCTGAATCCCAGCAAGGAATACAGGTCACAAAGGAAAGTCACTGTCCACCAAGTACAGATAAAGAATGCAGACACCTATAATCAGTGCTGTAAAAATATAACTGCAGTTGGTATTAAGGAGACGTCACCATTTCAAGGAAAACGCTCAGAAGTACAATCAATATGAAAAGCACGACTACACTTTGTACTTCTTGACTGTCAACAAAAGTGGAAATATATAGTTTTTTTTAAATCCAGATTCAAATAAAACTTTTAGACTTTTAATAGCCACAGATTGAGAAATGTTATCACCATTTCAGTGCTGAATCAAATTCAATTTCTAAGAAGTTCTATGCCAAAATGTCATAGAAGTCAGTAGGAAGTATACCTTCAGCATTCAATCACACTGATAAATCCTAAAGTGATTAGGGTTAACCTATGCATTTTCCTATGTATGTGCACAACAGAAACACCCCCCCCCCCCCATGATCTCTGTTTTTAATGTGATCATGAACAATTTTTTTCACAGTTGCTCAATATTTGATAACTCTGAGTACAGCGTTCAAACAATTCTCAGTGTAGGATTGGTAGATTCATTGAGGATTTTTTTGTGAATCTAAATCTGAGTCAAAGTCTGACTGGGAACTGGGTAAGCAAGATAAGAAGGTGTTGTGGTTGAAACCAGACAGGCGATCTGTGGATTATGGCTAAGGGGCTTCTATAAGATGCCAAATCAGCAGTCAATATTTATTGGGCCTGTGAGGGGGTGAAGGTGTTTGGACTTCTCTGTCCTTGAAACATCAGGGCTCATATTGAATGTCTGCAGTTACTATAATTCAAACATGCAGAACCAGTGCAATTTTTCCTACAAAAGCAACTATTCTATTCACTGGGGGAAGTCTAACATTTTAGCAGCCATCAGCGAGTAGGGCTTTCCTTGTCCTTTAATTATTGGTTGTATATGGATGATGATCGAGAAGGCACATTGAACATTTGGATTTTAAGTTCTAAAGGGCAATGGCACATGTGGAGATTAGCCGCCCACAAACCAAAGCATATGTTTTCCCATCCGCGATTTACATTATTGCTAGTGGAAAATCATTTGAAGGAAATTAGTTGTCCACTGTAGAGAAGATTTATTGCAGATGACTAATCTCCACATGTGCCATTGTCTAAAGGTGGCCATAGATGCAGAGATCTGTTAATTTGGCGATGTCGCTGATTTACTGTAAACGTAAGTGCTGGGGGTGCTAAGATCACCCCTGGGGCTATCCACCCCAATAGTAAGTTTAAGTACTTAAAAGTATCACCTCCCTCCACATATACAATAGATTCCCTTCTTTACCTTTTGTTCCTGTGATCGAGAGCGACAACACTTGCAAAGTGAGCAGATCTGGGGGAAGTTTTCCTGGTGTCCCACCAGCCCAGTCCAACCCTGGCCATACAACCCTATAGCTAACTGGATAGTAGTTCATTACCAGGGTACAGGGCACAGAGGAAGCATCTGCAATCACATAAAAATAAATTGCACATATCAAGTCTCAGTATCATTACCTTTCTTAGGTCATTTAGACCATACTCCACAGCTGAGGTCAATACTTCCAAGGCCTGCATAGAACAAAAAATAAGAATCAGTCAATGCCATTTCTATAGAGTGCATTATATGCAAACAATTCTAATTTTATTAAATTGTATCTTTTATAATAAAACTGTATGTTATGGCTAACCTTTCACTCCCGATTGCAGCTTGCACAAGCCCCACCACATGCCCACTTACTAGCTAGTCCTTGCACCTGCCATGTATTTTCTTTTTCCAACCCCTTCAATGCATGCCCCCCCCCGCCACTCACAAAAGTTCAATGTATGCTCACTCAAAATCTCTCTCTTGTGCAGGGCGGGCCGTACCAAGTGCGGGGCCCAATTGGAACAATTTTGGTGGGGCCCCCTAGAAGGAACTTTGCTGTCTGTCGCAGGGTCACAGAGGATGGGCAAATAGTGCCTGCTTTCCCCTCTGTCCAAGCGTTGGCTGCCAGTTGGGGATGGGGGTAGGCTGGGCAACTAGGGAATTAAGGGAATGGGAATCAGAGCTCGCACTGGAGCGGGGCCCCCATAAGTGCGGGGCCCAATAAGGCCAAATTGGTCCAATGTGCTTAAAACCGGCACTGCTCTTGTGCTTCTTATTAGAAGCCATAAGGCTTACAGCACCCATGCTTAAGTAGAGTTGTCATCTCACCCATTTAAAGTGGGACACTTACTGAATACACATGCTGCAAGTTGAATGCATGGATCAAGGATTTGTGCTCAGTCATGCATCCAACTTAGGGCTCCTACACACGGGCGTTTTTACCTGCGCTCCCCTGCGTTGCGTTTTGCTGCGTTCAAACACAGGGGAGCGCAGGTATAGACGCACTCAATTATTTTCAATGGGGCTGTACTCACACGAACGCATGTAAGCGCCGAACGCAGGAAAAATGCAGCATGTTGCGTCTGAATCTGCGTTCGGCGCTTACACGCGTCTCGTGGGTACAACCTCATTGAACAAAATGAGGTGCGTCTAGACCTGCGCTCCAATGCGGCTGAACGCAGCCAAACGCAACGCAGGGGAGCGCAGGTCAAAAACGCCCGTGTGTAGGAGCCCTTATAGCAGTAAACTTGCAGAAAAAGTGAGCACAAACAAAAGCCATTGCATAAGGAAAATGAAGTGGGTTTCATTCTATTGCAGGAGGGAATCAGAAGGATCTGCTGTGTGCAGTTCACTCAGTCAAGGTGACATCAGCCGTTTAACCGCTTCCTGGACAGAAGATCACACAGGAAAAGAAAAGAAAGAGCATATCTAGAACAAAACACCATAAAATTCTGTTGCGTAAATAAGTGGGAGTAAACACCAGGCAAATTTAGTGAGAAAGAAGTTTTCGTTCTCTGGTTTAGAAGACTCTGCTTATAAAATATCATGTGACTGGGATTTAAAAAAAAAAACAAAAAAAAAACAAACTCCTCCTTCAAAGTTATGTGTGCCAGATACATAATTTTTAAACTGTGTTTAACATGAAATGTCAACTGACCACATAAAATAACAGCAGGAAACAAACTTATGGAAAGGAAATTGAATGAACTGGAGCTTAGCATATTTGTTAAAACCAATTCAGTTGTTTATTAGACACAATGAATGATGGGATCCTTTATACTCACAATGATATTGTTCAGTGTAACATGGTTGGTATACAGGTATTCCATAACTGCCAGAAAGACACCAGGGTGTATGTCAGCCAAAACAAATGGGACTTGATGTTCATAAGAGGTCTTATCTACCTTCAGCTGGTGGCTAAACATACCATTAAACACTTTGCATCGACATGCCAGGATACAACGGTGGGCATGAACCACCTGGCGCTCCTTTCCCACAATAAACTTCACATCACTGCAGAGAGAATAAATTGGGAGTATTGAACAGTCTGTAGATGGCATGTTGAATGTTATCAGTGGTAAGTAATCTTCAGTAGGTCATCAAAACAACACAGACACCATAACACTGGGGCTTTAGTACACAGGGCACCTTGATCTTTGCCCAGCATAACTCAGAAGGTAAGTAGGTAACTTACTCCAAACAGTGCATTAGCAGATTTATTTATTGAAGAAGACTGGAATTCTTTTAATGGAGGCCCATGAGACCTATTGTGATTGGGGCAAGGTGTTGCTATCTGCAAGTGGGAGGGGTTTGCTCTAATTGGTTGTTGTGGGGAAGGAAAGGAACAGATAAAGGGTTTCATAATGTATTGTTTCCCCATCCTTGTAAAAATAGTACATTAGCAACGAAACCTTATTTATATAAATAACTAAATACAGCAATTGGTGTGCTTTGACTTTGCACAAGCAGTTAAGGAGTAGGCAATGTCCATTTAAAGACCAAATAGTCCTTGAGTAACAGATGGTCTCACAACAAACCCCAGTCTGCAGGCTATAGGTAGTTACCTAAGGAAAGCTTTAAATGTGTTTATCAGAACATCTCATCCTAATATATAATATAGAAAAAACCTCCTTGGCCACTGTAAAGCCAGTCACTTTGCACAGCAGGTAGTATATATATTGTTTGTGGTCTAATGTAATCGGTGTGCAAAAAAGGCACCATTCCCTTTCTTACTTACTGTATATGGAAGTACTTATTTTTCAATCGGCAGAAGCCACATAAGAAAATACACACTTGCGCCGTTGAGTTTTTATCTGATGATCTTTACACCTACATAATGGGCATTTCACTGCGTAGCCCTCCCTACAATTTCTTGTGGCCAACTAAAATGCGTGCTTTGCTGCCCACAAACACGAACAGGTTTTCACTTTTTGTGGGTGGAAAAAATCCAATTAGCAATACAATAGTTTAATAAAAGAATACAGCAACATCTACCTCATATACTGAAAAGCATAGGAGGTCTGGCTTTACATATTAAGAAGCAGGGGGAGGGGTTTTCTGTTTTATTATTTTGCTTATGTCCTTATGTGTTCTATAACAAGAAGTAAAGAAATACATTGTGATATACTATGCATGTTCATATGAATACTAGTAATCAGTTTTTGTGTCAATAGACTAGACTATTGTATGCCTCAATCTTACACTTGCCACCAACCATTCAGCTTAAATAAAGTAGTAAAAATACAAATCAGACAGTAGTAAAAATACAAATCACGCTTGGAGTCCCAAACCTATGACAAACCCCAAGGTCCCAGGCACAGCTTGCTCTTCTGCCTTTAACAGCTGCCTTTCATTTCGGGAGGAGCCCTCGGCTAGTCAGATGCCACCAGGTCTTAATGCAAGAGGACCAAGGGCCTGGGCAGGCAAGGGAACTGTAGGTTTATAGCAGGAATGGAGCACAAGAAGCATGGTGAAGAGACTGGCTGGGTCGGCACCAATCAGGAGGAAGCAGTACAATACGGGGGGAGGAGAGAATAGTTGTGGTCACACACTGGTCCACACCAAGATTGCAGTACAAGGCAGGATCCAAAAGTAGTAGTCAGTTCACAAGCAGATGGTCAGGGCAGGCAGCAGACTAGGCAAGGTCAGGGGAAGGCAAGGTCAGGGGAAGGCAAGGTCAGGAACAGATCAGAATACTGAGATATCAAAATAGTCCTATGTTGGGCAGCATGTTTCTGTCTGCCGGCTCTTTAAATATTTGAATTCCGCGCCTATCATGTCACTCACAGCACACTGAAGCCAAAAAGACATGCGCAGGCATCCGCGCGACTGACTCAGAAACGTGGGCACAGAAGAAAAGACTGGGGGTGTCCCCCCAAGAAGCACAACAGGCATTCCTGCTGCCCCGCTGGACCACCAGGTATTCTCCTCACAGTCACCCATTGATATCGGCAGAAAGGCAATACATGCAGAGAAATTATCGTTACCTGAAAGAAATCTTCTAACCTGTCCGCAGGGGCGAGTCCAGGCTCCGTGCCGCCTGTGGCAGCCTTGAAGTTGCCGCCCCCCCTTCCCCACAGTGCTCAAAAGTGAAGTTGCCGCCCCTGGTAACCGCGGGGGTGCTGCCGCCTGAGGCGAGTGCCTCAACTTGCCTCATTGGCGGAGCGCCCCTGCCTGTCTGATTGACTAAACAACTGATAGCCTCCTAGAAAACAGGTGTTACTTATGAGAGTTGCATGAATGGATGTGTCAAGAGTTCTGAAACTGCCGGGGAACAGATGTGAGAACAGCATTGTTATGTAGCAGACAGGTGGTGTGAACACAAGTAACAACACCTGTTTTCTAGAAGTTACATGACACATTGGTTATCCTATCACTGTAACTACACAGAATCAACACCACTGTGAATTTCAGATGTCACTTCTCTGAAGAGTTAGGCTAAGGCCAGACGGGGAGATTCAGGGGCATTTTGTCGCCTGGCGACTTCTCGCCGCGACTTGTAGCCCCCAAACCTCCCCGAATAGCGAAGTACCCAAGCGCACCGGCGTTGCTTGAAAACGCCGGCGCGTATTCACACGGAGCGGCGCGATTTTTGAAATTGAATTTGGAGCGATTTCAAAAATCGCGCCGCTCCATGTGAATACGCGCCGGCGTTTTCAAGCAACGCCGGTGCGCTTGGGTACTTCGCTGTTCGGGGAGGTTCGGGTGCTACAAGTCGCGGCGAGAAATCGCCAGGCGACAAAATGCCCCCGAATCTCCCCGTCTGGCCTAGCCCTTACCATGTGCCATTGTGATTGGATTGTTGGAAGAGTCTATATGCCGAGAACTCCCCTACACCAGTCAGTCTTCATTAAAATATCTCAGCAAGTCCAGTTGCTTTGAGTTACTTTTGATAAATATTCTATCTGTTGATTTAGTGGCCCTTACAGTATATTCTAAATTTTCCTTTGTGTGCCAGTTAGACCATGCAACTGATAAGAGACTTTAATTACCATGTGTGTCGGAGGGCCAAAGTGTGGCATACTTGAATAGACTAGGCTGTCTCATGCAATTAATGTTACATATCACAGTTTTCTAAATACAAGATGTTGATAGGACGGGACTAAAAATCCTGTCAGATCTCAGTCGCATCTGTTTGTTGATGTGGTCCCGCGATCTGACCGTCCGTTAACACTTCGTTATGATCGGATCAACCAGATATCACCCACCTCAAGGTGGGCATATCATGGCAAAAATATATGAAGATGTATCTGACCTATGTCCTAAATGTAGAGATGAGAGAAGTACCGTGTTCCATGTGTTTTGGTCCTGCACGGTGATACAGAGATTTTGGGGCAAGGTGCTACAGTACCTGAATGAAAAATTAGCACTCCCAAATATCCGATCACCCAAACACTGCCTACTTGGACTTACTGGAGATGTTCCACTTACTTCCTACATTAGACTCTGTTACTTGCAGCTTCTCTATTATGCTAAGAAAGCCATACTAATGCACTGGAAGGCCCTTGATCCTCCCTCTCTACAGTACTGGCAAAAGCTGGTGAATGACACTCTTCCAAGTCAGAAACTGACATACTTGGCCAGAGGGTGCCCAGAGAAATTTGAAGCCATATGGGGCACATGGCTAACGGTATAGGAAGATGCTAGATGAAATTGATACCTTAACCTCACTTCTTTTCTCTGTTTTTTCTTGTTTCTGACTTTATTTTATTATTGTTGTTGTTAAAAATGCAAAAATAAAAACTTATAAAAAAAAAGGTGGGCATATCAGGGAGAAATCTGCTAGTTTGGCAACATCATCAAACAAGTGGATTTCTCCATGTATGGCCACTGTAAAGGTATCTGTACAACAGAGCTAGTGAGGGAGTTAGTGCTGATGCAATATTATTTTTTCAGGCAGTTCAAGGCACAAACCTGAAACTGTGTAAGACAGATTGTTCCACCTGCGCAGCAAATCGTGCTGGTGTTTGTAGGTTTCCTTATATTTTTCAGAGAAATAAAGCCACAGTGTTGGTTGTTGTGAGGGTGCGTGAAAAGAAAGGAGGAGCGAGAAATAAATTGAAACAACTGAAACTTGCTTATTAACCAATTGTGAGGTTTGTGGCAACCCAGCACCCCAGTGTCTCCAGCATAGGGATTCAAAAGTAATTTTCTAGTTTTGTTTATGCTTACCTTATAAGGGCATTAGGAATGAGTTGCAGCATTTTTTTTTGTTTTAAAGCTCCCTTTTCACTCTGAGTCCAGTTATATATATATGGAACAAATTATTTTGGCAACAAATATAAGTTTGCTATGGATACTGGTTAGCTCTTCGATCAAATAGGTCTGAAAATGTAATTTGCCAATGCAGATTGATAGTCATACCATATATTGCCACTCAGACGGCATCTGGCTGTTCTGTCATTGGGTCAACTGGTTAGATACTGTATCAGGCAGTGCAGTGCAGCTTTTGCTTCCCAGTCTCTACTGTCTCTACTATATCATTTTCCAGCAACAAACTCCAATTAACTTGATACTGTGCTGGTATCATCAGCTGAATATATGAACTTCCCTGCATACAATGGTAAATTGCACAGTATGATAAAGTAGCCTATGAACATCAGCTACATACTGTGCTACAGTATCCATCTATATATTTATAAGAAACCTATATATTTAAACGGAAACCTCCACCAAAGATTCAGATTAGTACCATACCAGATCTGAACCTTAATTTGCATAGCCAAATCTGAGGATAGAACAAAAAAGTCATCACCAGAAAGCAAGTCTGAACCGAGAATTAAAATAGGCAGGTACACAGTGGCCTAATTAGCCCACACAGAGGCCCAAACAGCCCCCACCAGCCCACTGAATACTGACTGACTTTCATTGGCACCTTATAGCAGCCACTCTGGCATTTGCCAGAATGCACAGATTGCCAGTCCGGGGCCTGCCAGAAAGCATCTTAGTAGTAGTTGTATTTTTTAGCTAGCCTTTAACTAGATAGAAGATACTATGCAGCTTTTAGGTCACTATCCATAGCAACCAAGAACAGACTGACTCTGAGGCTTCTGTGTTTCCAGCCCCACAATAATTGCACATATAATATTTTAGTGTCCGTGGAAGAGTCCGTGGAAGCTGCCACTCTACAGCAAGAACATCAGTGGTCAAAATGCAGTTTGTGCAACGGAGGCCCACCTGTCAAAAGGTGAGCTTTACATTAGCATTAGTAGCATTACAGCGTACAAGGACATTTTGTCTGGTGAAGTTTGCTGCCTTATGGCAAAAAAATACCCACAGCTTGCCATCAACCTTAAAGAGCTGGTCCCTATCAGCTTTTGGTGTTACTGTTCCTTTAAGTTAACTTTTAGTATGTTATATAGAGTAGCTATTTCTCAGCAACTTTCGAATTGGTCTTTACTAGAGTGAAATCTAAATTTTCAGCTCCCGATTTGAGTTTTCCCTCATTTTTCCCCTGACTTTGCAATATTTTTCCCTGGCCCCTATAAAAACTTATGAGGGTTCCACTCTATTTTTTTTAATTTGTTGCTTGGTGAGGCTGTAATTGTACTGTTTTGTTACTTTTTAAAACTTATTTCTATTCAGGTAGTCTCCTATTCATATACAAGTCTGTCATTCAAATCACTTCCTGGTTGCAAAACAAAAAATTTTAAGAGTAAAAATGAAGAATAATTGCAAACACCACTCTCTGCATTATACTAAAAGTTATTTCAAATGTGAACTACCCCTTTAATGTATACTAAAATGGCTGAAAAGTGAAGGTATTTTGAAACATAGCAATTATAGCAAAAAACTAAAATAATGTAAATACTTCTGTAAGTTGCTTTAGGCAAGCTAGTAAGCATCTACTGCATCACTGTTGATAACGGCTATTTGTGAATGAATGTTAACATATTGGTATTCACTGCATTTAGTTAAGCCCAGGAGGTGATATTATGTATAATAATAAAGTAACACATTAGAAGTTATAATGAAATCCCTAGTATTAATTGAAAAGGATGTTAGATCACATGGGCCGTGTCTTCTTATTTTATCACTGCTGTGTTCTTTGGAGCTAAACCTGTATGGCCATGTAAATGTTCTGTCAAACAAGGGCCCTTCTGGAGTATTGTGAATTAATATAAGGCCCTGCCTCTGTCTTTAGAATGTATGAGGAGGAGGGTCACGTTGGTTACCCATGGCTTAGCACAGGAAAGCACACCAACCAGAAAGGAAAGTATAAATATTTATCTAAGAGGGAAGGGGAGGAATTCAGTAAAATCTCTGAAGCATGACCTGATCAAAACATGAAACTTATAACTAAAAATCCAGTTCTCTTGCAACGGTCACATTACAAAGAAACACATTGCATATAACCCCACTAACCTGAACAGAGGGTTATTAACCAATCCCCTCAGAGAAGCAGAGAGGGAAGTGCTGTCTCCTTGCTGTGAGCCTGGCTCCTCATGCTTGGGAAAGTCGGGACATTGAGCCATAGTACAGCAGGGCCCAGCTTTTCACAACACAGAGAAAGAGAGCACAGCCCTGTGTGTCACACCAGTCACTTATTCCTACGTGTCCACACACTCAGTTCCTGCTCCTCCTGATGTAGTTTTCTTCCATTACATCTTGCTGCAGCTCCCTCACTCCCTAGTCCCACGTCCCACATTCCGCCTTATTCCTAGAACTGTGTGAAAGTTCTGGAAGCGATTTACATAAATGCTGGCTGCCCGTCTGGCCTGTCTTCCTTTCTCTGCTCAGGGTTTGTTTTTGAGCAGGAAAAAAGTAAAACCAGGCATGGATCAAGTTGCCTTACTTCCCTGGTATATTTTTTATGACCAGTGGTACATAAATTAGTAAAAGTTTCAGATTAATTTTGAGGAAATTAAACATTTATAATGTTTTAAAATATTTATGTGATAAGTGTATTGCATTGAATTTTTAATAAAATAGTTAATTGCCAGTTTTACAGTATACTGGCTGCCTTGTTTCACTGGTTTAAACTTTCATTATTAGGGCCGGTACACACGGGCGTTTTGGACCTGCGCTCCCCTGCGTTGCGTTTGGCTGCGCTCAGCCGCAGGGGAGCGCAGGTCTAGATGCACCTCATTTTGTTCAATGAGGTTGTACCCACGAGACGAGTGTAAGCGCCGAACGCAGATTCAGAAGCAACATGCTGCATTTTTCCTGCGTTTGGCGCCTACATGAGTTCGCGTGAGTACAGCCCCATTGAAAATAATTGAGTGCGTCTATACATGCGCTCCCCAGCGGCTGAACGCAGCAAAACGGAACGCAGGGGAGCGCAGGTAAAAACGCCCGTGTGTAAGGGCCCTTAATACGCCTGGTTTTATTTTGTAAACACATACATTAGATGTATTTAATTACTGGTAACTGCAGATGTAAAGGCCTTTCTGTCTGATGTAAACTATATTCTCTGTTTATTGTCAGATGGTGCATGTGAGGTCTCCTAAACTTAGGTCATGCTTGGAAATTCAAGTATATTTTCCTCTTCAAGAATTCATCATGCAGACACTCAAGTGTACTTTGTGTTTTTAATGAGAGTCAGTGGCATAACTAGATCGTACTGAGCCCCACAGCAAATAATTTTTCAGGCCCCCAAAATGTCCAGTGGTTGACCTGTTTTACCAATATTTATTGTAAATGTATATGAATTAGGGCCTTGTGGGGCCCCTACAGCTCCTGGGCCCCCCTGCAGCCGCAGGGTCTGCTTCCTCTGTAGTTACGCCCCTGGAGAGAGGGTACATACTCAGTCAAGAAACACTCTGCTGTGTAGCGCTGTCCAGCCATTTGTTTTGCAAAATGAGCAGTTAAGTACTAACGAAGGTCAACACGAAGGGCTGCACCAAATCCATCATTTTGGGTTTGGCCAAATACTGAATCGCCACAAATGATTTGGTCAAATACTGAACTGAATCTGAATTCTAATTTCATACTGAAACTTAAGAGAAATATGAATATTACATTACCTGTAAACAAAAATTGTCTTGTTCAGTTTTCAAGAGCTGTGACTTGGATTTGATTTGTCTGAACAGATATCATTTGGCCAAATCACAAACTAAATCACTGTGTAGATCAAAGATAAAACCAGAACTTAAATATATTGCAATATATGGACAAACAATCCCGTTGTTTGAAGGGTAGGCATTTTTCAGTAGCTGTATGCACAAAATGTCTTAATGTCTTACATATATTGTTAATGGGTTGAGTGCAGAGGACCTTTTGTATATATATATATATATATATATATATATATATATATATATATATATATACACAGTATGTACATATATAAGTTTAGAAATGAAAATTCTTAACTAATGGCACAATTCTTGGAAAAGAGGTGTAAAAGAATTGTGCTGCACAAAAACAGTTTATTTTTCTCTGCATATGATCACCTACCTGGAGAAAAACGTTGGTGATTCAATACATTAGGGCAGGGATTCCCAACCTTTTGAACCCATGAGCAACATTCAGAAGTAAAAGGAGTTGGGGAGCAACATAAGCATTAATAATGTTCTTGGGGTGCCAAATAAGTGCTGTGATTGGCCATTTAGTAGCCCCTATGTGCATTGTCAACCTACATTGAGGTTCTGTTTGGCAGTACACCTGGTTTTTATACAACCCAAACTTGCCTCCAAGCCTGGAATTCAAAAATAAGCACCTGCTTTGAGGCCACTGGGAGCAACATCCAAGGGGTTGGAGAGCAACATGTTGCTCAAGAGTTACAGGTTGGGGATCACTGCATTAGGGGATGCCTAACAAATTGTCACTTCTCAATGTGTATTAGCTTTTGATTGTCCTAAAAATTAAAAGTATTTTCAGAACACTATATTATAGCAAAATTTATCTGGTTAATACTATGCATAGTTATATACAGGGTTGGACTGGGGCCCACCAGTGATACTGCCCTAGGGCCCCCTGCTGTGGCTTTGTGTGCACCACACTTGTGTGCATGACAAAGTTTTTTCCCGCGACCTCCGACAAAGGGGCCCATCAGGTTTTTTCCCAGTGCCCCGTCGGCCCATTCCCACCCTGGTTATATATTTCCTCTTGAATTATATAAACTGCCTATACATTAACAAGTTCATCAGATCATTCTAGGAAACTTACAGGACCGGAACATAAGGCACACCTGTAACAGTAAAGCTGCTGAGTCATGTGAGAAGTAAGGGAGCAGCCTTAAACCCTTAAGCTGGCCATAGATGCAAAGATCCGCTCGTTTGGCGACATTGCATTTGCAATACATGGTGCATTTTCACAGGACTTTCAGATTCTTAATGTGTGGGTGACAGGTCCACTTTAAATATTCTTGCTGCCATCTGAAACCATTCTCTCCTGTGGAGTGGAGAGGGCAAATTCACTAAAGTGCGAGCGCCTAATGCCAGTGCTTATTTGTCAGCGTGACGTCATTACACAACTTCGCCAATTTACTAACAGTGTCCCTGGTGAAAATTCACAAGCGAAGTAGATAGACTAGCGCAACTTTGCACCCTTACACCAGGCGAAGTTGCGCACTGATAAAGGGACATAACTATGCTAATTCACTAAGATGCCCATTTTACTGAACGTTACCTCTTGTGCTAGACTTTACTTTGCCAGGTCAGACCTGGCGAAGTTCAATACAACAGATAGGAGTTTGGGGAAAAAAACGCTGGCCTTTTACTTTTTTTTAGGGTGAGAGTCTGAAAAATAGAGTAATTTTTGGGGGGGGGTTACCCTCCTTCCCCCCTACATTTCTTAACATATGGCAACTCAACTATACAGTGGGCACATGTTTAGGGCAATAGGACAACTTTATTTAATTTATTAAAGGTTTCCTGGGCTTGTGTAGTGGAATGTAGTGGCTATAACATATACTTCTATTATACATTTAACTTCGCGCTGTATGCAAATTAGGCATTGCTAGCGTAAATGCACTTTGCCTACGATAGCGCAACTTCGCTGCTGTTTGCCTCCCTGAGCGGAAAATTGTATTTTAGTGAATTTGTGCAGTGCTGGCGAAACTACACCTGGCGAAGTGCGGCGAACATGGGCAAAGCCAATGCTAGCGCATTCTCGGCACTTAGTGAATTTGGCCCGTGGTGTCTTTTTCTAGTTACTTTATAGTGTGAATATTCACTTGTGCTATGGCCTGGAATCCACATTTTTGGGTTCATTTATATTTTAGATTTTATCACTTGGTTTTGGGGGGGTTAATTGAGTATACTACTAAAAGGTTAATAGCATATGCTTTATTTCCCTGTTACTAAGAGAAGGCTGCAATAAATACAGAAACTATTGTAACAGAACAAATAGCAAATATATATAACCTCTTTTCAAAGCAACTGCCAGCGATTCAGTTCTTTTTTCCGCCTGACTGCACCCTTCAGACTGCCTGTTTATCCCACATACTGCACATACCTCAGTAAGGCCTGTCACATTTTAATGAAAAGTATATACTCACATATCTACAGTATTATGAATACTTTCAATGTCACATTACAAGGTGGTATCCAACAAACAATGAGCCCAAGTCTTATAGTCCTGGTTTTACAGTATATGCATATTGATCCATACCGATCCATCCATACCAAACTATCTTGTCCATGTGCATCCTGGAACTTCATTATTCCCACAGTCGATATAAGTATTTTATTGTGGAGAGAAAATGATGGAATTAGTGATAATGTATTCCATTTTCACCTACTTTATTCATATCTGCATAAATGGAAACTTCCCAAGTCTTTCTGTAGATGGATTCATACAGATTAAGCACCACACACCCGCAATTTACTCACACTGCTTGTGGTGGTGCTGGATTTCCATAGACCAGGCAAGGTCCCTTAGCCACAGCAATACGAACGAATCAGATCCGCACACACTCTATTGCAGTTGGGGAATTTCCCCTTTTATTTCACCATCAACAGGTTCAACGTTTCGGGGGATAACCCTCCCTTCATCAGGATAACCTCACAAGTGCTGTGAACACCCCTTTATACACAAAACTCCTCCCTCTTATCCACAGTGCTCCAAATAATTGTGGCAATATACAACAAATCATGTTGCAGTTTTCAAGTCCATTTCCAGAGTCCAGTATTTTCCACATTACGTGACAATCCTTTACTCAAATACATTATCCAGGTACAAATTTCCATTAATATTATTGTTATAGTAAATTAGCAACATAATTAACAACATAGTAGAAATCATGACTACTCACAGGTGGTGGGGTTGTTACGTAGCCTTTTTTACTGTATGCCCCCACGGCCAGTCTCATCTGTGAAAGAAA
This sequence comes from Xenopus borealis, assembly GCA_024363595.1. Taxonomy (NCBI): domain Eukaryota; kingdom Metazoa; phylum Chordata; class Amphibia; order Anura; family Pipidae; genus Xenopus; species Xenopus borealis. The sequence goes on from CM044438.1 coordinate 70,930,571, forward strand.
GGAAACTCAAGTAAACATCACTATATACCTTTATAAAAACCATGTGAAACCCTTTGGCCACAGTATCTTCAGTTTCCAGATCCAAAAGGCCTCAAGTATCTGCCACCTCAATTGAGCAAAGTTATGTTTTACCTACGGGTAAGGCTAAATGAACACAAAAGTGTTATACGAAACTTTAAACCAGAAACTAAAGAGGAGGGTACAGAAATTGGCCAGAAAAAAAGAGAAATACAAAGATAGGTTTAAAAAAGAAACTTTATTGGCAAAACACTTTTTTGAGGTAAAACATGGCGTTGGAGCACTGTGGGTAAGAGGGAGGAGCTTTGGGTATAAAGGGGTGTTCATAGCACTTGTGAGGTTATCCTGATGAAGGGAGGGTTATGCCCCCGAAACGTTGAACCTGATGATGGTGAAATAAAAGGGGAAATTCCCCAACTGCAATAGAGTGTGTGCGGATCCGATTCGTTCGTATTTCTGTAGATGGAGACAACCACAGACTTCATACTATCCATGTACTGTATGTTTTTACATTTTTACATGAAAAATATTAATTTGCTAATTACTAATTTATCAGGTTACATATGCTAACGACTAAGTGCCATATTGTCCATGTCTTGTCACAATATATTTTTTGTCTTCTCTTGTACAGCTTGCAAATAAGAATATACTTAATAAGTTCAACAGAAACACCACTAGCATTACCAACATTGACTGATTGTATGTGCCCAACAGCTATCTCCTTAACAATGAAAATTAATATTAAAACTGCTACTGCTGCTAACCATATCATGTTATTTGCTTAAGGCCATAATATGTACATGTTAAGTATAAGCAAACAAAGTCATATAATCGGTTATTGCAAAGTCAAAACCTTCATATTCAAAGTCATAGTAAGTAAGTAAAGGTGAGAGAATACAACAACAACCCACCACATGCAAGTATTAGAATATACCATGATGGATTTGGATATAGACTGAATTATTCAAACCTGTATGTTGCTATTTACCTTAATGCCTTCTAAATGCACACGGAACAGGGGTAGACTCAACATGGATTTTCATCCATCTGGCATATCAGAGTATATGCAGTTTTCCATAATTCTTTTGTATGCTACAGCAATTGTGACATCTTCTGCAGATATCAGTGTTTGCCATGTTTGTACCCATACATGTACCTATGGCAAATGCCAGTGTTCACTAACAAGTTGCAGATACATTAAAATAACTGTCAGTGATGCACCCACATTGGCAACAGCTTTGCAATTAATATTAGTAGCAAACCCACAGTGATGCAGCTGCTATGGTAATCTTAATTTACTGTTTTGTCACCATTTGTATCTGGCAGCACCTACTAAAATAATTCATTTTACACATATAGACACATCTAATACATAATATTTACCATCAGATTTCCATCAAATAGTAGACATATTTCACTTTTCTGAAAAGCAGACATTTTGCCCCCTATGTTAGCAATGTGTATTACCTTGCCATATACAAGTCCCTGATATTTAAAATATCAGTATATATTTATTGAAACATACAAAGAATATGCACTTACAATGTGCTTATATTTGTATATATTTGTATATTTATATTTCTGCAAATGAATTTGAAAAATAATCCATCATAATCACCATATTAAAGTACAGCAGTAGGAAACATTTCAAGAATAAAAATGATAATGAATATACACCCTGTGCTACCCCCCCCCCCGCATGCTTTTGCTACAAAGAGAGTGTAGCGTTCGGTGTGTAGCAACTTGAGACTCTATTCATTTGAAAACAGTTTCCAAAGAGATTTTGTCCCATTTCAACAAGTAGTAACCAACCAAAAACAAAAAGCTGCTTGAACATTTTGCTGCCACTAAGTTGTTACTCTCATTCTGCCATTGATTTACATATTCCTGGGGAATCATTAAGCAAGGCAACTTGGTGGAGAATTTAGAGACAAGTCTGAGCACGTTGGTTCATGGGCACTATAATATATTGAGCAAAGAGAAATTCAGATAGTAACAAGAAGAGACAACCACTTCTAGACATTTACACTAAGCTGCCAGGTAAGGCAAATCTTTGCTTTATCCGTTTAACTCTTGTACCAGAAGAAATTCAAGTTACTGGTAATTATGCAGAGTTAATTAGGAATACTTAATTAATTAGTTAATTGGGAATACTTCATAACTGGTTGTTTTTAGTAATCATGCAGTTCAGTGCTTTGCTAGCGGGAAATGGGAAAACAGTCTATCATAGAACTCAATCATTACATTATGTACATTATGATTTGAGGTTCTGTACCAGTCCTGTAGCATAAGCTTTTAGCCATATTTGTGTTTAAGTTTTTGTTCTTCTTTAAACAACAAGTATATTGAATATGCACAAAAGCAGTAAATACAATCTGAGTAGAAAAACTAAGACGTTCTACTTGTTATCATCCACTTGCTGTTAAAGCTCGATTTCTTACGACAATCCCTACATAAAAGATGAAATTGCTATGTTCATATCGCTGAATGCATTGACCACCTTGACTTATTGTACTAAGGCATTCATATAGTCTGCCTCAACAAACCTGGCAGAGCCATCTTAACTGGTCACTGCAAAAATGTTGGAGCTTTATCCTTTTATGTTAAAGTTACTTTTCCCATTTTGGCAGAATGCATACACAAAGAATTTCATACTTGCATTCATCCAACTTGTTAAACTACAACTTCCTCCCATCACAGCATTCATCTCTTGGAATAAAAATAGTTCCTACATGCCATACACACTGTTCCACTAAACTGAGGCAACTACTGCCCATGAACCAGGAGTACATTAAAGGCATCCTGTCATGGGAAAATTTTTTTTTTCAAAATGTATCAGTTAATAGCGCTGTTCCAGAAGAATTCTGCATTGAAATCCATTTCTCAAAAGAGGAAACAGATTGTATTATATTTCATTTTGAAATCTGACATGGGGCTAGACATATTGTCAATTTCCCAGCTGCCCAAAGTCATGTGACTTGTGCTCTGATAAACTTCAATCACTCTTTACTGATGTACTGCAAGTTGGAGTTATATCACCCCCTCCCTTTCCCCCACCCAGCAGCCTAACAAAAGAACAATGAGAAGGTAACCAGATAACAGCTCCCTAACACAAGATAACAGCTGCCTGATAGATCTAAGAACAGCACTCAATAGTAAAAACCCATGTCCCACTGCGTACTATTCAGTTACATTGAGAAGGAAAAACAACAGCCTGCCAGAAAGCAGTTCCCTCCTAAAGTGCAGGCACAAGTCGCATGACGGGGGCAGCTGGGAAATTGGCAAAATGGCTAGCCCCATGTCAGATTTCAAAACTGAATATAAAAAAATCTGTTTGCTCTTTTGAGAAATGGATTTCAGTGCAGAAGTCTACTGGAGCAGCACTATTAACTGATGCGTTTTGAAAAAAACATATTTCCCATGACAGTTTCCCTTTAATAGTCCATACCCCTCCTAAGAGTGACCCTAAAGGGACTAATGGAGTCATTCATGCTGCACTATACAGTTAGTCTTTATTTCTTAATTTTTGGTCCTTTCTAAAATTATTTAGGATTCTATTTAGTTTAGGATTTCTGCAGCTTTCTGGTTCCTAGGGTTGACATTACACTAGCAACCAGGCAGTGGACAGACTAGTAGATAAGCAATTAAAAGTAGTGATAACCATACATATGTAGCGTCAAAGTTTTTGGCTTCGTGGTCAGTGACCCGCAGTATTGCCGAACAACCACATAACATTTTGAATTTCAGTCCGAAAAGAGAATACCCCCAAATCCTTCGGCAGACCTCTTCCCACACCTTTAAAACTTAAAGTCACTTCAAAATGATAGAGGGGGCTCATGGAACCCCCGGTCAGGTACCAGTCTTCTTCAAAAGCCCCAGTCCTACCCTGCTTAGAGTTAAAGCACACATTGGATTTTTACTGCTACGGGACTCTCATGGAAAACCATTTCAATCAAAGCACATGTAATGTCTATCACAGCTTTCATACAAAAAAAAAAAGACAACATTCTAGCTCTGCTGTACCATTGCAGAAATGCCTGCCTGTTACCACCAGTGCCTGCCATAAAGAGAATGTTTCTCAATGTTTTCTATGCAAATTGGTCAGAAGGGCTTAAAGGGGTTCAAACCTCCACAGTTCTCTTATAAATATAAATTGCTGGCCTACACTTTTGCAAACTACTTTTAAGGTCATGACAGGGAATTTCCTACCACTGATGACTGTATTATTTGTGCTTTTTTAACTGGCAGTGTGTACCAAACCAGAATAGTTCCATGTTAAAGGGATACTGTAATGGGGAAATCTTTTTTCAAAGTACATCAGTTAGTAGTGCTGCTCCAGCAGAATTCTGCATTGAAATCCATTTCTCAAAAGAGCAAACAGATTTTTTTATATTTCATTTTGAAATCTGACATGGGGCTAGACATATAGTCATGTGATTTGTGCTCTGATAAACTTCAGTCACTCTTTACTGCTGTACTGCATGTTGGAGTGATATCATCCCCCCCCCCCATCAGCCTAACAACAGAACAATGGGAAGGTAACCAGATAACAGCTCCCTAACACAAGATAACAGCTGCCTGATAGATCTAAGAACAGCACTCAATAGTAAAAACCCATGTCCCACTGCGTTCCATTCAGTTACATTGTGAAGGAAAAACAACAGCCTGCCAGAAAGCAGTTCCCTCCTAAAGTGCTGGCACAAGTCACATGACCAGGGGCAGCTGGGAAATTGACAAAATGGCTAGCCCCATGTCAGATTTCAAAACTGAATATGAAATAAATTTGTTTGCTCTTTTGAGAAATGGATTTCAGTGCAGAAGTCTGCTGGAGTAGCACTATTAAAGGGGTTGTCCACCTTCAAACAACCAGTTGTTTTCAGATAGATCACCATAAATAACGACTTTTTCCAATTACTGTCTATTTTCTATTTGTAACCATTTTACTAATATTGAAGTGTAAAGTGTCATTTTTCACCTTCAAAAGCAGCTTTGGAGGGGGGCGACCCCCCCCCCAACTGTTCTAAACTGATGCATTTAATGGATACATTTCTTGTCTTTGTTCCTGCTGAGCAGAATCTCTGGGTTTCATTAAAGGCAGCTGTTATAATTGATACAATAGTTGCTAATACTCCAGAGATGTTGCTGTGAAATGTATCAATTAAATGTTGCAAAATTGTATCAGTTTAGAGTCTGTGCCTGAATTACTGAGCTGCCAGACTCAAACACCAGAGACACCAACATTCAACTTTAAACTTAGATTTTGGAAAGACAGTAAAAAAATAAATAATGGAAAGTAATTGAAAAAAGTCTTTATTTATGGAGAACAATCTGAAAACCACTGAACAGAAAAACGTGTTTGGAAGGTGAAAATAACATGTTTTCCCATGACAGTATACCTTTAAAAATGCTGATATTAAGTACAACTCCATCTAATTAATTGTTTTCTGTAACCCAGGCAGGCTATTCGTCATTCACATAGTGCTTAACCTTCCAAACAAATGCTTGGTATAAAGCAGTTTAGCGGCATTTATTATAAATTGACTTGCATTTCAGCTCTTATTCAGTAAAGTCTCTCTGGGGCTTTCAGTAATTATAAGTCATACAGCTTAGATGCTTAGATTCAAAGTCAATTACGGTTATTGTATTTAGACTGAAAAGTAATTCTAGCCTCAACTAGTGTGACTTATTGGAGTTCACAAGCTTATTAATATCTTTCTATGACTAACACTGAGAAGTCTGAGGATACACTACAATAAATGAAGTTTAGTAATAATGAACCATTAAACGGCTTTTTTGAGTGAGGATTACAATAAATTGTGACCAATTATTTTCATTTATTGATTTGATTGATTCTGTAAGAGAGAAATTCTGTATGATGTTGGCAAATCCCATAAACATGGTAGGGGAAAACCATTGCTAAATATAATAAACATTTTTCCAAAATATAAATCTACATTTATTATATAGGTATAGGATGCATTATCCAGAAACCTGTTTTCCAGAAAGATCCAAATTACAGAAAGATTGTCTCCTACAGACTCCATTATAATTAAATGATCCAACTTTTTCTCTGTAGCAAAAAAACAGTACCTTTTACTTGATCCAAACTAAGATTGGGTTGATTTAGTGTTTACACGGTTATTAGGATGCAAATTACAGAAAGATCCATTATCCAGAAAACCCCAGGTCCCAAGCATTCTTGATATTAGGTCCCATATTTGCAGTGAAAACTTAAAGGAACAGTTCACTGTAACTCCAACTAATTATTTGACTTATTATTATTTGACTTATTTCTAGAGCAATGTTTTTTCACATTCTCAGTTGACTCAGTTCATAACAAAATATATACTAAATTATGTTTAACACCCAGCATAAATCTCATTCCAGATAACCTAGCAAGTACCAGTGTGTCTGCTTGCATTTAGTTTAGCTACAACAAATTTCCTTAGCGTGTCTTCTATTGGTGCCTGTTGCAATTGCAGCCAATGCAACTGTAGTTCCAGCCCAACCCTATCGCTACTGCTTTGTCTGGAAGTGGTGGTAGTTCTTTGTTTCCTCTGTGTCAATAGATGCATCTATTGATCTATACAGAAATATAAGAAGGCAGGTGTAAATGACACTTTAGAGGCTCATTTTAGTGGTTTTGGAAACCACAACTAAACTCACTACCTCTAAAACAACAAATGTCATGAAATTTATTTAGAAATGCATTGGATGATGCACTAAAAAATACAAAAACCTCTTAAAAATGTGAGTTTTTCCTGACAATTATAATCCAGAAAATCCAAAAACTCCAAGTCTAAATTGATTAAAAATGGTCCAATAGGATCTGAGCAGCTCCCAGTGACTTCTAGAGGACCTCGACAACTTTTACATGGTGGATTTTTTCCATGGTTTTCATGTTTAATAAATGTCAAATTTTAGAGCTTTTTATATAGAAAAGCCACAAATTTTGAGAGATTCATGAAAAAAAAGAAATTGTGTTGTTTGTTAAACGACCCCTTAACGTCAGTAAGTACTGCGCCCACTCTCACTTTCTGTCTCTCTGTCTCTCTCTCTCCCTCCCTCTGTATATATTCTAAAAGTGGGCTAAAAGAACAGCTCCTTGCCTTCCAAAACATATGCTATATTGCAAATGGTGGATAAAAAGGGGCAGATTCACTTATTTTAAGTGATTGTCAGTCCTCCTTTTGCGTTTGTCACGCTCATACTCAAGGCATTTAGGTGACAGGCATACATATACAGTATGTTTAAGTATAGTAGAATACCTGTAATCTTTTCATTTCATTGTAGAAGTCAAGATAATTAAATGGCAGGTCACCCATCACCATTATCAGAAGAGGTTCTGGCACAGTTCAACCAGACCATGGCTGCCGAGGTCACAGCTACTTCACGGAACAGGGCAGCCTCCATCTCTACACGAAGGAGCTCACATTCACATTCTGTTGATCTGTCTCCACGGCCTCTGCTGCGCCTGAGAAGTATAGATCAACGTTTACCTATTCTTTCTCGAAGGAGTTCAATTGTCAGCAATGCAAATGTACAATTTTCCCGCAAGAACTCTCTTTGTGCTCTGGTACCTGCCAAGCATTTGTGTCTTGGACCTTGGACCCATTATGGACGTGTGAGTTTTTCAGGGTTACCCCTATGCCAGCCAATCAAGGAAATTCAGTATGAAAACACCTACAAGACTGGTCCAGATAATGGCTGCAGATTCACACCACACAGAGTCCAACAGGTTCTGGAGACTACACTAAGCAGCTATCTGGGTGATACTAAGTACAGCCCACTGACTTGTGGACAACTGTCCCAAAGTCTTGCAGAACTAATACGCAGTAAGGTGAAGGACCTTATGCCTTCTCGCTACAAGGTAGTATGCAATGTAATTTTGGGCCAGATGGGTCAGCAAGGTATTAAGGTAGCAAGCCGTTCTCTGTGGGACCCACAGAATGATAACTTTGCCTCTGCTACATATGCTAATTCATCTCTGTTTGCCGTTGCTTTAGTACATGGTGTATATTATGAATAAATTCTAATACTGATATAATATTATTATGCAAACCAGAAGTCCACAGAAAATCCACTTTCACCACACCACCTAGATCTTCTCCAGTCTACACTTCCACCTAGGATTGACCAGTAAAAATGCTTAACATCAATATTACTAACAGGGCAGAAAAGTAAAAATTTAAGAAACCCAGTATTATTGGCAACCCTACTACCACCTCATCTGTCACCACTGGTCCACTCCCAGTGCACTGATCTACCTACACTCTGCTCCGTGATGTCACTGCCCCCACTGATGTCACACTTGTTTCCCCTCTTTGCAAAGAGCCCAGAATAGATACTTAAGATACATTTGTAACAATTTTGGAGAAGATTAGATGTTAGACCCACAGCTTAAAGGGCAATTTACCTTCATTAGTAAAACTGTAATAAAACATAAAAACTACAGAAATGTGTTCAAACATTCATAATCTGCCAAATTTTTTAAAATGGGAATGGTAATTAGGGGGTGTGGCTGCAAAAAGGGGTATGGCACTACATGCCAAATCTTTTTGTCTATCTGTCCGTTTCAAGAATGTTGGGAGGTATGTGAATGTTAAACACAGAGATGGCAACCCTAGTGATATGAGAAGCACAAAATCAGAGCTTACCTGTGAAATCCTGTATATTGTCTTTCTTGGCTGCCAGTCCGAAACTAATTAAAGTTTCTGAAGGTACTCTTTGATCGTTGTCAGCATTCTTTGCAGAGCATTCTCTGTTGAAGGAGCATAAATGCATAATGAGGATGAACTGCAATATCAGAAAACAGAAGGCAGACCCACAACATATTTAACCTGTGTGCATGTAGAAGTAGAAAGATGATGCCTGATAAAGGGGCAATATAAAACCTTTTTCAGCTTGAGTAAAATCACTGTGCTCACTGTTTGCCATGTTCAGTGCAGGAAACAAAAAAAGTATTTCTTAATTATTAATAATAATAATAATAATAATAATAATAATAATAATATGGATATTACAAACCCTCCCCAAAAAGTATTGTTGAATAAGGGGGTGAATGTTTTAAAGGGGATGTTCACCTTGCAAATATTTTTTTTCAGTTGAATTGTTTTCAAATTGTTCACCAAGAATTATTTTTTTTATTTTATAATTGCTGTCCATATTTAATTGTTGATCATTTTTCCAAAATTGATGTCTAAAGTAGAATATTCTTGTCTCTAGTTTTTCAGTCTGGCAGCTCAATAATCCAGGTACAGATTCTGTGTAGTATTAGCAACTATTGTATAAATTATAACAGCTGCCTTTAATGAATCTCAGGGATTCTGCGCAGCAGGGACAAACATAAGAAATGTATCAACTGATTTATCAATTTAGAAGAGTTGATGACCTCCCAAGAGCTGCTTCACAAAGACATAAGAAGGTGAAAAATTTCTGGTTAACGATCTGAAAACAACTGAACTGAAAAAAGTTATAGAAGGTGCACAATTTCTTTAAGTCATTCATTTAGTGAAATGGGAACAGATGGATTTGGAGACGCATTGGCAGAAGGGTGGTTTATAGGTTTATAAGGGTGGTATGCTGCCCAGCTGCAATATAAGCAGCTATTTAACTTGTCATTCGGGGGGGATCATACTTGCGAGGAGGGAGGGCAGGTGCAAGGACTTGGCCTAGGGCAGGAAAATTGGAAATCTGGGCCTGGGTTCGTATAGGTATACACCCTGGACTGCTGCATTTCGTAGCAAAGAGGAGCATCAGTCCAAGGTTAGCAATCATACACACTAGGCTAGGGGGTGCCTGACAAATTGTGTAGAAATAACCATAATCCATGGGAATTATTTCCATACTATTACTTGGTCAAACTTGTGGGCCCTTGGCATTGGTGCTTAATTAATGTAATAACATGCCATGTATAATCCAGGTATGAAAATGATGTAAATTATTGTATTAAATTGCCTATAAGTTATGTTAGTGTTAATGAAATAAATCATCTTGCTAACCACCATCCTCTTGCTTCACATTATACAGACTTTTTTTATCTTCTCTATATTGCTTTGTATTAATATGTGACAATTAGGGCTCCTACACACAGGCGTTTTTGACCTGCGCTCCCCTGCGTTGTGTTTGGCTGCGTTCAGCCGCAGGTCTAGACGAACCTCATTTTGTTCAATGAGGTTGTACCCACGAGACGCGTGTAAGCGCCGAACGCAGATTCGGCGCTTACATGCGTTCATGTGAGTACAGTCCCATTGAAAATAATTGAGTGCGTCTATACCTGCGCTTCCCTGCGTTTGAACGCAGCAAAACGCAAAGCAGGGGAGCGCAGGTAAAAACGCCCGTGTGTAGGAGCCCTTAGTCTTGGGATGTGGAACTTCCAATTACAGGAACCTGCTGTTACAGCACTACAAAATATGTTGGCGCTATAGAAATACACGTTAATAATAATAATAATAATACCTGCCCCCCTTAGTGGCAATAAATTCAGAGCAAGGCATGTATGTGTCTTAGCAATTTAAATAAAAGTGCAAAGCTGTATACCTCCAAATGCAACTCCACAGGGGTCTTTGAAAAGTGTAAAAACCAGGGCCCTACTCTAACAGTTAAGCTTTGTGCCTCTAATTTCAATTGCCCCAGTTAGATAAGTGAGATATTATAGGCCTCATTTCCAAAGTGCAGGCCAGGGTGCAAAGTATAAAATATGTGCGACATGAATGCAGTGCTGATTTTACCTAAAGTCTAAAAAACTAGGGCTAGGAATGTATTTTATATACTGAACTAAATGTTCCAAATGTTCAACAACCCGTGATTATCCATGCAGAGCAGAATAAACTGGTTTCTATGCTACAATGCAATTTGAATATAAATTACTGATCAACTTTGTACCATAAATTGTATATATAATACTGTATACTGAAAGTCTACCCCAAATTCACATAAATGACAGGAGTACAGAAGATGAAAATGCTGTGCTAGTGTAGAGAGAGCAACTCTATGGCACTCAAGATGGTATGGGCTGGGTGCAAGATGGGGGTGGCATCAGAAAGGCCCCCTCATGACAGCCAGTAGCCCAGAAATGCCCCTGATGGGGAGCCAGTGGAGGCATCTTCAGTCTCACAGCTCTTCACTGCTAGAGGGCTGTAATAAGGAGGAACATTTACAGCCCAATTCTTTGCTAAGGGTCTGTTCAAAAGTCAATGGCTTTTTGAATGCATGGGGCTGAGATAGGGGTAAAGTTTTAGTGGAACTCTAAAACAATGGAGTGGTACCAAAGATGAAAGAAATGAATGAACATCATGGTGTTGAAAGATAGGTGAGAGATCACTAATACAGGAACTGGACAGAAATTCTCATGGATAGTTTGAGACTGAGTGGAGCTTCTTAGGGCCCTGAACAGTGCCAGGCCAAGTTGACAGGGCACCCTGGCCAACTACTGTACGTCATCCCTCCTTGCAGGGCCGGATTTCACCTTGCGTCGCCCCTAAGACGGCAAGGGTCCTTCCATCCCCTCTTGTACAAATGCACGTATGTGTGCATGCATACTTTGCCTATTGGCACCTTGGTGCATTGCCAGATGGAGCGACTGGGCGGCATGCTGCCCCTGAAATTGTGCCATTCTAGGCCCGGGCTTTTATGGCCTCACCACAAATCTGGGCCTGCCTCCTTGTGTACACCTGCAAGAAAGCATACATGTGCATGCACAGAAGTGTGAACACACCGTCTATACAGCAATTGCTGTAAAAGGGTCCAAAATAGAGGAAGGGTTGACAGCTTTTCTGGAAAAAAAATACCGGCCTTCCTATATATTTATCTTTTTTCCTTATTAATAACATTGGTATCCGACATCATTTTTACCGGTCAGGCCAGTAAAATACTGGCCAAGTGACAAGCCTAGGTACATGTCTAGTGACCCTCTACCTTTACACCCTAGGCATGTGCCTCTTCTGTCTAACGCTAGTTCTGGCCCTGGAAGCAGTTCTTGGTGAAGCCCATGGAAACTGTAGAATGCAGAGTTATTACTAGCAGGGCACAATTATGGCAAGAAGAAAACAGCATGGAGGGATGGCAAAGGGGTGGTTAGAAAGAGTAAAGAACATAAAACTACCAAGAAGAAATCAGGCACCACGGTTTAAATATTACATCCCCTTAACCAGTTTAGTTGCTCAAATTTGTACTCTGGCCTATAAAGATGCAAAATAATGTATTCATCCCTTCATGTCCTATTTTTAATTTTTTTGCAATCCAGTACTTAAAGGGATCCTGTCATGGGAAACAATTTTTTTTTTCAAAATGCATCAGTTAATAGTGCTGTTCCAGAAGAATTCTGCACTGAAATCCATTTCTCAAAAGAGCAAACAGATTTTTTTTATATTCAGCTTTGAAATCTGACATGGGGCTAGACATTTTGTCAATTTCCCAGCTGCCCCTGGTCATGTGACTTGTGCTCTGATAAATTTCAATCACTCTTTACTGCTGTACTGCAAGTTGGAGTGATATCACCCCCTCCCTTCCCCCCACCCAGCAGCCTAACAACAGAACAATGGGAAGGTAACCAGATAACAGCTCCCTAACACAAGATAACAGGTTCCTGGTAAATCTAAGAACAACACTTAATAGTAAAACCCACGTCCCACTGCGTACTATTCAGTTACATTGAGAAGGAAAAACAACAGCCTGCCAGAAAGCAGTTCCCTCCTAAAGTGCTGTCACAAGTCACATGACCGGGGCAGCTGGGAAATTGGCAAAACGTCTAGCCCAATGTCAGATTTCAAAATGAAATATAAAAAAAATCTGGTTGCTCTTTTGAGAAATGGAATTCAGTGCAGAATTCTGCTGGAGCAGCACAACTGATACATTTTGGGAAAAAAAACATGTCTTCCCATGACAGTATCCCTTTAATTTGCATTAGTAGCCACAATGCCTCTTGTTGGAAAAGACTGTGAATGTTGAATTTAGTGGAGACTTTTTCAACCCTTTCCTCTCCCAACTCATCTTGCTTCATGGCTCAAACAGCAGGAGTCCTGGGACTGGAGCAAAGACTAGTGTGGGGGGTGCAGCTTCAGCATTAGACAATAATGAAAACATCCATTTAGCTGCTTTAAAGAAAACTCAAAAATCTGGTTTGTCGAACCCCATTAAGGTGTGTTGGAGGCAAAACATTTGGTGGAAAAAATATTGAGGGACAGTACAGAGTATTTGCAATATAAAGTACTCTTATTTAGGAAGATTATGCTAAAGGCTTAAAGGGGTTATTCACCTTCCAAGCACTTTTTCCCCCAATTCAGTTGCTTTCAGATTGTTCTAGCGTGAGAGCAAAGAATAATTTACAAGATACATCATAAAAAAAAGAAATACATCAGCGATTATGTGTCAGGCAGCACCTAGCTTAAACAGCTTAGAATTTAACTTAAAGTTTTTTTTGGGATGCAGAAATAATCTTTTCATCTTTTTTCTGCCTGTAAATACCAGTCACAATCTTCTGTCTCAGTCAACTGCAAATTCAAGTCACACCATCCAGTGTGTAGCTCTTGTAGGGTGTGCAAAACAGAACTGCTCCTCCAAATCCTTTTTTGGCACTCAAGAAGCCCAAGGACACAGCAGCAATCAAAGCCCACTTAAGCACATCTAGGGCCCAAATCTTTTACAGCATTCGAAAGGCTGACACCAAACCTGCTTCCATGCATGGCAGCCTCTTGTCAGTATTTTATCAAACCAGCAAAGTGCTAAAAATAAAAATCAAGTATTGCACACACATGTTAATGTGAAGTCAGCTAACCTGCAGACTATTGGTGTCAACCAGAAATTATGCTTGTGCATCATGTGCACCACCAACGTCAGCCATGATGCTCACAATGCCTAGCACACAAGCCAGCCAATGGACATGCTACCTATGGATTGGTTGGAATGAGTAGCTAGCAAACACACATGCAATTCACCAGCACAAAAGCCAGATACAACATGTGCAGCTCAGCAGCTTACAAAATAACTGGCAAACAAACCAACAAACATGCATGCGACCACAGATGCAGAAGCCAGCTTCCATTTCTGCAGTCACAGGCAACCAAGCCAACTGCTGTGCAAACCACTGGAGCTGAAGCCACCTCACTTGCAACCCGATGCACATAACAGGCTGCCATGGGGGGGGGGGGGGGGGGACAGGGAGTACAGCTGTACCAAATGGTTTGACGAGTTATGGGGGGGCCTCCCATGCTGCATTTGTATTGACAACATCTAACATTCCAGTTACTTGCCTTAGATTCGGCGCACAGGTGTGACAGCTGCAATTTATCTCAGAGCTTTCGTAACGGATGCTATCACAGGTAAAAGCACTTGTGCAGTTCTACCCTTAGGCTCTTTGAGGGTTGCCAACTAACCCCTTTAATACTAGCCACATATTAAATCCACATACTCCATGGCAAGTTAGAAATGAAGTTAGATGCACAAAAACACTGAAGTAACTTATATGCAGCATGCATCTCAATTAATTGCTAACTAAACAGAGGATTTGTAGACAATAAGTGGCCAGTATTAAAGGGGTGAGGCCAACTAGCCAATATCCATACCCATGGTCCTTTATCAAAAACTTCTGAACACATACATCCTAAATCATGTTCATTTTAGTATAAGTTTGCTAAAACCTTGCAAAACCTTAGAAGCAGGTTAAATTAAGAACAGGAAGGATGGTGGTAATGCCCATACCGGTTTTTCTTCCCAATAAGAAACAGTTTCATTCTTTGTCATAAAGCAAAAGGGGTAAGTCAGCGCAGGGCTAAGACCATGGGTATGCCCACACCTACATTATCTATTGCGCATCTTGGGACGTCAGGTAAATTCTTCTCCATTAACTGGGTACCAGACCTCTGCTCCAATAAAGCATTAAACAAACAAACAAAAACAAACTGTTTCACTTCCATCAAGATTCACCCAAGAAGTGAGTATGGAGATCTTATTACCTTTTCTAGCAGGACAAGAAAGGGGGAGGTGGACACACAACAATGGTGAGGATGAAGTCAGTTGGTCTAAGGGTAAGGACACACGAGGCGATTTATCGCCAGCGTTTTTAAAAAGCAAATCGCGGCGACATGTCGCTCGTTTTGTCTCAGCACAAAACCATATGAAAGACGCCAGCTACTGTGCACACAGCGCGTTTGTGAATCGCCTGTAGCTCCAAAACGCACTGAGACCCTTTTCCGAGCGATTCATCAGAAATAGCATGTACTTAGAAAAGCACTGAAATCTCCTAGACACGCACACACATACAGATAAGTAGCAGCGATTGTATTCAAATTACACTGCGCAATGACGCAAGAACGTAAAGGCGCAGGAATACAAAGACGCTAGGTTACAGCGGGAAGCACAAACGCTCGAGGAGAGACGCAGAGACAACACGCCGAACAAAACTCGGACGAAAACACGCTGGAAAATGCCTTTTTTGAAGCACTTTTTTGATAGACAGGCTAATTGAGCTGGTTGAGGAACGCCGAGAGCACGTGGGTGGAGCACGTACCGCACAGAGCAATGGGATACAAATCGCTCTGTGCAAATTGTCGCTGGGAATCGCCTGTTCGAAAAAGACGATCGCCTTGTCGCCGCGATTTGCTTTTTAAAACCGCTGGCGACAAAACGCCTTGTGTGTCCTTACCCTTATAGGTCATGCTAAAACTGCCTATCTGTACTGACATAGAAGGGACACAGTAGGAGACACTTTGAACTTGCAGTTTAATACACTTCCAAAAAGCCCATAGGAGTGAATAGAACGCGGGCGAGTTTTTATTTATTAAATTTGTACTGACATTGATAAATCTGCCCCTAAAAGCATTTCTTTTTCAGCAATTGCTTTTAAACAGAACATCAACCTTCCTGCAACACATGGGAAGATCTTCAACAAAATAATGTTATACTCAAAACATAGCAAACCAGTGATACAACTTATCTATGTTGCACAAGTATCAACATGTTAAAAATTATTCAATTTGATAGCCTAGCAAGCATATCCCATGGATGTCATATATCCATGAAAGATGGAATCAGCAGCTTTGTTAAAACATTACAAGTAAAGGAATGGGTTCATATAACTGATCAGCAACATTGGCATTTACCTGTATGTATTTGTCTTGAAGTGATTCACTTAAGCACAATTATTCGCACATGGACAATTACTAAATATGTGAGTGCTGTCATGCCTACGTCCATTTGCCTTGATCAGTATGGAAAGTTAGCAGTTTATCAGAATCTTATTGTTTTAGGTTACTGGAGCTTTAAATGAAAATTTAGAATGATGTAGACTAGTGCTGTCCAACTTCTGTGTTACAGAGGGCCGAAATTTTCTGGTCTACATAGTGGAGGGCCAATAATGGAAGCCAGTGTTGACCACTCACTGTTTTTATACCACACCCACTTTAAACCAGACCCATGTCCACATTAATTGTGGTAGCACACCGAAAAACAAAATGGTTGGTGCTCACTGCAGGCATATCACTCATGTGAAAAAAGTTGTATTTCCCTTAAATCCATATGCCTCCTCTTCCCCTGTAGATAACATAGCACCCCCAGCACATGATTAAACACCTTAAGGGCCCCTAACAATAGTTTATTTTCAAATGCCAACAAACCCCCAGAACAAATACCATGCTTATGTTCCACAGGCAGAGCAGGGCACATACAGGCAGAGCAGGGCACATACAGGCAGAGTAAGTCACACACAGGCAGCATAGGGAAAGCAGAATAGAGCAGGAGACAGAGAAACCACTGTAAGATGTTCTGCATACAGTGCGGATGCCCCATTAGCATTTTGTATAAAGTATGAACAGGTGAACAATGTGGGCAACTTAAGGGCCCTTACACACGGGCGTTTTGGACCTGCGCTCCCCTGCCTTGCGTTTGGCTGCGTTCAGCCACAGGGGAGCGCAGGTCTAGACGCACCCGATTCTTTTCAATGAGGCTGTACCCACGAGAACGCACGATTCAGACGCAGCATGTTGCGTCTGAATCTGCGTTCGGCGCTTACACGCGTCTCGTGGGTACAACGCCATTGAAACTAATGAGGTGCGTCTAGACCTGCAAGTGCAGGTCCAAAACACCAGTGTGTAAGGGCCCTAAGTCTGGGTCTCAGGTGTGTACAGGACAGGGCTTTAGGGGTGTTAATGTGTTACAAGTGTGAACAATGCAGGGCGATTACAGGTGTGAGCAATACATGGGATTAGTCTGAATTTGAGGTGTAAACAATGCAGAGGCCAGTTAATCTCTGTAGTGATA
>CM044438.1:70950973-70977635 GCA_024363595.1 Xenopus borealis
AAAAAAAAAAAAAAAAAAACAGTGAGAGTTATGAGATCAACCCATATGCATTACAGGATCTTTGGCAGAAACGGGGGAAGAAAAAAAAAAAGCCACCCATCCAGGCAACATATTTTCCTTCCTTTACATTTTAGTGAGGACCCATTTTAAAAATAAAATGCTGCTTAATAGGTAATGTGAAAATTAAAACCGCCTTTGGTATTTAGTGCGATTGCGGAGTAAATAGGGGAGGGGGGGTGGAGTGTCATATGTGCATTTAACACTTACTTCCTCTGAGCTGCAACATTCTAGGTCTGGTACATCTTGCAGGATAAAATACTGGGACAAATGCAAGCAAGGTTTAGCATATTCAAAAACATACCCTTCCTGTGCATGCAATATTAAAAAGTTGTTCCTCAGCAATACAGAAGAGCCAACATAACAGTTGTCACTGACTGATAAGTGATTAGGATAAAGATTCACCAGCCTTCATATGGACAAAGCATTCACCTTTCAAAGTATTTGGACAAAGCCAGACAGACAGATCTAAAATTGCCAAATATTACATTAAATAAGATTTGGGTAGGTCTATTGATTGAAATGATACACAACTGTAGTGTTTTGCTTTTCAAACTCACACAAAGTGTTACAGAATGCTGGTCTGCTTTGTGGTCCGTCACACAGTCAATAAATTTAACCAATACATTGCAAACATGAAATAATATTGTGGACAAAGTAGGCATTATGGTCATGTCAATATGAACACATTGTCTGAAAAGGGTTTTTGTAGCAGCAGGTGGCCAAAGAAACTGGTTTATCCTCTAAATTTTGGAATTCAATTCAGACCTGGCAGCTGCTGGTTCCTTTGTATAAAGTATGTGCATGTAGTGGGGGAGGGACACAGAGCCACCAGGGTTAAAGGTACGTTTTGTGACACTAGAAGCTAGATATCTTAAATAACCTGTTCTGAAGATCCCCACTTTGATCATTCAAAAATATATTTTGCGGCTTTTCCACGCCCAAGCCTTTTTAAGCTTCAGAATCCTTGAAGCATGTTCATCAAAAAATGTGTTGGCCACTGGAAGCTGCCAAAAATTGGCTTGTCTAAATTAAAAATTTCAACTGGCACTTTAGTATGGCAGGATATAACCAAAGTTCACTATAACAAATTAAAACCTCCTCATATGAAATGTATTTCACAGGCCAGTTTGAGAAGAAATCTGTCATGCTGGACTTAAGAGATTCCGATACAGCTGGAAAATAGCTTTAGGACCCTCTGCAATGAGAAGATGCTGCATTAGAAGAAACTGAAGTCCTTCCACACTGGGATCCCATTACACAATAGTTTTAAGTTTCTTAGAAGGATCTGTCAAGACCCTTAAGTTGCCGTTGACCTTGGCCTGTGAATAAGGTCAGAAAACACCTGCAGGAAGTGGCATTTGCATGGTCATGTAAGAACAAGAAACAAGCACAAAGCCTGTACCCATGTCCATTAGGATAAATTGCAAATTAAAACAAGACTAAGTACAAGTGATGCAAAAGTTCTCCAATCTAGGACTCTGCCTTTTGCTGTAGCAGTTTCACAGTGTATCTTAAGCGATGGTACATTTCAGAACTACAGCCAGTTTGTGCAAGGGTGCTCAGGAGAAATGTCTGAGAATTACAATCTCTGTTGATGTATATAAGCAGGTAAGAATCCTGAGGCTTGCAGAGGATAATTTTAGTGTGGTCATTGTAAAAGTTCACCTACAAGAGAAAGGGGGTAAAAAACATCAAAATAAGCGTCAATGGAAGGACAATAGCCATTGGTACTAACAGACAGGAATGCTAGCAATTATTCGTGCCAAATTAAAATTTGATCTTTTAAAGGAGATTTACATTTTATTACTCTCTATAGTTCGTTAGTTGAAGCTCTAAACTATACACAACTGTAACACTAAGCTCACTTTTATATTCCCAGCAAAGTGCTTTTTAGAGCTACTTTGCAAAAAAAAAAAGAAAAAAAAGTTGCCCTTCACAGCTACGTCCCTTGTATAAGGATATGTCAAAAGGGCATTAGTTAGGAGGGGCTTCTTTCTACAGAGTCCTGACACTTTGCCCTCCTGTATTCACATTAGAACTGGACAAATATAATTGTAGACTATAAGCTTACCTGTAGTGTACCATTGCTGAAAAGCATCAACAGGGCATGTTCGGTTTTCACCCATTGCAGAAGTAATAATGGGACCTGGCTTCCTTCTTCATGGCATGGAAGGTCACCTCCCTGAAAATAGTTATTTCTGTTTAGTAATAGTGGATATCATTAGTGCCAAAACATAGGACACTTGGCGCAAACAAGCAAGATGGCACTACTTAAACAAATATTTAGTATAGTTTGCATTTATAAATGCTTCATTGTATTAGGAATACCATCTCTTGTTAGTGCATGCTCACCCTCATTAGATTTTTTTCCATGTATGTGGCAAAGTACTGTAAAATGCTCATCTGTCCCTGCAACTGCTCCGGAACAGTAGATGTTGGGAATACAAAGTGGCGGCTATTTGTGAGGTTGTAGTGCACATGTCTGTGGTAGGAGATTTGAAAAAAAATAAATAAATAAATAAGTGAAAGAAGAAAACAATGTACAACAGGTTAGTACATGTGCTTAATCAGTTATACATCGATGACCAAAGGCAATGCCTTTCACATGTTTTATAAACCAGGCATATTCTATAGACTACATAGGGTTCAAGTCCCCACTGTATACAGATTTTTAAATATGAAAAATTCACAACAATAAAATTTCAGAAATCATGTTGGTACTGCAGACCTTATAAATGCAAGCTCAAAGCACCAAAATGGATGCACAACAGACATCCTTTCGAAAGAATTTTTTCCTATACATGTTCCTAAAAACTTCGTTATCAATGGATCTCTTTACCCAGCTCTGATTAATTGTGGACAAGTACAAGAGAACCCTGAAACTAATCGAAAATATACACCTGGCTGCCTTGTGCACCAATCATGCAGAAGGCAAGATAGCTGTTCCAGATACCAGACATTAATTCGTCCATGCCCAAAATGACTACTAAATATGTTATAGGTTCACAAAAATCCCCATAAGTCCAGTCTTAAAATGTTATGGCATTCCGATCAAACTAAAAATGCCTTTACTTTCAGATAATGGAGGGCCATTTTATAAACTGTAGCTTCAGGGCTATGGATTGCTTTCTAGCTGAAGAATAAAAAACAAAAAAACACCCAAAAAAAACAAAAACAATTACCGATTGTTTGCTATGGGTTAATGCATGGGTACCAATTTGCCCAGTATTTATAGAGGAGCCCCACTGATCAGAATCTACTTAAGATACTACAAAATAGTGAGCATTAGTTTTAAATCACTGCTTCTCAATCATAATACAAATGTAACAGCCTTAAAAACTGTGCAGGATATTTATGGATCGATCAAAAATCAGACATGTAAATTTGCACATTTCAGTTAAAAAAAAAATAAGAAACCCCCCAACAACATCAAGTCTTTACTTATGTTACGGACATACACCCTACTCATGCCACTTCCCATTTCCTTTAAGTATAGATAATTTGATCTAATGTAAAATATTAAGAAAACTATCATACAAGTACAACTACATATATTGAAATCAATGAAGACCCAGAAACAAGATTCCAAGGAATCGCAGTTGAACATGCTCAATAAAATTAACATTGCATTCAAGTATCAAAGTAATCTGAACAAATCCTTCAACTGTATCTGACCAGGAATGTTTTTGCTCCAACCAACAGTAAAATAAACAGAACCAGATCATACCTGCGATGAGCGGGAAGCACCATGTGGGTTCCACTGTTAAAGAGAACTCCTATACTGCGGTTGGACAGCTGATAGCCAAAGCCATATTTGTTTGAGTAATCAACCCATTTGCTAACCCAGACAAAATGCTCAGGTTTTTCCAGGCTGGAAGGATTCCCCTGAACTGGAAGAAATGACAGATTAAGAGATTATAATTGCACAAAGTAACAGAAACATCAGTTTGTATTATGACTGAACAGTTTACCTGCTGGCATAGAGGACAAACAATCCTTTAAAATTGCAAGGGCAGTCTCCATCACCAAAGCAGCTGTGACACAGTCTTCAAGTGCTGTAAAGAGCAAAAAAAAAAAAAAATCTTAAATTATATCCATACATAGCCAATTGATCTAGGAAGAAAGATGGTCATTGATATGCTATAAAAGACTATTACATGAATTGTTCAGTGTCATGATACAGGCCTGTAATAGCTAATAAAACAGGCCAAGGTATCATGAAAAGCATTTCTGACTAAATTAGACACATAACAGGCCTCTCTTCACTAAGGTCTGGAGTTAGCCATGTGTAACCGGATCACAACCTCTTATGCCCTTCTCCAAGCCCTGGCTGATAAACTAACAGGAGGGAAAACTCAAGGAGGGAGAACTTAAAGTTCACACAAAGGCTTCTCACAGGTGAAGGGAAGGTCACAAATAACACAACCAAAAACATATTCATCCTCACAGAACCCAGACCTGTTGTACCAACAGTGTTAAAAACTGGTGATGGGTTCAAAGTAATATTGGTTTTCAGATGAGACCAAACATGACTAGGTTTGGTACTCTGTTTATCAGATGTGAATATCGGGGCAGGGGCAGGTCACACAGTATTGATGTTTAGTATCTATGGAATCCAGGAGAGAATTCATAACCAATGAATATAATATCATATCTCTCCTATGTTCCTATAGGGAATTATGATCATTGTATTCTTGGTCCAGTTGCTTCTCCCAGGAGGTCATAAAAACTCAGTCTGTGTCCTGCTAGGCCACGCCCCCTTACATTCCTGAGGGAGGGGGAGTGTGCAGTTACCTGATGCCCTGAAATCACTGATAAATAGTCAGCTCTTCTGACTAAGAGTTGGATTTACTTTGGAGGACCAATTGCGATTGGAAGTTTACCCGTTTGTTTCCCCTTGCCTCCAGGACCAGGAATTCTATATCTTGAAGCTAAGTATAGGTTTTCCATGTTTTCCCTTTTTATTTTATAACTGTTTGTATTATTGATTGTATGTCTCTTTTTGTAATATCATTTTTGTTAACTGCACTGTTATACCTTTTATAATATTAAAATTATAACTTAATAAGTTTGTCGTTGGTGCTCTAAAAGAACCTAGCCTGAAAGAGAGTAATCGTGAGCCTTAACCCTCTCCATGCTGAATGGGAATGCTAGTCTGTATGTATGCTAGTTAACCATTTGAGTGCTGGTAGGAAGTGTGTGTTTGAATTAACCCCTTCACTACTAGAATACCTGGTTTCTCTCAACACCAGTGTGAAGTTGGGAGTGGTGGCAGCAAGTTGTGTGTGTTTGTGGGTGTTGGTTGGTGTTTGGGGTGCTGTTCTGCTAGTCTAACCTGTGCGTAAGGTGGGTGAGAGACTGAGTGAGTGACCCCTGACAGCCACACCTGAAGTCACGTGCGGTTGGGAGTACCGTGTCCGTGACATTCCGTATAAAAATAAAAACTGGGAAAATAGATAGGAATGGATAAACGGCATGTATAAAAGCTTAAGTGATTGGATGTCTTGACATAATAGCCAGAACATCAATTCCTGTTTTGCAGCACTCTGTTTCCACAGATTGGTTACTGCAAATCTGTAAATGGGGGGCACATGGCTCATAATTATTTGCTTTTGAGTCTGAGCTGCATGCTAAGGATCAATTGCAAACTCACGTCCCATGTGTCCCCTCAAGTGTTACAGCTAAAAACCACGAAGTAGTGTTCTGCCTAGAATGTTTGACATCTAGGCATATTTATTTTGCACAGCCTTTTTACCCAGTTTTTATTTTTACACCGAACGGTTCCTTTAAGATCCTGTTGTGAGTCAAATGTGTTGGCTCACAAACACTCCCTACATGCAGTCACATATGCTTACCATCACTACTGCTGACCAAGCTGCCACGAATAGAACGAGACACAGATTTCCCAGAAGCTTCTTCTGTTAAAGTGTCCACAGGGCTGGAGTAGCCAGTAACCACATGACTAGTAACTGGGGCAACCTAAGTACAAACGCATAGAAACATTTAAAGGTGGGGGCTTTCCATACTACCCACAACAAAGGACAAGCTCTCCAATAGAGATCTTAGAAGTTTGTCAATCAGATAAACCACAACAGTATGGTTACCAAGAGCAACCAATGAGCAATTAATGTTTAACTGTCCACAACAATTTCAAAGATTAAAAGATAAATTCTCATATGGTTTAGAGTAGATATAGAACAGGTAGGGAATTCTGTGACTCCCAAGAACTTTATCCCCAACTTAGCACCCAAGGACTCCCACATACAAAGCATTTTACCTCATTTCCATCCACAGTCTTGTAACTCAGCTGCCTGCAGATGGATGTTTTTACCAGTCCTGTGACCAACTTAGAGATATCATCTTTTCCATCAGTGGGACTTTTCTTTGCTGCAAAAAATAAAAAACCACCACAAAATAAGGTAAGGTCACACAAAAGTCAACAAATGAAAGAAAATCAGGTTTGTCTGAACAGATTCTAGCAAAATAATTGACGGACATTCTGAAAAGTAATCTTGCCATTCATCTCAAGGTTATAAGTGAAAACATGGCTAGTTTAACTACAAACACATATACCACAAAAAGGCATAGCAAGTACAGACTCCTGACCATTTATCTTTATCTAGAGTGATCTGTAGCCATATACCTTTAGATTTGTTTTTGCCAAACAAGCTTTTGGCAACTTTAGTGAAGAGGCTCTTTGCAGGATTGGGTGGATGAAGGTCAGGAACCATCACGCAACTGCTTGGGGGAAGCTTATCTGGAGTGTAACCCTAAAATAAATCAATCAAAATTAGACCTTGTCAATTAGGGATATTCACGTTCTTACTGCACGAATGTAACCACACCACTGATCTATGGGACAATACCTTTGTAAAGAATTCATGCTCTAGAATCTGGTCAAGTGTAAGTCGCTCTCCAGGGGAGCGTTTTAGTATTCCCATGAGAAGATTCTTTGCAGCAGAGGACAGACAGGCTGGTAAGGTATATTTCACCTGTTTTATACAGCGGTAGGTTTCCTTTAGATCAGATGTCTCAAATGGTGGGGTTCCACAGAGCAATGTATACCTGAAAACAGCAAGAGTGTTGTTGTTTTGAAGGATCTGCACTTCAGGGTTATCGGTGAATCAAAAACTTTGGTTTAAAATAATGTTGGCAATTTACAACAAGAGTTGCAGTTACTATATTTATTACTGGTCTAAAAAAGTTTGCAAGACCACTGTACATATGCACAAATCAGTTTAGTTACTTTAGGTACCAGCACTGCAGCAATAGAAGCACAAGACATGCCACTAAATATGTTAACAGTTATGAAAGACTCCACCTACACATTAAAAGCAAAAGCCTAAACAAAGACATGCAAAGTAAAATAAAGTTTACGGCTACTGGTTTCCTGTGTGACAGTCAGTTTTCCCATAACTTACTGGTCTTTTAAACCACTGTCAATAGTTAAATATTTAGCTTTACAGTGGTTTTACATAACAAGCAACCACAAAAACACTGAAAAAGTGCTGCTTAGCCCCTAAGGCCAGGTACTTGTATGTTAATACAAAAGGATACAGGCATAAGATTGTTTTATTATGTTATTAGCCCCCGGAGATAGGTTTGTATGCAGGAGAGATCCACAACAGGGGAATACAGGGTAAAACGCCCTGTACAAAAGCCCTGGGTGCTGCTTGAGTGATAACTGCCTGGACCTATTATTATTATTATTAACATGTATTTCTATAGCGCCAACTTGTTGCGTAGTGCTGACCTATCATTTTGAGAATTAAAGCTAGTGGAATGACAGTTTGGTAAAGTTCCTCTCCTTGTCCCATATGCCATTACCATTAAATCTCAAATCTGATGAGGTATAGGGACTTGGACTCAAGGTAGATTTGGCTTTCCATATGTGGGGCCAATAATATTGTCTATTAGGCCCTATGATAGCCACTTAAAGGGGTTGTGATATTCGGAGGCAAATTGCAATTGGTTTTCATCTGATTATTTTATTTATTTTAAGTTATTTAGCTTTTTATTCAGCAGCTCTCCAGTCCAAGCTACCCTAGTAACCATGCACTGATTTGAATAAGAAACTGGATTATTAGTAGAGGGCCTGAAAAAGAGAGAGGAGTAATAAATGAACAATACATTTTTAGCAGTACAGAACATTTGTTTAGATTGGGTCAGACTCCCATTTGAAAGCAGGAAAGAATGAAAAGACAAATAAATAATGAAGACTAATTGAAGAGTTGCTTGGAATTGGCCATTCTATAACATACTAAAAGTTAATGTAAAGGTGACCCACCCTTTTAACAGGTTGCACATGCGCTTGGGAGATTTTTACCCAAGAACCATAGATGGTGTAGCACTGATCCCATGCACTGTTCCACCAAGGTCACAGTTATATGAAGCCATACTTAAATAAAACCCCATAAAAATAAAACCCAATATTAAGCATGCAAATCTGGAAGTTTTGGATGAATGATTACTTGCTGTTCAGGATGGTCACAGAAGCACATTAAACCGAATAATTACATTATGCTGCAAAATGTCACTAGTAAGCTTGTGTTAGAACATTGTTTTTTAATAACTTACATGACACATCCTAGAGACCATATGTCAGATTCTGGTCCATGCCCCTGCCTGTAGAGAACTTCAGGTGCCAAGTAGTTTGGTGTTCCACATATAGTCCTAAATAAAGATGAATTATCAAAAGTCAGGGGTTAGATAAAAACTACTTGGTATCTAGACAGTTTGGACTTTTTTCCCTAATTTTACTGTACACTATTAAATTTATAATTTCTGAATATAATGTATCCGTCAATCAAGAAATTTGGCAAGATTGTTCACAGTACTCACTTCTTTCTCTGCTCCAGTGGCTCCAAACGGGCAGCTAATCCAAAGTCTCCAACTTTTAGTTCCATGCTTTCATCGATGAAGAAATTACCTGGATCAAAATAGCATTAAAGTTCAGAATTCCAAATACCACAGGAAAAAATGCATTTCATATCTAAAGCTCTTGGCATACATGGTATTTTAAGAGGTCTGCATACCTAGTTTCAAGTCTCTGTGCAGGATGCCTTTAAGGTGCAAATACTTCAATCCAGAAATTATCTGTTTCAAAAAATACCGCACTTCTGGTTCTAGTAGTGTGTGCCGGGCTTTCCAGATGTGGGCAAGAGACTAAACAGGAGCAAGTAATTTAAAAAGAAAAACATGTAAAAGAATTAAATGATGGGGGGCAAAAAAAAAAATAAAAAAAACACACTGAGAAATCCATGGGATTAGCATGTTACCACACAGGGATAAACTCCCAATAAATCCTTAAATAATACCATATTCCTTTACAAACATTTATTCAGGAAATTACATAATATCATATCAAAATCTAAGGGCATCTTTAGAAGATTTAGGATATAGTGACCAGATCTACTACACTTTTAGCAAGGCTCCAACTCATAATTTAGAACAAAAGGCTTTTTAAAAACAACTGCCCTCCATAAAAGGGGCAGAACAGCTGGTTGTCATTTTAACTGGAGGCCAGATTATATTGTATATTCTGTGTATGGAGTTCACAGGAAACTTTAGCAAGTTCTGCCCCACTGTCAAACCATATGATCCAAGAATATACAAAGATCATAATGATGCATCAAACAATGCATAAAAGGAATCTGGTTATTTTGCAAAGGAATTCTACATATTCAAAAACTTGAATTTACTTTGTATCAACACTACTGTACTTGTATACACTTGAGCTCAGGAATGTTTAAGCACAAAGATTGTGGACAATCACAGAATTTGCACAAGAGTCTCAAGACTCTTCAAAAAGTCTTATCAGCTGCCATTAGATTGCAGAAATATTCACAGAGACCTACCTAATATACAAGGTGATAACAGGAGCATTTTTGCAAACTGAAGTTCACATACCACTATAGCTTTGATGATGGGGGGTGGGGGCTAGCAGGAAGCGAGAGATGCTAAAGAAAACGAGACTAAAGCAAATTTAGCAACTTCAAGCAGAAGCAGTGCGTAATTACTGGATGACAGCAGACTTTCTTCATTCACCAGAGGAAAGGGAAATAAAATTACTCATTGAATCACAGAATGAATTGCACCTTTGTCGGTAATTAGTAGTATTGGTTGGGGTTAGCAGCAAATTAGAGAGAGCCGGGGGGGGGGGGCTTACTGCAGCTTACGACACACTCACTTTTCGGCTGCAAAGTTCAAGGAATATGTAGATGTTCTCAGAGTCTTCAAAGTGATGTGAGAATTTGACCACATGTTTGTGATGAAGCTCTCTGTGAAGGTCGATTTCATTTACAATCTGAAAAAAAAAAAAAAAAAATGTATATACACACGCACACACCTCCCCCTAGATGAAGTACAACACATCGCATCTGACCCTTTAATCCAAGTTTTACCCAACGCAATTTCTACTTACCTTCTCTCTCTGATGAGGTTTTGCGACACGGCTGTGTGGAATAACTTTGACTGCATATGTTTTGCTAGAAGAGACCTCTGTCATTTCATAACAGCGTGCAAATCCACCCTGGGATGGATAAATAAATAAAGTTTAGTAAACAGCCCAGGCTGGCCGTTTCAGCAAACATCCCTTCCCCACACTGAGCTAGTGTAACAATTTACCCCTTTCGGTTTCAGAGCAGATGGCAGTCCCTGCAACTCTCCCATAACATCAGAATGTTACGTTGCCACATTCCAACTAGACCAGGGGTATCCAAAAGGTAGATGGGGATCTACCTATAGACCTTTAGCTGGTGATCAGTAGATCTCAAGACACTGTCAACAAACTATTTGTCTGGATCGCTACCCTAATATTTAATGATTTTCATTCAGACATTTAGTATGTTAAGGTTACACAAGAAATAGTTTGTCTTAAATATAGAAATATACATTTTTCCATAAATCAGTATTTAATTATATTTCCACATGGAACAGAATGCCAACAATATTTTATGGATGTAGATCATAATGGGCCAACATCACTAAAAGTAAACCTTGCATTAGTAAAGGATGGGCACTCCTGAACTACTAGACCAATGGAATATAATGTCCAACCGTTGCCCTTGTCAGTTTGATAGACTATAAGATCAACAGTTTTTTTTAAACGCATCAGTTAACAGTGCTGCTCCAGTAGACTTCTGCACTGAAATCCTCTCTCAAAAGAGCAAACAGATTTTTTTTTATATTCAGTTTTGAAATCTGACATGGGGATATAGACATTTTGTCAATTTCCCAGCTGCCCCTGGTAATGCGACTTGTACCAGCACTTTAGGAGGGAACTGCTTCAAAAGCATATTGATATGCAGATACAAACAGTTTTAAAGGTTTGTGCAAGTCACTAAATCCCGCTAAAAGCACATTGCTTTGTGAAGATTCTTGACTGCAAGGGACCAAATAATTTTTTCACTCTTAAACCCCATCTTCACTGAATAAGTATTGAATACATAATAAAAGGAGCTTATTTATAGAAATAATTTACATGTACAAAAGCTTCCAGACGAAGAATAGTCACACTTGTAAACTATCTCCCCAAACAGTCATTAGCTGAATCACGCAGCCCAGGATGGATATGAATGCGGCCCAGCTTGAAACTCTTGGTTCCCAAGAAAATGTCTTATTGCCAAGGATATAAAGGAGTAGGTGGGGGGAGGGGGGGACTCTGTTAGTAGTAATAAGTCTATTTAATATCCAGGTGTCCCATATTCCAGTCTATAGCTCAAACTTGTTATCCACCTGGTATTTTAGTTCTTTTCTGTGCATTTAGTTTACCTTTACAAATCAAAAGTGCTTGCGTACTTCATGTGTGGCCACAGACAATTTTTCTTTTTCCAATGTGGCCCAGGGAAACCAAAAGGTTGGATTAGTATATCCAAGAGACAAGGCCATATTACACAGCATTTTATAAGTTACATTACTTGCACACATCAAAACACTTGCAATCCATATACTGGGCCAGTCAGGCAACACAGCAAAGTCATAAAAGTTTGGATGAAAACTTCAAGTTAACAACCACCAAGGCTTACTCAGGGTTAGTTTCAAATTTTTTTTGGTTGTGTGACATCACTCCAACAAAGTTTATCAGAGCACAAGTCACATGACCAGGGGCAGCTGGGAAACTAACTAAATGTCTAGCCCCATGTCAGATTTCAAAACGGAATAAAAAAAAAAAAAAAAAAAAATCTGCTCTTTTGAAAAATGGATTTCAGTGCAGAATCCAGCTGGAACAGCACTATTAACTGATGCATTTTGAAGAAAAAAAAACACGTTTTCCCATGACAAGTTTGCAATGAGAATATTTATTTACTAATAGCAAACGCTGAGGAGAGTAGGCAGAGAGGAACGACTTTCCCTTGCACCAAGACATAATGTGCTGCTGTAGGATACGGTCATGTTTTTAGTTAATAGTGCTGCTCCAGTAGACTTCTGCACTGAAATCCATTTCTCAAAAGAGCAAACAGATTTTTTTCATTTTCAGTTTTGAAATCTGACATGGGGCTAGACATTTTGTCAATTTCCCAGTGGCCCCAAGCGCCGGTCATGTGACGTGTGCTTTCTGGCAGGCTGTTGTTTTTCCTTCTCAATGTAACTGAATAGTACGCAGTGGGACATGGGTTTTTACTATTGAGTGCTGTTCTTAGATCTATCAGGCAGCTGTTATCTTGTGTTAGGGAGCGATTATTTGGTTACCTTCCCATTGTTCTATTATTTATTTGGTTACCTTCCCATTGTTCTGTTAGGCTGCTGAAAGCAGTTCCAACTTGCAGAAAGCAGTTCCCTCCTAAAGTGCTGGCACAAGTCACATGACTTGGGGCAGCTGGGAAATTGACAATATGTCTAGCCCCATGTCAGATTTCAAAATGAAATATAAAAAAAATCTGTTTGCTCTTTTGAGGAATTGATTTCAATGCAAAATTCTTCTGGAACAGAAAAAATTCCCATGACAGTATCCCTTTAAGTATTCACTCTCTTGTTAATTGGTGAGCAATTATTATTACGTTTTACATTGTACAGCGAGTGAGTTTTTTGCAGTGTAAACCGTGTAATTTAGAAATAAAAACTATACCATAAAAATCAGGACAGAATTCTCTTGATTATATTGTATACTTTCTAGACACCTTTGGCGATATTAATTGTAAGCTTTTGTGTACAGATTCAACTTTATAAAGCAGTGATCCCCAACCAGTAGCTCGTGAGCAACATGTTGCTCTCCAACCCCTTGGATGTTGCTCCCAGAGGCCTCAAAGCAGGTGCTTATTTTTTTAATTCCAGGCTTGGAGGCAAGTTTTGGTTGTATAAAAACCAGGTGCACTGCCATACAGAGCCTCAGTGTAGAATGACAATCCACATAGGGGTACTAAATGGCCAATCACAGCACTTATTTGGCTCCCCAAGAACATTTTTCATGCTAGTGTTGCTCCCCAACTCCTTTTACTTCCGAATGTTGCTCACAGGTTCAAAAGGTTGGGGATCCCTGTTATAAAGTGATGAAAACTAGTTCACTGCTTCTGCATGTCACAAGAAATGGTTAGTGCTCTAAACCTGCAATATGGATACAGCTGTGTCATCAATTACTGACTAGCCTAGAATTATTGTTCCGTAATATACCTTCACAAATTGGAATTCAACTTTTCTCACCTGAAGATCAGGATGAGTCTAGTTCCACAGAGAGGAAACGTGACTGGGGAGTTTCTATGGGCAGTTATACAAATGAATGGATTCCATGGCTAGGCCTGTCTCAGCTTGTAGTTTAGATGCTACATACTGCATCAACACACTAACTCACAAATCTAAGCACACAATTCCACTGATGTAATGACACTGCAGAAGCTGCGCCCACACCAAGGGCTCTGTGTATATTCAGTATACCATCCTTCTAATAAACATTTGTTCTGTTGACAGAGTTAAGCCAAACAACTGTACAGTGCCACAGAAATAAAAATATACAAACAAACAACTTGTCATTCATTGAACACAAGACAGGGCTGGCCTGTGGCCCAGTTGGCAGATGTAAAACCGCAACCCTCTGGATCACCTACTGCATACTTTATAAATAACAGGCCACACAATCTATATTCTACTCAGAGTCTGGCTGGGCATGGGCAAATCAAACCATGCAATACAACATAAACAGAGTGTTCTGCTACTTTTCTACCTGGGAACAAAAACTGAGGGCAATTGTGGAACCTTTGGGGGGGGGGGGGGGGGGGGGGGAGCAGAAATGATGCAACTTTCAGGAGTGTGTAAAATATACATAAATAAATGCACATATATAAATGTTCACTGAATCCTGCAGGTTGTACTCTATTGAGTGCATTCTAGTAAACAACAAAAAGCATAATTAGAAGTCTAAACAGAAAGATACTACCAGAGGGCTTCGCAAAGACAAATATGATGTAGACTGATTTGCTACATTTATCCATAATAGTAGAAATGTTAGAATGAACCTGTGAGACAGAACATCAGGCAAGCAGAGCTGATGGTCAGACACATAAACCCTATTAAATGTGGCACTAAATGTGTCGTTAAAGGGATATCTTGTGCAACTGGTGTGCAATGGAAGCTAAACGTGATAAAACAAAGGCAGCCCGTGTGCATTCCCATCACGTCTCCTCCAGGCACACACAGCAAACAGCGCAGATTTCATTAGCCGACACTAGAAGCAATAGTCCCACAGAGGCTGAAAACTATACAATCCTCATAGTCATACAAAGCCCATGTGATCTCAGGCGAGCCCTTGTAGTAAAAGCCCACGTCCCAGGCTTTCCACACACAGACGCCCACTGAAATAAGAGCTGAATGCCCGGGTTACCTTGCCGAGGAGCCTGCCCTTAGCGTACGCCTTGCCGGTCAGCGGGTCTGTTATGAGCTTACACGGCTGCTGCTGCTGCGGAGAGCGCTGAGGCTCAGGCTTGGGCGAGTGGGGAAGTGCGGGTCCGTTCTGGCGAGTAGTCCGATATAGATCCGCGCCCAGCGCGTTGCATTGATAAGGGTGGGACTGAATATAACAAGCGGATTCCATGGCTGCTAAACAGGGATATTGTACAGGAAATAAAGCTAACGTTCAGTTCAACCATTCAGTGCGTCAGGTTGCTTGTCTGAATCACTACCGCAACACAGACACTCACATCCAGCTCTAGAAGAAATGTCCGTGTCTTCTCTGCACGGACCGGCGTTTTATGAATGGGGGGGGGGGGGTGACGTCACGCGCATGCGCTCTAACCGAGTATCTGCCAGAATGGATCGATGCACTTCCAGGCAGAAAAGAACGACAAGAGCCACGTGTGTATTTACACAGCAGGGGGCTGTGATTCACATGGCGTTTGTGAATCTGAGTTGTCCAAGTGCCGACTGTCTCTCCGGGGGGAGGAAAGTAATGACCCCACACTTCGGCTGACGAGTCCCCGGTGTTGTATTCGGACAATGGCTGTTAGAGGAGCCCATAAGTAACATGCTTATTTTGCAGTAAGCTTCTTGTTTGTTTCTGTAGTGCAGACCTCTATGTTCAGTTGGGGATCAATGCGGCATCCGTGTTACACGTCTGATGTAGTAAAGTACACATGCTCTTGGGAGCCACGTCGGACAAAGCAAAAGTCATGTATTTAAACGTCAGGCTAATGGCTAAAACAGCATTTTACCTGTTTTTACCATTAACCTTAAAGGAACAGTTCAGTGGAAAAATGCAATCTGGGTACTAATCGCTGCGTCTAATCTCCCTGAATGGCTTGCTGGTATCTCTCACCCGCTAGCGCTAAAGTCGCCTGCGCCTATTCACATGCTGCAATACGTTTTTCAAAAACGTTGCCACGTGTGAATAGGCGCAGGCACCTTTAGTGCTAGGGGGTGCGAGATACCAGCAAGCCATACAGGGAGATTAGTCGCCTCAAAGAATCGGCAATTAGTCACCTGGTGACTAATCTCCCTGAATCTTACTATGTGGACTAGCCCTAACTCAGAGTTAGTCAGCGACTTGAAGGGGGGCCACATGGGACATAACTGTTCAGTGAGTTTGCAACTGATCCTCAGCATTTAGCTCAGATTCAAAAGCAACAGTTATGACTCATATGGCCTCCTCAACTCACGGATTGGTTACTGCCTGGCAACCAATCAGTGGAAAACAAGAGCACTGCAACACAGGAAGTAGTGTTCTGGCTATTATGTTACACATCCAGTCACTCCAGCCTTTATGAATAACATTTTTGACTAACTAATTATATTAGAAACATTTTTTTATCTTGCACAGCCTTTCTATTTACCCAATTTTTATTTTTACACTGAACACTTATTCATTCTCTCATCATATCATATCTAGACTACTTTATTTGGCTTTCCCCACAGGAGACTGTCACTTCCCTAGTCCATAATAACAATACACCTCAGCAACTGCTTCTCCTCTGCAATGCTTGTCAATCCCTGCACTGGCTTCCGCTACCTTTCATAATCAATTGCAAATGAATGACCCTGACATTCAAAACACATTTAAAACACTTTATAACTCTGCCCCCCCCCCCACATCTCTGAACTTATCAAGATAGTCACCCAACTGCTTACTACTCTCCTCTACTGACTGCTACTGAACTCTTCTCTCATTACCTCCTCACATGCTTGTATTCAAGACTTTGCAATGGCTGCACCCCATTCTCTACCACGCTCTGTCCAACTTTCTTCCAAACTTTCTGCTATCAAAAGATCTCTTAAAACACACTTTTTTAGGGTTAGGGTCAAATTGGACCCGGCTCACTGAATTGGATGCCAGAATTGGACACAGAGCCCCCTCCAGTCCTTGCTACACCGGTCCTTGGGCCATAAACGTTTGGGGACCCCTGACATAGGTCATTATCAACACAATACCAAGAAGGCTGCGCATTCCAGCATAATTTTTAAAGGACATGTCAACCCCAAAAATTATTTTTTGCCTAATAAAAACCATAGAAAATGTGTAATGAATGTATATTGCAAAGCTGCATAGTATCATGTTTTCTTTTAAGTTATTTGTACATGTATTGCTATTGAAAGCAGTGTTTGTCTGTCCCTTTCTATTCTCTGTACTGGTGGCTCTGGCTTTTGAAACAATGTAACATAATCCAACAGATTAACAGACCTGTCTTGCTGGAGGAGACTGTCTTTTGCAACATTGTTTAAAATGTAACAACCAGGAATTATGCAAATACTGCTTTCAATAGCAATTACATTTTGTGTTTTCTTTTCTTAGGCAAAAAGTAATTATTTTTAGGTTGACATGTCCTTTAATATAAACTTGCTGCATTCCTATGACGAGTTGTCCTAATACACCTAGTCATGAACTGCCAGGCCCTGGAGATTGTGATGTATGTGAGTGTCAACAGATTTACTGACCACTTTCATATCTAGGACATATAAGGCAATGACTTAGAGGAATTAATATAAAAAGTTATTCAAATACAGTGTCTCTAAAAGACTATCCAAGACCCACAGGAGAAAAGTTTTACATTAATATTTCCCCTTCCTATCCCAACAACAATGGGCCTCCAGAAGGGTTTTTCTTGTTTGAAGTGTCAGCATTATATAATAGATGTGGACCTTTTTTTATAGGTTATTCAAAAACTCACATCCTATCTCAGATGTTTTACTAGTTTATCTTATTAGTTTAAATGTAACATGTAAAATATGCTTCACTATTTATTATTACAGGGAACTCTTAGGGGCCCATTTACTAAATTCGTGTGAAGAATTTGAAATTTGATCGAATTAAAAAAAAAAAATGAATTTTGAATATGCAAATGAGGTCACTTCGACCATCGAATTTCAAAATTCGACTCATTCGAATAATTTGAATTTAATTGTATTCGAATATTCAATGGTTGAAGTACTTCCCCTTTAAAAAAAATTTGTTAGGCCAGTTCGCCAACTTGGACCTACCGAATTGCTTTAAAACCTTATGGGAAGCTCCCATGGGTGTTTTAAAGTTTTTTTGATCGAATAAAAAATAATTCGATTAAAGGGTTAAAATCGAGCAAATGTTTTTTGTTCGATTGGCCGAATTGCGTCAAAACCATTGAAATTGTAATGTTTTTGAAATTTGACCACTTCCCCTTTAAATTCGAAAATCGAATTCAATTCAATTTAGTAAATCTGCCCCTTAATATTATATTGGAAGATGCTATACCTGGACCTCCAATATATTATACTCTATGTACCATGCTCTTTAGCAATTACTCCACCTTCTTCATGGCTCCTACTCTTGGATACGATGCCCAACCTTCAAGCAATGTTGTTTTGCAAAAAAATGTTATGTACAGTGGTAGTGGTGTTTAATTTAAATCTTACATTTATGTCTTACAGTGGCATTTTTATCTCTTACAATCAATGTACTTTTAAAACTTGGCATATAGTATTATAAATACATTTATCCGTATTAACTGCTGTAGCTCTAGCCATATGCAGAACACTGGTACCCTGCAATGAGGGTCCACTCCCCTCTTCCTGCGAACCCCTTCTTCCCCCATTCTCCCCCCCCCTCACAATTGCATAGGTCTGTGCCCTCTACAGTTATACCACCAGCCTCCTTATACAAGAAATTATGTTTTTATTAACCATAACATGTCTTTCTGACACACCCCTGTCATGTTACAGGAAGTTCCAAAAGGAATGTTCCTTGTTTATTCCCCTAGGACACATTCAAATTGCAGATCATATGACTTTATAATCAAATGTATCTTATCAGGAAAAAAAAAAAAATCTTGGCAACAGAACATGAATCTGATTATATAACTGACCTAAAGGGAAAATGTTATCCATGTGGGCAAATAGAGAACAAAAGTGCTGAGAGAGATAAGATATAAATGGGGAAAGACCAGTGCATAAATGTTTTCTTTGTGGTAAAGGGTAATGACATACGGAACATTTAGGGTAGGGACAGACAGGGAGATTCGGGGAGATTCTGTCGCCTGGTGTTTTTAGCAGGCGACAGAATCTCCCCGAATCGCCCTGTCTGTCCCTACCCTTAGTCCGCAAATCTCTTCCAGAACGGGTGATAAAACGTTCCAAAATACTTTCACATTTGGTGTAAATCTCCACAAAATACATCTAAAATGTGCTTGGGGCAATTCATTTATGAGAGCTTGAATTAGTGGTAATTTTAAAATACTGGAAATTAGCTCAATATATTTAGCAAATTTGTTGTGCTGGTGCTTGACATAAATTGGTAATATAAGCATTATAAAAGGGATGTTAATTTGAACAGACGTGGACAGAGTTGCCAGTGTACATCACTTAGTTTGGAATGTGGGGATCAGATGTCTGGCCCAAGGAGCAATAGATTTTAGTTACAATGAACAAAGAAAGCAGCAGAATCAGAGCCTGAGATAAGTTAAGTGAGTGGATTCCTCCTTTCATGGATTACATTCCACTGTTAAGGGCTGGGGCAGACGGGGAGATTCTGTCGCCTGGCGATTAATCGCTGGCGACAATCTCCCCAAACTGCCTTCTCCCTGTCCGCCGCCTGTTAAAATCAAAAAGTGCCAGCACTAATACACACGCAGCGCAGCGATTTCCGGAATCGCCCGAAGTTGCTTCGTGAGGAAACTTCGGGCGATTCCGGAAATCGCCGCACTGCGTGTGCGTATTAGCGCTGGTGCTTTTTGATTTTAACAGGCGGCGAACAGGGAGAAGGCAGTTCGGGGAGATTGTCGCCAGCGATTAATCGCCAGGCGACAGAATCTCCCAGAATCTCCCTGTCTGCCCCAGCCCTAAGACTCAACTGTTCTCCTTTGGAGAAGTCTGCATAAATAGTCATTAGGCAGCAGACAGTAATTGCAGTCAAGTGTTCAACTGGCAATGAATAGTTGGTGTGGAAACCATGGCCAACAATATTCTAAATGTAAACTTTAGCAGGTACTGTTTAACATAGTGACTGTGCCAGGGAAGGTAAAGATGTGATGTAATGTAAATTTCCTGGGTGCAGATTCCCATTGCTCCATCCCGATGATGAAAATTTGAGCAGATAAAAGGGAAGGGACAGGGGCGAAAAATGACAGCGGGCCTAGGGGCACCCACTAAGTAAATCCAGCCCTGCAAACCTCTTAAGGTGGCCATAGCTGCAAAGATCCGCTCGTTTGGTGAATTGTTTGCCGAATCTTTCCCCGATATGCCACTAATTGTCAGGGCTATATCAGGGTAATCTGAACATTCGGCTCTATGGCCGAATATTCGGATTACAGCTAGCCAATGGACTTCTGTTGGGTCGGTCGGAAGAAAATCCAACCTTCCCAATCGATATAGTGTCCAGATATCGGTCGGGAAGACCTGTCAGAAGCCCCATACATGGGGAGATAAGTTGTCAAATCGGTCCAAATGACCCATATCGGCAACTTTAGCTGCCCGTGTATGGCCAGCTTTACTTCCCTAAACTGAAGCCTTTGTTAGCCTTTAACTCGAGGAGAATCTCATTTACTAAGGGACGATTTTCAAATATTAATAAATTGGAAATTTGACCATCAAAATTTTTTAAAGGCTATTTTTGATAAATAGATCGAAAAAGTCCGTTTCCGATCGAATTGAATTTGTTTGAATGTGGCGTTCAATTCTGAAAAAAAAAAATCCTTAGATTTTCCAGGATTTAGAAAAAATCTCAGTAAAGGTTCTAGGAGGTCCTCCATAGGCTAAAATAGCAATTCCGCCGCTTTAATGGGGCGAATTGTCTAATTCTAATTTTTTTACACAGACAGTACTTCAACATTCAATTTTAATCTAATTTTGGGCTATTCCATAGTCGAAGTAGCCAAAAATTAATTTGAAATTCGATTTTTTTGAAATTTAATTTGAATTTTCACTTCAACCCTTAGTAAATCTGCCCCTTAATATGACTTTCTTTGCAGTTTGGGTTTTTGCTCAGTTTAGTGCAAAAATTGTTGATATTTAATAATTAAAATAATAATAGGCAAAAAAAAAATATTTTCAGAACAAGTCATATTCAATGAACTGAAAAGGATGTAAACTCCCCCTTTACGAACACTGTCAATGATTTTGAATATTGAACTTCAATTTCGGCTCCTTTTGTGACTTCAGGGGGCGGATGTGCTGCACTTTTCCTGTGAAAAGACCCGAAGCCAGAAAAGGAACCGAAGAAGCAACCATTGCCGAGGTTAAGAACGTAAGATAAATTACAATGAATGCCAGTGCATTTTTATTTTACTAAACCCCTGGCCACCAATGTATTTTTAATCCTCTATATGCCCCTGACCACCAATATTTTTTGTAATATTCTATGGAGCCACTGACCACCTGACTACCAATTTTTTTATCTTGCAGGGAGGGACTCTGGCCACCAATGGGTTTTTAGCTCCCGTGTTTGTCTGGCGGGGTTTGTGGTGGAGGTGGGCCCTGATATTTTTGTCATATTGGGCCTTGTGATTTCTGATAGCAGCCCTTGTTACCAAAATTAGATCTTCCTACTGTTAGTAACCCCCAAAAATTGAAAGAACCTCTTACTTCACTCATTTAACTCATCTGTAGAGCCAATTTTCTATAGAAGATATTGGATAGATCTTTAATAATATATGTATTATGTACTTTTCCAATAAAAAAGATTACTCATTTGAATTTGTGGCTCAACATTGACATAGGCAACCCTAGTTTTGTATCACCTGCCTATGAGCAAAAATTCCACAAAAGACAAAATGCCTTAGGGGGACCACTAGTGCTCGGAGCTGAACAGTACAGAGAGCAGTGCCAGGATATACCTTACTTGCCTTAGGGCTGATGGCAAGGATAGGGTTGCCACCTTTTCCTGAAAAAAATACCGGCCTTCCTATGTATTTATCTTTTTTTCCTATCAATAACATTGGGATCAACCATCAAAAATACCGGCCAGGCCGGTAAAATACCGGTCAGGTGGCAACCCTAGGTAAGGACCAGGCCCCAATGTAAACTGTGTGTCCTGCTGCGCAATACCTTGTAGATTTAAATAATGCAGAAGGTAAGGACTGGGAGAGCCTACATGCCTTCCCCTTCCTGTTCGTTGAATGGAGAGCTGACTAATGCAGGCAGTGTTCCAATCAAAGCACATTCCAGTTATGGTGTTTTTAGCACTTTGCACACTGCATGGGGTGTTGTGAATAACCGCTCTTTTGCGCAATTGCCCTAACACAGCTGACCATTAATTAAACTTTATTTCAGATTCATTCAGCACTATGAGATAAAAAGAAAATGCAACAGTCAAAATGATTGTTGCAGTGAGGACTCCATGATGTATGCCATTGTAGGGCTTAGTCAGGAGTATTGACTGAACAATAATGCATTTGGCAATAAGATTTACATTAAATCAAAGGGTTTTTAATATATGAAGTAATATATTTTGATAGCAGTGCAGTTGTATAAATCAATGTCTTGGTTTGGATGTAATTGGGTTCAGGGTCAGTTATTTGCTGAGAAATATTCAGTACTTTCATCCTGAAATATTACACAAATCCCTAAAAAGTTATATTTATGTTTATATACATGTTGTAGCCACATTTGTTATTTGTGTTTGTTCTCAGATAATCATGTGTATTTTATGTACCTGTATGTAATTTGGGTTACATCTGTCTTTGTTTTACACCTAAGGCAGCGGTCCCCAACCAGTAGCTCGTGAGCAACATGTTGCTCTCCAACCCCTTGGATGTTGCTCTCAGTGGCAGGTGCTTATTTTTGAAGTCCAGGCTTGGAGGCAAGTTTTGGTTGTATAAAAACCAGGTGCACTGCCAAACAGAGCCTCAATGTAGGTTGACCATCCACATAGGGGCTACCAAATGGCCATTCAAAGCACTTATTTGGCACCCTAGGAACATTTTTAATGCTTTTGCTGCTCTTCAACTCCTTTAACTTCGAGTGTTGCTCACTGGTTGAAAAGGTTGGGGATCCCTGACCTAAGGGATGCTGATTTCAGTGATTTGCATGTACCTTTCTGCACTGACTTGTGTGCTGTGTGCCACTACCTGAATGGTTCATTATAGGGTATTTGGAAGGAAATGTTTTATAACAAGTTGAGCTCTAATGCCAGGTTCATTTTGACAAAGCTCTGAAAAATAAAATTCAGGAATATAATATAATGTTATCTGTGTATTGTACATTTTATCAGTGATTGACCTGGGAAGAGTGACAGCAGTGCACTCTTCTGCATTTGTTTCTCTGAGGTATTACATTATACTGAGAGTTGCATGTCCAAGATAAGAACAACTAACAGAAGGCAAATGAGTGTTCTGCTTACATGGTTCCCTGTTTCTAATGAAAAACATTATTGCAGTGCAACATATGGCTGTTCTAGCAGGATTTCAAATTGGATATTACTTTTATTATAATTAAGACCACCAATGTGTTTTGCTATATGATCTAATAAAAAAGTCCTTACAATGAGGTGAACAGGAAAATATCCATTGTTTGATTATGGCTACTAAGGGCTAGGGCAGACGGGGAGATTCGGGGCCATATTGTCGCCTGGCGACTTCTCGCCGCGACTTGTAGCCCCCGAACCTCCCCGAATAGCCAAGTCCTGGGTAGGGATGTAGCGAACGTCGGAAAAAATGTTCGCGAACATGTTCGCGAACTTCCGGACAAAAATGCGAACGGTTCGCGAACTTCGCGAACCCCATAGACTTCAATGGGAAGGCGAATTTTAAAAGCTAGAAAAGACATTTCTGGCCAGAAAAATGATTTTAAAGTTGTTTAAAGGGTGCAACGACCTGGACAGTGGCATGCCAGAGGGGGATCAAGGGCAAAAATGTTTCTAAAAAATACATTGTTGACACAGCGCTGCGTTTTGTGCTGTAAAGGGCAGAAATCACACTACGTCACTCAGGTGATGTTTCTGGACACGGAATGTGAAAAAGCACTTGGTTAAAGACTTGGCAAACAATGCCTACAAGGTCAACGTATACACTACTACAGCAGTGGATACGGATTACGGAAAATATTATTGCTGCTTGAAAAACGTCACTCAGGATGGTGTTTCTGGAGACGGTATTATTATTGATATTTAGACAGAATGTGAACAAGCTCACACAGCTAGATGGCAGTTGTTTGAAGAACAGTAGATTACTAGCCAGCAAACTTACTATCAACTGTCCCTCAAATCACTAACAGCTCTCTCCCTACACTAGCTCTTCCAACACACACAGGCAGAATGAAAAAACGCTGCAGGGCTTCAGTTTATATATGGAAGGGGAGTGGTCCAGGGGGTGTGGGGGTGGTCCAGGAGGGAGAGCTTCCTGATTGGCTGCCATGTATCTGCTGGTCTGGGGGAGAAATGGCAAAAAAAAAGCGCCAGCTAAGGCGAACCCAAATTGGCGAACGTCGCGCGACGTTCGCGAACATTCGGCGAGCGCGAACAGCCGATGTTCGCCGGCGAACAGTCCGCGACATCCCTAGTCCTGGGGCGCACCGGCGTTACTTGAAAACGCCGGCGCCTATTCACACGGAGCGGCGCGCTTTTTGAAATCGCTTCAAATTGCCTCACGAGTCAATTTGGAGCGATTTCAAAAAGCGCACCGCTCCGTGTGAATAGGCGCCGGCGTTTTCAAGTAACGCCGGTGCGCCCCAGAACTTGGCTATTCGGGGAGGTTCGGGGGCTGCAAGTCGCGGCGAGAAGTCGCCAGGCGACAAAATGCCCCCGAATCTCCCCGTCTGCCCTAGCCCTTAAATATAAAAATATTTGAAGGGACTAGTTATGTTTTCAGGAGTGCAATTATAGACTAGACAGTAAGACGGACAAAGAGACCATCACAGATGAAGTCACCACTAAGTTTGACTGATGTCTTACTGCAGACTCAAACATTGATAACTATATTATATCCCCATACTACATGGCTAATTAGCAATTAATTAAGATGCAGACAGAACTGCTTTGTGCATAGCAATATAGTATACATTATATTATATTTTTGAACTAATTGCTAATTCTAACTTTAGCTTGTCAATTTTTTTTGTGTTCAAAGCTGAAAAAAAGAGAAAAGGCACAGGATACACAACAGATAACATATGAGCCTTGTAGTATACAATGGGATTCTTCAGAACTTATCTGTTATTTACTGTGTATCCTGTGCCTGGCTGCCCCCATGGCTACATAACAGCTTGTCTACATAAAATATTATGTTTTACTAGTGCAAGGCAACAGTACATTATATTGTCACTTCTTTAAAACAGTTCCATTTTTTAGTGTTAGGGCTAGTCCAGACGGGGAGATTCGGGGGCGATCCGTCGCCGGGCGACTTTTAGCCGCGACGGATCGCCCCCGAATCTCCCCGAATAGGTAGGCATTGGCGCTGCTTCAAAGCGCCGGCGCGTGTTCACACGCGGCGGCGCGATTTTCAAAAGCGCTCCAAATTGCCTGGCGAGGCAATTTGGAGCGCTTTTAAAAATCGCGCCGCCGCGTGTGAACACGCGCCGGCGCTTTGAAGCAGCGCCAATGCCTACCTATTCGGGGAGATTCGGGGGCGATCCGTCGCGGCTAAAAGTCGCCCGGCGACGGATCGCCCCCGAATCTCCCCGTCTGGACTTAGCCTAACTCTTACTTTAAGCAAGAGGCAGCTATTTTAAGAATAGGAAAAAATCCCTTTTTCATGCATCCTCCAATCATTTCATTGACTGGCGGTTGTATGAGCAGTTTGGGAAAGCAGAGGAGAGAATAGTAATAGACAGATTGAAAGGGTGTTCTGTTGCTTCGACATTTAGAAAAACTTGAAAATGTTTAAAGTATATTTGCAAAGTTGCTTAGAATTACATTTTCTTTCATTAGTAAAAGAAAATGAAAAAATGAAATTTTAAATGTATTTCTTCCCCCTCTTTTAAACTAGAAACAGTGAAAGACCAGTCACTGTTCATTGTTTCAGATATAGATAATTAGATTGCAGTAAGATAATCGGAATAGTGATACAAGCACCTCAAATCATTTTAATGCTATTTAATTATGATTAATGGGAAGTTAGTTAAGGCCCACATACAAGGGCTGATAAAAGCTGCCGACAAACAGAGTCGGCAGCTTATCAGCCTGTGTGTGGGGCCATCCAACGGGCTTCCCAGGTCGATATCTGCCCGAAAGTCGCCCAGATCTCGATCGGGCAGGTTAAAAAATCCCGTCGGATTGCAGCCACATCTGCAAGTGAATGCGGTGCTTCGATCCGACCGCCCGTTTCGGATGCATTATGATCCGATCGTTGGGCCCTATGTGGGCATATCGGGGAGAGATCTGCTTGTTTGGCGACATCTCAAACAAGCCGATTTCTGCGTCTATGGCCACCTTTAATGTATTGCAAGGGGCAAGATGTAGCAGTTTCCGTCTGATAGCTGTGGATGTATATTGATTTGGAATTGTTTAAAGGGATGCTGGCATGGGAAACACATCAGTTAATAGTGCTACTCCAGCAGAATTCTGCACTGAAATCAATTCTCAAATTAGCAAACAGATTTTTTTTATATTCAATTTTGAAATCTGACACAGGGCTAGACATAGTTTCCCAGCTGCCCCCAGTCGTAACATGTGCCTGAACTTTAGGATGGAACTTTCTTGCAGGCTGTTATTTCTCCTACTTAATAGGATTTTACTATTGAGTGTTGTTCTTAGATCTACCAGGGAGCTGTTATCTTGTGTTAG
>CM044438.1:70985602-71028277 GCA_024363595.1 Xenopus borealis
GCTAAATGGTCACAAATAGAAAGTAATTGGAAAAAGTCTGGTGAACAATCTGAAAACAACTGAACAAGAAAAACATTTTTTGAAGGTGAACAACCCATTTCAGGCTTTGAATCTGAGACAAACCATAAATTGAAAGATAACATTTGTTTTATAATTTCCAGACATCAGTATCATAACTAGAAGTTACTGGGCTCACAAAATCATTTTTTTTACCATTGTTAGCTTAGTTAGTCTTTTCTTGAATATGGGTACCAGAGCTGTTTT
Organism: Xenopus borealis; assembly: GCA_024363595.1. Classification (NCBI taxonomy): domain Eukaryota; kingdom Metazoa; phylum Chordata; class Amphibia; order Anura; family Pipidae; genus Xenopus; species Xenopus borealis. The sequence goes on from CM044438.1 coordinate 70,985,867, forward strand.
ATAGGCGGGATCCTTACTAGCTCCCCCAAAGGCACTCTATATGAAAATGTTATTTATGTGAATATAAACATCTCACACCTAACGCATTTTGTGTCTCTAGGACACTTAGTCATAGACTTGACACAAGCCTATGACTTAGGGTAGTGACACACAGGCAGATTTGGGGAGATTTAGTTGCCTGGCAACTAATTGTCTAACGATCGACTAACCTGCACTAAGCACACATGGAGCTTTATTTTCTGAAGTCGCCCAAGGTTTCCTCGTGATGCAACTGCGGGCGACTTCGGAAAACATCACATGTGCTTAGTGCAGCAAATTTTCATTATTGCGGAAGGGAAGACATGCCAAGGCAGTTCAGGGAGATTGTCGCTCAGAAGAACAGGTGATTAGTCGCCACAACAACTAAATCTCCCCAAATCTGCCCGTGTGTCTGTCCTAGGGACACAAAACATGCTAGGCATGATATGTTTGTATTTACATGATATATACACAGATATATATTCTGATTCTTAATGAATCAGATAAAAATTGAGCGTAGGACTGGCCAGATATGGGATGACTTTGACGTAGTTGGCCAGGTAAATATATTGCAATATATGGACAAACAATTCCTGTTGTTTAAAGGGTAAGGCATTTTTTAGTAGCTGTATCCACAGAATGTCTCAATGTCTTAAATATATTGATAATGGGTTGAGTGCAGAGGACCTCTTGTATTTGTCTATTTGTATTTTGTGGTCACAGCCTCATTGCACCCCCGCATAATGGTTTTTAAAAATTAGTGTTTGTTGTATGAACATCACTTTCAGAATTATCATCAGCCACCAATGTACATGCAAAGCAAAAATGTACGTGTTTTACAAAAATACACAATATTTCTAACTTGTGCTCTATAAAAACGCTATGCATTTCAATAATTCAACAGTGAATGCTACCGAGAGTAATCACATATGCACATATACAGGATCATGGCACACCATACATTATTCTCTGATTTTTTTTCCTTAATAATATGTGCAGGAAAAGTACAATATGATACGCATTTGCAATGCAAGTAAATAGATATTGGTAAATGAGCAACTAAAATATTTAATCACCATTAGCGAATTCAGTCAGAATTAGGTGTGCAAATGCATGTTTATGTCCAGAAAAAATTTGCAGCTTCATAAATTTCGCCCATAGTTTGCTTGCAAGCTTACAGTTTTCATGCATCAAGCCAGTTTGAAGACCATAAAAAGGACGTAAGCTCATTTGTGGTGTATAAAGGTTTTTTTCAAATTGTGCATGTATATATATATATATATATATATATTTATATATATATGAAAACACAAGCAGAGATAACATTTTAACTATGAATAATATTTATAGGATAACACTATCTGCACCCAAAAAAACAGTCAAAATCAGGAAAAAGGAAGGAGAGCAAAAAATAAAATAAAGAATAGGATATAAGGGCATATTGAAAAGCCAAACTGGTCTGCAGATCGTTACATACTAGTAACAAATATTTATTGGGGGTGAGTGCATTGTAGCTTTCAGGTGTGGATGGCCCTAAAACTGTTCAGCCGGTTGGGATGGAATGCACAGGGTTACATTCATCACAGGAGCAAGTGGGTTAATCCCATTGAAGTTGCTCTCAGAATGTTGTTTTTTAAGAAACCTAATAACCAAAAAGAATGTTGTTCCATTTTCACACAGGGACAAAATTGTCCTTCCAAAAGATTTCTTATCTTGTCAATTTACTTTTAAAAGCATTCCTCAAACAGGACAGTGTCTATTACTGTATGACAGCTAATGCGAACGCTTTATCATCTTAGTGTCATGGGAGATGTAGTGTAAAGATGATCTCTGTTATTTTGGTCAGAATTGTAAATCTTTTACCATGACAAAGGAAAGAAAAAATCAGATTCAATTTATAATTGCTGGTGCTGATTTTAGAGTAGGGCAGAGAAGGCATCTTCTTGGGCAATGTCAGACTAGCCTGGGGTATACAGTTACTGTAAGCGCAGGCAGCACAAGGGAGAAAAATGACTTGGTGCGGCTCAGAGGTACAGTAGGAGAGGGGGGAGAAGCACAGCAGTATGTGTTCAGGATGCGCAGGTGGGGGTTTGTGACAAAGTTGGGTCTCCATGCCTGTGGTGTGGCCCCTCCAAGCAGCAGCCCTGGAGGATTCTGCACACCCTAGTCAAAAGATGTTTTTAGGTCCCACTCCAGTATCAATGATGGTCCCTTGTGGTGGAACAGGTAAAAGTATGAAGGAACAGGTTTAATGTTAGAACTGTAGTTTTGAAGACACTGAGTTCTTTCCAAAGGCTGAGTCAAATAAGAGCAGAGGAACAGAGTGAACCTCTTTTTAAAATAACAAAATTAAATTAAAATAACACAGAAGTGTCATTTGAGTTTTGTGAATAAAAAATCGTAATAACCAATATGGCCTTAGAATAGTGCAGGTGACAAAAAACTGCCAACCGAAGATTGAAGATCATTTTAAATGTTGTATATTTGTTTTTGTGTATTAAACACCTGCTACAGTTTAGTGGGTTCTTAGTAGGTCTCTTACACATTACACCCTACATTTCATATTTCCCTGCTGTTGATCTCTCCTGAGTTTCACTGTAAATGTACTTATATATGGGTGGGGTTTTTTTTTGCATTTAACATGCATATAAATGCAGAAAAAAATGCACAATGTCACATATAAACAATGAACCTGGTGTAACGCAGCATGTTGTGTCCACCTGCATTTGATGCTTACATGCGTCATCGTGAGGAGGTCCCATTAAAGTAGAATTGTCTGCTTCTGGACCTGTGCTGCCCTGTGGTTGAATGCTTTTAAGCAGAACGCATGAAAAACGCAAGAGTGTACAAGCCCTGAGGCACTGCCTTCTTCTGGATTGCTCTGTACAACTTCAGGCACATGCAAGGGGTGAACACAAGTGGAACACATCAAGCTGGAAAGCAGAAGAGATCCACCTCAGGGAAATGCAGGGTGAGACACCTTTGTGTAAGATTCCGTACAGTGATAGATCCTTTCTAATAAATTTTCATGTATATCTGGCTCAGAATCTTTACTATTTCCTCAATTTGTTGCCAATTCCAGACATTGCCTTTTTACAGCATTATCTTTATTTTTATAATTGCTATATATTCATAGATTAAAGATTCTTTTGACATATTGAATGACATTTCTGAGACAGGACAAATTCCCTGAAATATGTTTCCACAGAAAAAGTGCTTAAAACTAAATAAGAAACATAAGAGTACCAAGATTTTACAAAGGGTAATGCAGCATTAAGGTATACCTCCCAACATTTTGGAAACAGAAACAGGGACAAAAAGAATTGTTGTGCATAGCATGCCAAAATGTTTTCGACCACGCCCATTTTTTGTGGCCGCACCACTTAATTACCATTTGGCAGGTTATGATGGTTTGAACACATTTCTAAGGTTTTATTACAGTTTTGCTAATGAAGGTGAATTGCCCTTTAATAATATCTAGTTATGCCACTGGTGATTTTGTTTTAAAGGGATCCTGTCATGGGAAAAAATTTTTCAAAATGCATCAGTTAATAGTGCTATTCCAGAAGAATTCTGCACTGAAATCCATTTCTCAAAAGAGCAAATAGATTTTTTTTATATTTCATTTTGAAAGCTGACATGGGGCTAGACATTTTGTCAATTTCCCAGCTGCCCTAAACTTCAATCACTCTTTACTGCTGTACTGCAAGTTGGAGTGATATCACCCCCTCCCTTTCCCCCATTCAGCAGCCTAACAACAGAACAATGGGAAGGTAACCAGATAACAGCTCCCTGTTCAGCAGCCTAACAAAAGAACAATGAGAAGGTAACCAGATAACAGCTCCCTAACACAAGATAACAGCTGCCTGGTAGATCTAAGAACAGCACTCAATAGTAAATCCATGTCCCACTGTGTACTATTCAGTTACATTGAGAAGGAAAAAAAACAGCCTGCCAGAAAGCAGCCCCCTCCTAAAGTGCTCGCACAAGTCAAATGACCAGGGGTTAGCCCCATGTCAGATTTCAAAACTGAATATACAAAAATCTGTTTGCTCTTTTGAGAAAAGGATTTCAGTGCAGAAGTCAACTGGAGCAGCACTATTAACTGATGCGTTTAAAAAAAAAAATTAAAATGTTTTCCCATGACAGTTTCCCTTTAACTATGGAGCAAAGCCCAGTTAGGGTTGCCACCTTTCCCTGCTGCTGAAGCCGGGCAGGGGGGTGGTCCCGTGACGTCACGGGGCGGTCCCGTGACGTCAGTGGGCGGTCCCGTGACGTCAGTGGGCGGTCCTGTGATGTCAGTGGGCGGTCCCATGACGTCACGGGGCGGAGCTATGACGCCGCGATCGCCGATTGGCCGATCGCAGCGTCAATCAAGCTAATCCCGCCCGGTTTTCCTTATATGGAAAACCGGGCAGGAAGCATTGAACCGGGCAGCCCTTCAAAATACCGGGCTGTCCGGTTCAAAACCGGACAGGTGGCAACCCTAAGCCCAGTACTGACACAAGTTGATATACAGTTGCATAGTAGGCAGCCTAATGAGCATGGCTGGTGAACTGAAATACACCGCAGACCAGGGAATCTCTCTGTGCAGGATGTAACCCTGTCTCTCAACAGTGTTTTAAATGCTTTGATGCAGTGTCTGGGTACCACAAGAAGTGCTAGTCAGGACTATGTATGAATAAACCAGCAATGTTCAATGTGTGACCCTCAATGTATGACAGCTACTGTTCCACAATTGAAACCCTTTATACTGTACAGTCAGGCCCGGACTGGCAATCTTTGGCCAGAGGGGCTGCTGTAAGTTGCCATAGAAAGCGACTATTAAGTGGACTGGTGGGGGCTGTTTGGGCCTCTGTGTAGAAGGAATGGCAGGGCCTATTCTGAATTCCAGTCCAGTTCTGTGTACAGTACGTACAACTAAAAAAATTAATGCCAGCAACATTCACCAGGCTCTACAGTCCTCTTTCTCTGCACTGCAGTCACTTGCTGGGTGTTTTTGTCCAAAGATAGACAGTGCTTAAGCACATTGGACCAATTTGCCCCAATTGGGCCCTGCGCTTATGGGGGCCCCGCTCCAGTGAGAGCTCTCACTGCTAATCCCTTAATCCCCCAGTAGCCCAGCCTACCCCTAATCCAGATTGGCCCAGCCTGCTCATACCTGATTGGCCCAGGCCACAGCTGAACCAGATTGGCCCAGCCCACCCACAAACCCAGACAGCAAAGTTCCTTCTATGGGGCCCCGTCAAAATGGTTCCAATTGGGCCCTGCACTTGGTACAACCGGCCCTGAAGATAGAGTTTCCAAGGACGGTTTACCCCCCCCCCCCCCCCACCTATTGAGGCAGCAAGGAGCCCCCACCTTGCAGATGCAAACAACAAGCTACCCACATCTAGTCTATGATTGTTTCAGTGTAGCCAAATATACAGAAGGTTATATATACTACACCCATTAACTAGACCTGCAATAGCCAGCCTATGGTCCTTCCAACAACCTTTGCCCTGGGGATCCCAATATGACTGAGGCTCTTATAGGTAAATGTATAACTGTGTAATGGAATAGACACAGGGTGCCCCCAATTTGACACAGTCAGCCCCAGGCCCAGACTGGCAATCTGTGGATTCTGGCAAATGCCAGAGGGGCTGCTATAAGGTGCCATAGAAATTCACTATTTAGTGGGATGGTGGGGGCTGTTTGGGCCTCTGTTTGGGCTCATTGGGCCTATATGAACCTGAAATGCCAGGGCCTATTTTGATGCCGGACCTGGTCAGCCCTGACATATATAGCAAAGAGTCCTACTGAGAGCTCTTATGAACATCTGAATTCTGGAATTCTCCCGTGTGTACAACAAAGACCTGGCCTACTGAGTGTTTCACTGGCACAGCTATAAACAACGTAATCTGTTGTTGGAAGGTTGTACTGCAGCTATAACTATGTGAGCAAGCAGCGCTGGTGCTGTTTCCAGGCACCACCAATATATTATTAGGGCCAGAGTGATAATACCAGAAAATGAGAGGAGATAATGGGATAACTGCCCCCCCCCCCCATTACCCTGCAATGAGAGAAGCCACAGCGCAGGCAGAAGGTTCTGACAGACACATATCTCCCCCCCCCCCACAGTGATGAGTTGGGGGGCAGAGTCGCAGTATCTGCTCTCTTCTATATAGCCTGCTGGATGGGATCCAGCTCTGTGCTCCTGCCACACAAGTTAATTCTGGGCTGTGAGACTTGAAATTCCATGTCACTGTCCGGTGCTGTCACTCCAATGGGGCACCTCAGAGAATCACTGGCAGTCACTGTCATACACATATGGACAAGGGGTCTTGGTCGGTATGGGGAGTCAGTGGGAATAAGGGGTTACTGGCAGGTGCTGGCACACAGTGACACACTTACAGCTACTGGGGGTCAGTCTCACTTACTGTCAGCTGAGTTCCCTGCACATCCAGCTGCACACTCATTGGTACCATTTCCAGCTTCATCCTACTAAAGTCATTTACAAGCGGCAGCAGCCAAGCTGTAATTGCCCCCTTGCCTGTATGAGCGCTGGGACGAGATGGAGGAGAGGCTCGGTAGGTACCTGGTAGCTTAGGGCCAGGGGTGCTCCGCCAATGAGGCAAGTTGACTCGTTGCCAGGGGCTGCAAAAATGCCGCTCCTGGTAAGAGCCAAATTCCAAGTTTTAAAGTGGCTCTTTTAGTAATGTGGGACCCCCCCTGACCCCTGTCCAGCGCTGAAGGTGAATGTCACTGGGAGGAGGGGGGCGGCAAAACGAAGGCCACCTCAGGCGGCAAAATGGGCAGGATCTACCCTGCTCAGGGCACATTCATTGCTTCCCGCAATGCATGGCTGACACTTTAGAAGATGCTGACATTTTAGAAGATATTCTCTGCATATTTGAGACTTTCCCTTCATTCACTAGCCCTCCATCCTGCGGCTGCGGCTCAGCTGAATTTGAGGTGTAAACAATGCAGGGGCCAGTTTATCTCAGTACTGATATCTTTTAAAGTTTACACAACTTTACACACTCTTGGTTTCAGGAGTCAGAAAGGGATTTTAAAAATTATTTCAGTTGCAATAACATTTATGTATAACTTACCCTTAAAATAAAATTACCCTTTTAAGTTGTAGGGCAACTTTATCTGAATGATCAACTGTTTAAGTTACACCTGACAGAATTTGGTGTGTATGGTTAGTAGGTACTGTATATTATTGTTATATTAAGGGCTTTTCCTTACAAGCAGTTCTTCGTGCATTCCCCTGTGGTCAGTTTAAATGCATTCAAACGCAGAGGAGAAGAAATGCAATCTAATGATTTAAAATGCCTGTACTGGCACATGCGCTGACACAACTGACACACAAACAAGGATCTGGTCCAGTGGTCAAATAGTGTGCTGTTGTGCATTTAAGGCCAGGTTAGGCAATCCACGATGCCAAGGCTACCCATCAGCTATCACCTCTCAGCTGTCTTTGGCACTGACTGGCCATGAAGTGAAATGTTAAGTAATACAGATGCAAAGAAGGATTGGCCATGTAAATTGCCAATCCTTAGAATTAAAAAAATTGAAAATCCTTAGAATTACCATCTGCTTTTAAAAATGAGAAGGTTTTATACAGGGAAGCGTAATTAGTCATCTGTGACTTCCGAGACTGTGATCAGCAAATTGTTTGTATAATATTGTGCAAGCATTGCTTTGAAGTGCATTACACACTGAATAACCATAATAACTGAGCTTCATTGTTTGCCAAACAAACAATATACAATGGTCTAATACAATTATCCCATTGCCACAAGATGGCAGTACACCCTTTGGAAAATAACTAAAAAAGAATCCCTGTTGGTCCCTTTTCTATTGAGTTTTTTTAATTCCTCACAAGAAAGAATGTAAAAGCATATAAGAGTGTAATCTGTAAAATAGAGACAAGCACACATTTCAGTGGGGAATTATATCCCTTCCATTAAAATATGTTATCATACTGTGCGGGGAATATTATGCATGCAGCCTACAATAACTGCAGATATCTGCAGTTGGTGAGTGTGGATATGTTTGTAATAAAAGTTAATCTTGTATTGTTACATTGTCAAAGGAATCATATTCCATAGGCCTTACGTGTGAAAAATACATATGGTCAGGTATTTCACACTAACTGCAAGATACTGTATCAATGAAATTGACCTAATGTGTTTCCCTCAGGATTCCAGTGCATTTATGTTCATGCAAAAACTACATGTACCACAGCTCACACCTTATCTGGGAATAGTGAACACCATTTCAAAACTTGCACGCATTTGGTAAATTATTTGCAAGTTGTGGTGACATTAAGCAAGGTGGCCCCCCACCTGCCACCATACTACCCCCCTGAGTGTTGATTTTTGACGGCAGTGGCCGGTTACAAGAGGGCTGCAAAAAGCTTTAAGAGACAAATTTCTGGGGTTTAACATGGAAATTTGGCTCCACTGGTCAGGGTTGGACTGGGCATGTGTACTGCGTGTTTTCCGCGTGTTCACCCCACACATAGCATGTATTTCAAGACCTAATGCAAGTACACAGAGCGTCTTTGGGGGAGGGAGTTTGGAGGTCTGGGGGGCCCTCGGTGACTGCCGAGAAGGCCATTTGTTGTGCAGTCCCAGAGGGCCCCCAATGCGCCAGTCTGACCCTGCGGCTAGTGCAGAGACCGCAATTGCCACCCAATTACTTACCTGGTTTGGAAAGTACAAGTGCAAGATAATGTTATGAACTTATTTTCTGGTGTCAGTATCTATTTAGGAGTGTGGTCATCACTGAAGACCTGAAGCAGAAGACCTGAAGCCGAATCCACAAACGGAGCCAGGCCCTGGCCACCAATGTTTTTCTTTTTTTAATTTATGGGAGACCCTGGCCGTTATTTATCTTATAGGAGGCCCTGACCACCAGTGTTTTTTTTAACTGGTAGGAGGTGAGGCCCTAACCACCTTTATGGGAAACTCTGGCTGTCAGTTTTCTTTTCTTATAGGGCGGCCCTGACCACCAATGATTTGTTTTACAGGGTCCCATGATTTCTGATGGTGGCGCTGCTGACCCTGACAACTATATGACTCAAAATCATCCAGATATCTATAAGGCACATTTAAAATTCTGGTAGTAAAAAACCTCTAATTTCTAGCCTGCATAGGCCTCTGCCATGATCTGATCATTTGACCGTGGGGCCAAACCCCAAAATGTCCTTCAAGCACATAAATTTTGCCTTCCTGTATGTCACGGTTGGCACCCAACACCAGAACAAATACCAAGCACCCTGGTCTCGACTCGTGCTTCACCAGTAGTGTGACCGCCTCAGGAGGAGCCCTCTGCTTACTTGGTTGCCATCTGGACTTAAACAAGAGGTGCAAGATAAGAGTTCTGGATAGTCAGAGGGGCACAACTGCAGATAGAGTTTATAAAGCCAAAGGTCAGGGTACAAGCAGGAGTAGGCAAATTCGTAGTAGTAGGCTGGATCAAGGCAGGCAAATAGCTAGGATCATCAGGCAGGCAAAGGGTCAAACCGGGTATTCAGATGGGATGAGACAGAATCGGAGTCAAACCAGGAAGTCAATCAGGAGGGTTAAGCAGAATCAAAGTCGGTTTCAGGCAAGGGTCAGGTTTCAGAGGTCAGAGTAGTCAAAAAGCCAGGCAGGGTCAAACACAGGAGATCAGGACAACTAGAAGCTTAATAGCACAAGATACAAGGCACCAGGTATAAACCTATCAAGGGCAATGTGAAAAGTAAAAATGTCTCTTTAACGTCACAACGTCAGCGGCATACGCCTTTAAATACAGGAGCGTACAGGAGCGTGCTGCGCACGCACTATGGGCACAAGAAGCGGAGCGGCGAGGCGGGCGTCCCCACCGATGGCGGGGCGGGTGTCCCTACTGCACCGATAGACCACCAGGGTGAGATTCTCTTACACTGTAGAGCAGGGGTCCCCAACCTTTTTTGCTTGTGAGCCACATTTAAATTTAAAAAAGAGTAAGAGCAACACAAGCATGAGATGTAAAATAAGAGCTCTGATTGGCTTTTTGGTAGCCCCTATATGGACTGGCAGCCTACAGGAGAGAATGTTTGGCAAGGCATCTGTTTTTTATGCAACCAAAACCAAAGCACCTGCTTTGAGGCCACTGGGAGCAACATCCAAGGGGTTGGAGAGCAACATGTTGCTCGTGAGCTACTGGTTGGGGATCACTGCTGTAGAGCAATTTACATGGTGCATTGGTCTGTAGTTCTTAGCTTCACATACTATGTAAGTATAATTCAGGCAATGGCAGGTCACCTGGCAGCCGGCCGCAGCCCAGTTATATATCAGGACACATTAATACTTGTAGAGATTCAAGCAACTCCTCCTGAACTTCCCACCTTCAGGCTTCATGACATGGGCTCCTGAATTAATCTTTAATTGTCTCACTAGAGATTTGTCAAGTGTGACATAGAATCAGCGCTCTCTCTTCCAATTTAGTACTGTTTCCAGAAAGTATTTTCTGTTCTATGGCTATTTTGCTACCTTTATTTTTAAGGGAAATAAAACTCTTGAAAAGTTGAAGAAATGTTTGTTTTGTATTGCATAAAGCTACTAAAACATTCAAGAATCACAGGAAGGTAATGTATCTTGAGTTCCAGACCTTTGTGTTAATAGCACAATGTTTCTAATGGTATTCAGTGTGACAAGCCCCCTCAAAGGGTCCATACTGGTGCTTGTACCCACCTCCTTTACTGAATGTTACCTTTTTTGCTGAAACACAGTGAGCTCTCAATAGTTCCTCTTTATGGGAACAGGGGTGAGTCTGCATTTTATTGTGACTATTATAAATAAAGAACAATGGCATTACATACAATTAGTTGCTATTGAAAACAGTGTTTGTTTATGTCTTTCTGTCCTCTCAAAACTATAAATGAGGAGTCAGTTCTCCATGTTTTACATTCAGCTAGCTTGCAACATTATTTCAGGATTCAGAGCCAGGAGTGCATGGAATGTAAACAGCCAGACAGAAACTGTAATAGCAATTGCATTTACAAATATCTTTCAAACAATTTAAACACTTACTTTCACTTTGCCAAAAAAGTTTAAGCATGTCAGGCTCTTTTAAAATTGAATTACCAGGTCCAGATTTCTATTTAGGCTCCTAGACCAGAGGGTCCCCTGACTGCCCCCTCCCCCGTGTGCAAGCACATGTGCAAGCTCCCTCTAGAGCACTGGGGATTTGGTGTGCATCTCGGATTAAGTGCACATCAACACATCCCTAGTTCTTCCCACAACATGCGACCCCCAAAATCTTACCACCCTAGGTTTGGGCCTTTGTGGCCTTGCCATAAATCCGGGCCTGTGAATTAATTAATAATAATATAGAATGGATGAGAATAATTAACTTCCCCCTCATCCTGACTCTATTTACTCAAAAACAAATTCACAATGCACCATTTTAATAAATGGCCAAAATTGTCACGCTACTGTATCTCAGTGTAACTTTGGCAAGACTTATATTGTGAATAAGAAAGGACAAAAAGACACAACAATCAAGCTTGCTGGAGGACAAACAAATAGAAAAATGTCAGCAATAAAAATATGTAAACAAAACAATGCTAGTAGACAGAATGGACTCTTGCCACTGTGAACCTTTACCCCCATATGCATTAAAAGGCACTAAGTTTGCCCAGGAGCAGTAACCCATAGCAACCAATAGGATCTTTGCTTTTAAACAGGTGACTGCTACATTCTAGCATCTGATTGGTTACTATGAGTTACTGCTCCTGGGCAAACTTAGTGCCTTTTATTACATAACCCCTAGTGGGGTTATGTAATAAACCCCACTAGGGGTTATGAATGTAGCAGTCCAGTGTCGGACTGGCCCACAGGGAAACCAGGAAAACTCCAGGTGGGCCCAGGTGTCAATGGTCCCTCTTGCTTTTAACAATTTGGCCTATTTCATGTTCATTCCCTATTTCTTTAAGTGGAAAAAGAGGCTTGTTAATGGAAGAATAGAGTATAGTAAGTAGATCTAAAAGAATAGTAGAATAAAGAGGTTGAGTGAGGAGAGAAGGAATAATAGTTTGGAAAGTTGGGCCCCTGGTCTAAGGTTTTCTGGTGGGCCCCTGGTCTAAGGTTTTCTGGTGGGACCTTGGTCTAAGGTTTTCTGGTGGGCCCCTGGCATCCCAGTCTAACACTGTAGCAGTCACCTGTTTAAAAGCAAAGCAAAGATCCTATTGGTTGCTATGGGTTACTGCTCCTAGGCAAACTTAGTGCCTTTTATTGCATATGGGGGTAAAGGTTCACAGTGGCAAGAGACACTAGAGATCAAGGCATCCTTATAAACAGAGCCATTTTTAAGTAGATTTAGTGGACAAATAAAATCAGCAGCATCAATGGTAGTCTTGAACAGGTGGTACAGAATGACATCAAGTAATACTAGCATTTAGAAAAAGGTAGACAATTGGGTATTGCTAAAAGCCTGTAGCAATGCCATTTGAGAACCCTTAACTGTCATGGAACAATAATGTAATTTAACAGTACAATGCAAAACTGAAATGTGGCTCTGTCTTTGTTCTGTTTCTCTTCTGTTCTATCCTTTGCTTATCTTTTGAAGCACTTTGTATTTTCGTCTTCTTCCCATTTTAAAATTCTGTGATGTTTTACTTTTGTGTATACTTTGATCCCTCCATTTTATTCTTTACTTGTCGGTTGTATTCTTTTTCTCCTGTTCCATTTTTGGGACACTCAGAGACTCTCAATCATAGTTCATATTACTTCCACACACACCACACACACACACACACTGATTCTGTATATAAATTATATGAAATGTGCTACATGTGTTACAATTACAATAATAGGCAGAATTCTCAAAAGGAATCGTATGAGAAGGCAGTGTTCAAAGTACAAAAATCAGGCAAAATTCTGGCATTTTTTTCACATTGCACACTGCCTTCCTACAAGAATTAATTTCCACAGATCTCTGTAGACATCCCCTATGTGTCCCCTTACTGGTGGGAAATTCATATGTGCAAGTTAAGGAACAGTGGAGAGAAGTTCACAAAAGTGGGGTCTAAGTTAAATATCTCACTGCAGAAGAGATGATGCCCTGGCACATTGCCCTGAGCTTTCAGCTAAGGGAGTGGATCCATCTTCATTGTAGTTGAGCAGGCACGCAAAAGAAACTTTCTAACAGGCATGTAAAAAGCAAGTTGATATATATTTTTTTTTTACACAGACAATGCTGTCTCCTAAACTACAATATGGATGAGGCCAAAACAGGGACCCTGTCCATACTGCCTGTCTGCAGAAAGGTCTGCTCTTGCCAACACTGTACTCTGTACTTTGCACTGGATTTTATTTCTGTAATGAGGTGCAGAGCACTCTTATTCTCAGGTGCAGAAGTGCGCTGTGCATTAGCACTAAAGGGAACACTTTTGCACTATTAGTGGTCATGCACTTCAGAGCAAGGGCATGGTAAATTCCCCCCAAAAGCTTGGGGAAAATGGTGGCTGAAAAACTAAGCTTACTCAAAGTGACCAGTGAACACTAAAAAGTATACTTTTCTCAAAACTATGTAACTAAACATATTAATTTTAGTGTGGGTTTTACCTTACATGGGAAATATAACCTCCTTTTTGACATGGGCTCATTTAGGTGGGTTCATGTAAAAAAGTTGCATATTTTCTTTCTGAACTTAAAATGTAAATGTATTTTTTTCTATTACGCAGACATACCTGATCTGACAGATTGAAAGGAAAGTCTGTATGCTTACTGGGACCAGCCCCCCCGCCCCTTTAGGCTTACATAGTAATACAACTAACCTTGACTCATTGTGAAGTGATGGTAAAAGACAAGGTAATTTACAAAGAAAGCAGCATCAGGAGGTGCAGCTAGCTCTGTCTCTAGCCTTTGACTGAAAGACCATGGCCCTGATGTGTGCTGTGCTTCCTGAAACTCTTTACATTGCACCGTTGAATGGTGTCCAAGATACAGGGCACATAGGATGCAGGAGGAGGGATGCCTATGTGCATCCACAGTCAGCTCTGTATTAGGGAAGGGAGCCTATGGCTGTTTGCATAATGCCCCATACTATGTGCAAAGTGCAAAAAAGTTTACCACTTTTTGCACTTCGCACACCTTGTCAGACATTTTAAATGAGCCCTATTGTGTTTATGATAACACTTACTATGGAATTCAAATGTTTAGTAACTCTCCTTTGATAAACTGAAGCCAGAGATATCCCTAGGTCACCTACAAATAAACAAAACAGAAAATGATGGCAAAATGGCACCTTGTGGTACAGAATTCCACTATTTAATCTTACTTTATTGATACAAATTTTTGATGATTAATGAATTGAAGTACACATTCACTTTAAGTAGTAGTGAAATCACAAATTCTTCAGATTTTTACAGGTGGAGAAAAACGAAGATTTAGAGAGGGTCAACCTCAGGAAAATTAAAATAAATAAGGCATTATGCCACAATATGGACCATGGATTAAGCAGAACTCAGCTTGAACTTGATTTCTAGGAAGGCACCCAGAGAATCAATAACTCGTTGTTATATTGTACAAGGACACTGTATTACACGGCAGTTTGCCATGTTTTATCAAGGATAGTTCTTTGCATGGTCATCATTGCATTCTATCTTGCCTGGATCATCAATTTTTGGCCTGAAATAAAGCTCTTGCAAAAATATTTTGGTGAATTTATCCAGTGGTAAAATACCAGGCCAGGTGGCAACCCTACCTATAGCATAAGCTTTCAAAGTAAATCATATCCAATTCTGCCACAAAGTCTTGGTTTGGACAAGGACATTTTCCCTATTTAGCTCAAACAATTAGGGAAAATGAAGCTGCTCAATGTTTAGGCCTTGCATTGTGGATAATTAGTTTACAATACAGTGACAACAAAGTGGAAAGGGAGGGGGTAGTAAAGTTGTAGTCTGTGTTGATGTTTTCATTTTGTGAATTAGTGGTTTTGTAATGGAGTTTAATAAAGGGATGAGAGGCATATTGGTGTGCATTCATTTTTCTGCATTGGGATGGCTGGCAGCATCCTTCCATTCTGGCACATATGACATTTTCCCAGATCAACAAGTAGAGCTGGTTACTAACAACTAACAGAACCTGCAGGTCAACATTCCTCAGGCAACAACTGTTGGCATTACAACACTCCCCAGATCAAGGAGTTAAATAAAGAAGAGATATGCTGGCATAGAAAACACAACTTGTTCAACAGAAATAAGGCAGAGGTATATGTGGGTGTGTTATGAACTCTTCATATTTAATATCATTTGAATTATAAACCATCATTTTTAAAAATGAAAAATATATATATTTACCACAGTGTTCATAGGCTATGTGCTGTCAAAGAAAGTACTAAACTATTATTCATGAATAATCTTTACTGTTAATAAACAGAGAAATAGATAGAATCATAGAACTGCATCATTCATCTGCTTGGCTTGGTGCTCCGTAATTTGTCTGGGACTTTCTGGATAAGGGATCTTTCCATAATTTGGATCTTCATGCCGTACAAGGTACTGTTTTATTATTATAGAGAAAAAGGAAATCCATTGTGAATTATTTGGATAAAAATTAGTCTATGGGAGATGGCCTTTCCGTAATTCAGAGTTTTCTAGATAACGGGTTTCCGGATAAAAGATGCAATACCTGTACATAAGCAGGCACTATAATTCAATCTGCACTTTGCTAGCAGTTGCAGCTGAGCATCCTATGCAGAGGTGACGTGAGGCATAAAAGGGAGGGGAAATAAGTGGTGGGTGGAACTAAAAAACATGGGTGGCAATGTTCCTATGCTGTGTATGCATATATATGTACATAGATTGTAAGTCTGCCACACAAACAAATTGTGCTGCTCACAAGGAAATTGTGCACAAAACATTTATGCACACACAGCCAAAAGACATAAGACAAAAGGGAACACTGATGGGTATAACACTTAGCATTGTATTTGAGGCTGAAGAAAAGTTAAAAAGACATCATAAGACGATTTACAATAAGTGACAGATATACTTGTTTGAAAAAATTAAGGGAACGCGAACCCACCACAAACCTTATAATAATTAATGGACAAATATTCAACCCCCAAAAACAACAACAAAGGCCTTGTATCTCAGCCAAAGATGAACAGGTCGCATTCAAGTTTATGTATGAAAATGCAGGATCTTACTATCTTTGCTTCATTTATTATAGCAAACTTGCGGTTCATATAAATGATGAGCACTAATGATTTCACAGAGGTTATGTTTATTCAGCTAAAGTTGCACTACATCAATGCATCCCTATCTTGCTTGTGTGTCTTCTAGCAGTCCATGCCAGTTTCCCATCTCAGACCATACTTACCCAATCAGTTCACATTCAGCCCGTGGAGATTCCCAGCTGAATGTCAAAGTGCATCTTTATGGAATCTTCATTAAGCATACTATGGATCTGTAACTCCCAGTTATATCCAGGAGATCTGATAACCTGAGAAGGGGGGCTATATTATTTTTGGCACTGAATGATGCTCACCCCTATACTTGTCTACTTAAAAGCTATTTTGGAGTTAGAGGTGGCTTGTTTCACTTCTACCTTTTCACTATTGTATTCCAACTACTTTACACCATCCTTCTTGTATACATGTCTAGATTTTATCAGGCAGTTTGGATCATTTAGTTTGCTCACACATTACTATTCAACATGGATCCAAGAGCCAAACACAGCAGAATGTTTTTACTAGCCATAAGTTTTGTCCTCGGCATCTGAATCACTAGAAAAACCAGAGCCATCATCAACAGACAGAACAATATTGTGCTTACTATGCAAATTTAAGGACTTGCATGATCCTTCAGCTCTCTGGTTTTCATGACTTCTTTTTTATCCTCTCATATTCATGCTGCAGCATCACTCACTTTGTTGAGCCTACTCCTCAGATATTTCCTGACACTGTGCCCCTTCTCTTCTTTCACTTCAACCACAGAGTTGTTAAATTGATACTGTCATGGCAAAACATGTTTCCTTTCAAAATGTATCAGTTAATAGCGCTGCTCCAGCAGAAATCTATTTCTTAAAAGAGCAAACAGGTTTTTTTAAAATTAAATTTTGAAATCTGACATGGGGCTAGGCATATTGTCAGTTTCCCAGCTGCCCCCAGTCACGTGACTTGTGCTTTGATAAACTTCAGTCACTCTTTACTGCTGTACTGTAAGTTGAAGGAATATCACCCCCTCTCCACACAGGTGAGCATAAGAGGAGAATTGAAAATTGTGATCTTGATAAAATGAAATATGTCACTCCTGTTAGTATACACTTTAAGGGCACACTAGGCTATTTGGGGAGATTGAGTCGCCTGGCGATTTGTTTTCCGAAGTCGCCCGAAGTTTCTTTGCGAGGCAACTTCGGAAAACGAATCGCCGCGTGTGATTTGCGCTGGTGATTTTTCATTTAAGCCAGTGCAGAGTGAGGGAAGGCGCTTGGGGGAGATTGGTTGCCGCAAAGTCGAGGTGATTAGTCGCCAGGCAGGCCCGGACTGGCCATTTGTGGGTTAGGGCAAATGCCAGAGGGGCTGCTATAAGGTCCCATAGAAAGTCAGTATTTAGTGGGCTGGTGGGGGCTGTTTGGGCCTCTATGTGGGCTGATGGGCCTCTTGTGTACCTGAAATGCCAGGGCCTATTTTAATTCTCAGTCCAGTCCTGTCGCCAGGTGACTCAATCTCCCTAAAACTTTTGGACATAATAGCAAACAACTAAGATTGCTGGAATTACAGGTTGTTAAACTCCCTAGACGGGGTGGTGATAGGAACAGACTGCTTTAACAACAGGAGGTCCTGTGGATAGAAAAATTAAACACCCTAGCACCCATGGGACTAAATGAAGAATTGAGCTACTATTGCTTTTATTAATACAAGTTCAGCCTTACCTTGTAATTATGGGAATGTCATTATTTGTACTTGTATATATAAATACATTTTTATAAATGTTTCCCAGCACAGAGGACTGAAATTATGGACTGATATGATCTATGGACTAATGTGATACTTAGGTACTTTGTATCCTTTTTGAATATGGACACTATGAGAAAGGATATATGAAACTGTCAATCATCTACCTCATCATGTATGTCTTGCTGCCTTTTCTTTTTTTTACTGTGACTGTCAAGGCAGCAAACAATAGTAGGTTTCCAGTTACTAGTACTTTTAGTATATACTAGTGTATGCTCTGCACCTCAGGTCCCATAGACTGCACTGTATCTCACATGCATCATTCAGGCTGGAGACGTAGAGGCAAAGTAAGAAGCCAAGGACAACACCAAACATTAAATCTAGTGATGCTCACCTATGCAGTGACATTTCAGTTTGGTAGTTTGGCACCATGTGCGATCTACTTTTAAGTGTAAACGGGGTTTCCATCTGTCTTTGTTGTCCTAATTGGACATGAACTTGGACATGGACAGTTCCAAAATATATAGTTGTATACTTGCATCTCCAAAAGCGAGGGAACCAACTCTTGGATTGGTGAGACAGAAAATATGCTCCAAGGGAGGCAGTGTGGTACTTGAGTGTGAGCTAGAACACACTGGATATTTGGCAAGCTAAGGTCTTTGAATGGACCTCATTAGCTAATGGACAAATCCTGCCCTGTGCCTTCCTGCTGCCTAAGACATAAGGGCACATCCACTTACCTCGATACAGTGATCAAAGTGAAATGTTGTTTTTGTAGCACAGTGCAGTGTTTCATTGCAAATGGAGCGCAGTTGTTCCAAATATTTCAAAATCTGCATAATTTCCAGTGTTTGTCATGCAAGTAACATCTGTGTCCTATTCTAGCTGCACATGTGCTTAGGGTTGCCACCTTTTCTTGAAAAAAATACCGGCCTTCCTATATATTTATCTTTTTTTCCTATTAATAACATTGGGCTCAACCATCAAAAATACCGGCCAGGCCGGTAAAATACCGGCCAGGTGGCAACCCTACATGTGCTGTGCCTATTGATGCAGAGTGTTAAGGGCAGTGTCAAACTGGCCCACCAAGACATCAGGAAAACTCCTGGTGGGCCCAGGTGTTAGTGAGTCCTCTTGCTTCTAACTATTTGGCCTATTTCATGGTCATTCCCTATTTCTGTATGAGAACAAATAGATGGAAGGATAGATTATAGTGTGTAAAGAAAGGGATTGAGTGAGGAGAGGAGGAAAAGTAGTTTGGAGAGTGGCCCTATGGTCTAGGTTTTCTGATGGGACTCAGCTGACTCTGATGAAGAGAACTATGTCAATAGGCACAGCAGCATCCTATTTTGGAAGATAAGGAAGGGGGGACTGAGTGATGCCAAGACAAGTATACAGAAGTACAATTAATACATTTTGATGCAATTATCTTTAATGAAGGTTGTATTAGGTAACACACTTCCAGGAAAAGTTTCCCACTGCACTTATGGATGTAAATGAACCTTAAAATCTTGATTCATAAGCTTATCTTTGGCAGCTCTTCGTCCTCCTAATAAGGTGTCTATGGCAATGTTCTCTTGTTTTGAAAGAGTTAGGGAAATTTTTTTTTATGTTTCTGTGGCTCTGTTTTGTGCCAGCCCCCTTACTTGCCACCAAATTCAAATCCTGTCACTATCTACTGGGCTGTGTGATTTTTTTAGATGTTTTCCCAAATTGCTCCACTCCCTGCTCTCTAGCATGATGACCTCACATTATCTAGTAGCCTGGCTCTTTTATTCCAGAGAGGATCAATGGTTGCAACAAAGCACATCCATTTTATTCTGGCTATATGAGAGTTGTTGTGGATTTAAAGACAATGTCCCTCCCTTGCATTTTCCTCCTCTTGCCTACTAAGCCCGCCTCCCTTTACCTTGCTGTACTGTCTGGGTAGGGCGAAGGCCACAGTACAGCCTTCCACAACTCTGAGCCAAGGCTCACCCCCTCCTCCTCCTCCTCTGTCACACCCAGCCCCTGTCCCTTATCCACGCTCACTTTTAGCCGCCTTTGCTGGATTTCTTGAAGGCTCCTCAACCTGGGAGGGAAGAGCTGGAGACAGTCCCTTTTTTAGGGGGCAAGGTAAGAAATGTGATGAACATTAGGACTGATGTCTAGAGGCATTAGACTTAGCAACTGACTCAAAGCTGCACAACAAAAGGCAAGCGCAGTGCTGAGTGTGGGCAGATGAAAGTCTGTGGCTGGCTGGGTGCAGTGTATTACTTGCTAAATTAAACAGCATTATTTACTCTAATTCATCTAAAAAATATAATTTAGATGGAACAGTGTGTGTAGAGAGAGTGAGTGAGTGAGAGAGAGAGAGGCACAATATCCTCACAGAACAAGTACTTGATTTTCATCAGAAAGCCAAGCAAACAGAGTTTCTCCCGAATGCTTTACATCCTTAACCTCAAAAGTTCTGGAGCAGATCTATGAAATCCATTAATATCTAATGCCATATATACTGGGGGGCTTAAACTGTGGCAGCATAGACATGTGGCAGGGAAGTAAACTATGGCAATTAGACATTTGTTTCCATGTTTTTCATCACATTAGGTTTGTCGCTGCAATTTGCTCAGTGGTTGCTATGGGTTACTGCATAGGGCAAATTTACACCAATTTTAGTACACGATCCACAGAACTGATGATAATAATGTCAAATATATTTTAGGAAAATCATGTGAATTATAACACTTCTACAAAATTCTTCTAAGTCCATCAGTTGCAGAATATATATATGTTGATATTTAAAGCATCGTGAGGTGAGTTCTACTGTGCATTTGGCCACTTTGTACTCAGCTTCAGGGATTTGTTTTGAGTGGGTAGAAAAGATTCATATGTTTATAAATACATTACATTATTATTATAACTATTATTGTCATTAATATTTATTATAATTATTATATAAGTAGGAGATACCATACTGCTAGTAAGATGACGCATGGTTTATAAATTCCAATGAAATAATTCAACACTAGACATATTTATTATTATTATCATTATTATTATTATAGTTGTTGTTATTAATTATACATATGTGTCTAGTGGGGAACTATTTCATCAGAATTTAGTAATGATATTTTATTTTACCAGCAGTACTGGTGAATAGGAATGTTCTCTGCACTGAATGTCCTATAGACTCTACTGATAATTTATAGTAAAAAAGGGACAAAGTAAACATTAACAGGCTAGTGCTCCTTTTAACCCTTTCCCTACTGGCCCTCAAGTCTTGCTATACCCATGTTGCCAGACAATGCACAATGCTTCATAAATCTAATAGGAAACAGTGATGGCAGTATGGTATTTGACAAACATTGTTACAGATTTTACAGTCTATGGCAGGTAAGCAGAAATTTTCTGATACTTCCATGTCATCACCACAGATTCTAGTATCTATAGCACTTAAGGGTTTAAATTGAAATTGAAATATGTTGTGCCCTAAGCCACCCATTCTGACTTTCAGGATACAGGGGCAACGTTGGGGCTGCTTCTGCCTGAGGACACCCCCTCTCCCACTCCACTCTTAAAACATCAGACGGAGCAGGTCAAAGGGGGGCTGCATCGCTAGTGCAATGAGCCAAATGAGCAGATCTTAAAATGTCCACTAAATTATACATGAGCATAGTTAATGCTCAGTTAATACAGTTAATATAGACCTTGAGATTCTAATGCTCTCATTGGTTGCAGCTCTGTTGACAGTACCAATGCATATAATCGGTTAAAAAAATGTTTACATGCAATAAAAAGATTTATAAAAATTCATCTCATGTAAGTTTTAATAAGAGTATACTTAATTTGTTTTTTGTTTTTTTTTTAAAAAAAGCTGTCATAGCAGAGAAATTCAGCATTAATTGTCAAAGAGTTTATTCAGAGCTGTGATCACCACAGACAGCAAATTCTGGATGCCGGAAGTAGCCATTCCCTGAGAGCATCACGCTCTCACTGTTTATCTGGGCTCCATGGAGATATCCTTCTCTTAGTAACCCATATTTAACCCCCTAATAAGAAAACATTCCAAGAAATGGGTAGTTCTCCTTAACAAAACATCATTTTAAAATATAATGCCAAAAATAGACTTTTTTCCACATGCTTTCTCCTTGGACTTCTTGCTTTCCTTCTTCTCTCATAAAAACTCTGTAAATTAACTTTCTAAACTGTTAAATGTTGATTTGATACATTTCTCATTAAAGTATGTTGTTACAGGTTTTAGTTAAGCTTGGGGAACATGCTCAGTAGGGGCTGGAAATTCTGCTGTTGCTCATGAATCAAATTGTAATAGTTTATAATATCAGCATTTTGACTTACTGAGCTACAGCTGCTGCCAAACTCAAGAAGGGGCAATTGAAATACATTTTAGAAATCAAGTAAAAAAAATAGAATGTAACTGAAGAAAGGCATTGAACTATTTAAAGGGAAACTGTCATGGGAAAACATGTTTGTTTTTTTAACACAAATCAGTTAATAGTGCTGCTCCAGTAGACTTCTGCACTGAAATCCATTTCTCAAAAGAGCAACCAGATTTCTTTTATATTCAGTTTTGAAATCTGACATGGGGCTAGACATTTTGTCAATTTCCCAGCTGCCCCTGGTCGTGTGACTTGTGCCAGCACTTTAGGAGGGAACTGCTTTCTGGCAGGCTGTTGTTTTACTATTGAGTGCTGTTCTTAGATCTACCAGGCAGCCCTATTATCAAGTCTAATTAGCAACACATCTAGGGGCAGATTCACTAAAGAGCGAAGCGTCTAATGCTAGCGCTAATTCGCCAGTGTGATGTCATTTCGCAACTTTGCAAATTCACTAACACGGACTCTTGCGAACTTTCGCTAGTGAAGTAGATAGACTTGAGCAACTTTGCACCCTTATGCCAGGCGAAGTTGCGCATTTTCCTCTATGTTAGCACTTACGCTAGACGTTACTACGCCTGGTCAGACCAGGTGAAGTCCAATACAATAGATAGGAGGTTGAAAAAAAATGTAACATTTTTTTCTAAGTCCCCAAAAAAACGCTGGCATATTTTAGCATAGGAGGGTGATAGTCTGAAAAAGATCAATATTTTTTGGGGGGTTACCCTCCTCCCCCCCAACATTTCCTAACATATGGCAACACAACTATACAGGGGGCACATGTAGGGCAATTATTTACTTTATTAAAGGTTTCCTGGGCTTGTGTAGTGGAATCTAGTGGCTGTAACATATACTTCTATTATAACTTAAAGTTCCTGCCGTATGCAAATTAGGCTTCGCTAGCATTACAGCGCTCTGCTTAGCGAAGTAACACTAGCGCAACTATGCTACCGTTCGCCGACCTGAGCATAAATTCGCACTTTAATGAATTTGTGTAGTGCTGGTGAAAAGTGTGGTGAACGCTAGCGAAGCTAACGCTAGTGAATCTGCGCATCTTATTGAATTGGCCCCCTAGTGCACATGGCTCTGATGTAGTTAGCATCTAAAGAGATCTAACAGAAGAGAATGGTGATGGCTATAATTGGTTTTCTTGCTTTCTGTACGCTGTTTATTTTCAATTCATACTAATAGGGGAATTGGCCGTTGAAGTCCTCAAGAACAAAAAAAGAGGGCGACTCATCTAAAAATAAGGTGGGTGCTGCATTGATTTGGCATAAGAATAGAACCAGTTATATATTTTTGTCAAGCTGATGGTTAACAATGTGACAGTTTATCAAAATATTGTACAGGACTAGAATTATACTATTTTGCAGGTGAAAATGGCAATAAGTAAGTCAAAATATTATACTTCTAATCCTGTACAATATTTTGATAAACTGTCACATTCAAATCAACGATGCAGTACATGCAGCTTGGGAGGAGGTGGTGGATTCTGCTGGGTACTGCTATAAAACACAACTATACTTATAATTACATGAACTAGTAAAAACATCCTTGAAATTTACCTACATTCATCATTGCTGTTTTCTCACTTTTCATGTACCTCCAATACTATCTCAATTTAGGTTTTCCAGTTCACCCTGTACTATGCCCTTAGCAGTTTCCTTTCAAATATTTATTTCCCTCTACAGAGACATATTTCCTATTGTTGTGATCATTCTTCCTTTACTTTGTTCAGCACTATAAAATAAAGACATTGGTTCCTACCTTTTTGTCATGGAACGGAAATCATGGCTTCCTTCTTTGCTGTAACTGTCCATCATATAAGAGGATATGACTACAGCAGTCTTTTAAGCAGTTTATAGCAGCACCTCTTCTTGCTAACAATTTGCTACATTTCACTAGAATGAAATTCACTAATTCGATAAATCCATATATTATACAGTTGCCTTTTTCTGTTTGTGCGTGTTTGTTTAATTATTGTCACAATATGGCTGCCAGTCACAATATGGCTGCCCGCAACACCTTCTCCCTGTAGTTAGCTCAGCCTGTCTGACTATTTTAAACCAGTTCTGCAACATTAGTAGTACTGTATTAGAAACAGACAATCACAGACATGCAGACAGCATACCATTCTTAAATAAATATTTTGCTGCTTTTAATATAACTAAACCTTATTGGTGTAACCTTAGAACATGAGACACGCTAGCTGATGCTGTAAAACTGTCTCATACAGAACAAATACATCAGTTGGCTCAATATTAGAACATTTTGCAAATCAACAGCAAAAGTGCATTGATCTAGTAATTCACCCAAAAGGCACATTGGTGCAGAGAATGAGAGTTTTTTTTATTTATATGGGGGTTCAGCTGTGGTGTGTTTACACTAGAGCAGTGATCCCTAACCAGTAGCTCACAAGCAACATGTTGCTCTCCAACCCCTTGGATGTTGCTCTCACTGTCCTCATAGCAGGTGCTTATTTTTTAATTCCAGGCTAGGAAGCAAGTTTTAATTCCATAAAAACTAAGTATAGTACCAAACAGAGCTTCCTATAGGCTGCCAGTACCAAAGGGGCTACCAAATAGCCAATCACAGCCCTTATTTGGCAACCCCAGGGACTTTTTCATGCTTGTGTTGCTCCCCAACTCTTTTTACATTTGAATGTGGCTCACGGGTAAAAAAGGTTGGGGACCCCTGCACTAGAGTCTTCACAGCCAAAATAATGGTTTGGGGTAATATGTACAGCTTTATTTCAGCTTCTCTCTACCTGTCTGTCTCTGATTTGTTTTGTTCTGTCCCTAATTATCTGTCTCTGTTTGTCTTCCTCTATATTCCTGGAAATATGCCGTAGACATCTCAGGCAACTCTGGTTACAAGATTTCTTATATTTCACAAGTAGTAGGTGGGTTTGTCAGTTGGGGATTGTGGATGTAGTAAATTATTCAATGGGAACCAAAAGTACATTCTATTATATGTTCCTTTATTTGGCAAATTAAATACAGGCGATACATTGGGGAACCAACCTGGAGCATTGATGCAGGAAGCTTTGTAGCAAATCTGATGCAGCGCAGGCTGTTGTTAGGCTGCTGGGGAGAAAAAGGGGGGTATCAATCCAACTTGCAGTACAGCAGTAAAGATTGATTGAAGTTTATCAGAGCACAAGTCACGTGACTTGGGGCAGCTGGGAAATTGAAAATATGTCTAGCCCCATGTCAGATTTCAAAATGAAATATAAAAAAACCGGTTTGTTCTTTTGAGAAATGGATTTCAATGCAGAATTCTGCTGGAACAGCACTATTAACTGATGCATTTTGAATTTTTTTTTTCCCATGACAGTATCCCTTTAAAATAACCAATGCAGGACATGCTGCTTCCTGTATCGGTTCATAGAGAGTGCTAAAGGCAAAATACACAGGGTCATTACTCCCCCTTCTGTATTTGTCAGCAAGTGCTGTAAGTACAGATCATCACAGCTTTATAAATAAGTAACATAGTAACTAGTGATGGGCGAAACAGATTGAATAGAAGCCAATGGGCATCAAATAATTTGACGCATGACAATTTTTGATGCAAGCGACAATTTTTATACCCGCAACTATTTTGTCCAGATGCATCAAAGTCAATAGGCGTCCAAATAATTTTGAAGCACGACAATTATTATGCATGCGCCAATTTTGATGCAGCAGTTCAATTTTTGCCACATTTTGCTGGTGGTATCATAGTAAGTTGGGTTGAAAAAAAGAAACATCCATCAAGTTGATCCAGAGGAAGGCAAAATAAAATTTGAAGTGCCTCCAATTTGCCTCAGAGGGGGGAAAATTTACTTCCTGACTCCAAAATGACTAGTCCCTGGATTGAATTAACACATACACAGCTTTAAGAAGGGGTTGGATGACTTTTTAGCTTGTGAGGAAATACAGGGTTATGGAAGATAGCTCATAGGACAAGTTGATCCAGGGTTTTTCCTCTGGATCAACTAGCAGTTAGGCAGTTTAAAAACTTGATGGACATTTGTCTTTTTTCAGCCTAACTTACTATGTTACTATGTATCTTTACACATGTATTGATATTTTCTCTCCTGTCTTAGTGACCCTTTAAAATCCTAGCACTCCCTCATGGCTGTTTTATAGCACAACACCTCAAAGAAATGGGAAACTGTTCATAAACAGTCACTGGCTCAAGGTGCTTCAACAAAGCCTTGCAGTTGTGAAACACAGCATATTCATCCATTCAATGATCACCTGGACTGTTGAACAAGTTGTTATGGAAACAATCGGCTCACATTACAGCAATCCAATGTCTGACAATCTGCCCTTTCCCTGTAACATATATTGCAGTGTAGCAATGACCAAGTATGGAATCCTGGACACTTGACAACCATCCCATGATGGTGATACTCCCAGGGCAGTCCAATGGAGAGTCAACCTTTTAACCTTTTGCAGCACTGTTTTTCCATTCACAAAAAATTCCAATCACAAAAAACTGATGTTTTCCCCATTTCCCCGACCAGAACAAAATGGTGTAACCCTGAACATTGTGGCAGAGCAAACAGTTTAGTTGTTTTTGCACTTTTGTGCACAAAACTATGACAAACAATAGTGGTCAGTGTAAAAACAGTATTATAATTATGGCAGAGAATACAGGTTGTCCGTGTAATATTGTGCCTATAATTGTAGTTAAAGGGATCCTGTCATGGGAAAAAAAAAAATGCATCAGTTAATAGTGCTGTTCCAGAAGAATTCTGCACTGCAATCCATTTCTCAAAAGAGCAAACAGATTTTTTCATATTTCATTTTGAAATCTGATATGAGGCTAGACATTTTGTCAATTTCCCAGCTGCCCCAAGTCATGTGACTAGTGCTCTGATAAACTTCAATCACTCTTTACTGCTGTACTGCAAGTTGTAGTGATATCAACCCCTCCCTTTCCCCCACCCAGCAGCCTAACAACAGAACAATGGGAAGGTAACCAGATAACAGCTCCCTAACACAAGATAACAGCTACCTGGTAGATCTAAGAACAGCACTCAATAGTAAAACCCATGTCCCACTGCGTACTATTCAGTTACAGTGAGAGGGAAAAACAACAGCCTGCCAGAAAGCAGTTCCCTCCTAAAGTTCTGGCACAAGTCACATGACCAGGAGCAGCTGGGAAATTGACAAAATGGCTAGACCCATGTCAGATTTCAAAACTGAATTTTAAAAAATCTGTTTGCTCTTTTGAGAAATGGATTTCAGTGCAGAAGTCTACTGGAGCAGCACTGTTAACTGATCTGTTTTGAAAAAAAACAAGTTTTCCCATGACAGTTTCCCTTTAAGCATATTGACTGTCTCTGTAACACTGTACATATAACTTGAACTTTTACATGAATAATTAAATGGTGGTTTAAAGAGCTGTGACAGACTATGGTGCCCTCTCAGTCAATAACCTATCTTCCCTGAGTTTGCAGTCCCCTCACAATGCACAAGCTGCCTCCTTAAACAAAAAAATAAAACCCATCAGCAACACTAAGGGGCAAATTTACTATTCGATATTCGATTAGCATTCGATTTTCGAATGTTAATCGAATAGTTCTAGGCTACCTTTTATTCGATATTCGATCATTCGACTATCGAATAAAAACCTATTCGATCAGTCGAATAAATCATTCGATCATAGGAATCCTATTCGATCAGGAGTGCTACCATAGGCTTCTATTGCAATTCGGTAGGTCCAATCTGCCGAAGTAGGCAATCGAAGAAACTTAAAAAATAAAATCCTTCGCTGATCGAATGATCGAATGATTGAATATTCGTCCATTCGACTCTATTCGAATGTATTTGATCGTTTGACCATTCCCTATTCGATGATCGAATATGCCAAAATTCACATATTCGACCAAAAGAAGAAATCCTACGTTTGAACTTCGATCGAACTTCGAATCCTTCACGTGAATTTAGTAAATCAGCCCCTTACAATAGAATGCTCACTGAAATAGATGCTCTTTGCATACTCGAGAGACACACGTTCATTGACACCAACAAGTCTAGTAATATTCTACTACTAATAGTAATACTACTAGTTCCGATGTCTGTTATTTGCTTATAAAAAAGAAATACAGAATATTTGTGACCTCCTAGTTTGAAATTCCTTTTGGCCTTTAAAGGAAAACCAAACCCCCCTAAAGAGAAAGTGCTGAGTCAGAAGAAGGCAAATAATTCTAAAACTATAACAAATAAATAATGAAAACCAATTAAAATGTTGCTTAGAATTAGCATTTATATAACAAACTAAAAGTTTACCTAAAGGTGAACTACTCTTTTAAATTCACAAACTTAATTTACTATACTTACTATACATCTTGTACACCTCTAACTTATAGCTGTGGTTTCAAAGGTCTACAGAATATATAAGGAAAGATGCTTGGGGTAATTTATAAGCCCACTCTAAATTGCACCACTGCAGTTATCTATAGCAATTCTGATCTTTTAAACTGGTAGTTTTAGTACTTATGCCAATAAATGAGTTTGAGTTATATAAACAATTGAAAAATGGAATATAGGGGTATTCTGTTTATTAATATTTATTGCTACTTTAGAAAAAAGTTTCTCTTTGTTAATTTATCATTTTATATGCATTTTAAGGTATTTTCTTAGGAAAATGGAAGGGAAATTGATATGTGATAGGCACTCCAAAAATTCAAGAAAAGTTGCACAAGTGTGTATTTTTACTGCTAAGCAATTTTCTGGGGTTGTGGCTGAGAAGCATTGGGAGGGAGTGACCTATAATTTTCTTTGCTACCATTCAAACTCCAATAGGATCTGGAGTTGTGAGCTTTATATACCCAAACATAGCAAGAATTCTGTTCTTACCTTTGGTCACACATTGAGCCACACCTTACATTCTGTATAATGATCAACTGGCTCCCACACACTTTCATTACAATTTCGCAAGTGGTGCAGAGGTAATGCTGTAACATTGTTCACTACTATTTTTGTTAGTGGGGTAAATAAGATAAATATATTTTCTTTTAAAGGTAACATACATTTTATTTATAAGTATTTAACTTCGTTTCTAAAAGTTCTTTAAATAAAAATAGCAACATTTTCCCTCCCTGATGGCAGCCCACTGTACCAGTAGGTGAGTAACACACAGGAGAAGTCTATAATCAGTACAGAAGATATCAACTGCATATGGAAATGTTTAAAACCGTGTTATGTAAAATAAGTACATATTTGTGTTTCACGATACCAAATCATATCCAGTACCTGTTCTTTCTTTAAAGTGTCAAATAAAAAGAAATTAATCTGTTCTCACATCTTTCAGGAACAACCCTATTCACAATGCCAAACATAGCGATCAACTGGAGGCCTTATTTTCAGTGCATCCATTAGTGACCTAGGCATATTCCACACTATAGCTACTGGTGGTCACAACTTACCCGACATGTCTGGTAAGTAAATTTACAAGATGAATTATTAAAAGACATATGCAGACAGAAATTTCTGCAACAATATTAACATAGTAGTGAAGCACTGTATATTTATGGAACAGGATGACAATATCGATACAATAATGTTAAAGGAATTGTTCAGTATAAAAATAAAAACTGGGTAAATAGATAGGCAGTGCAAAATAAAAAATGTTTTTAATATAGTTAGTTAGCCACAAATAGGGTTGCCACCCGGCCGGTATTTTACCGGCCTAGCCGGTAAAACACCCGCCAAGGCCGGGGCCGGTATTACAAATTTACCGGCAATGTAGCTGCCGGTAAATTTGTAATACCTTTAAAAAGACCCATTGGCCAGCCCCCAATGCCCTGTAATACTCACAGTTCGTCACTTCTTGATCGCGCTGAGTCTCGGTCACGCCCCCAAAACGTCATAACCCCGCCTATTTGACGTCACGTACCGCCCCCTTTTTGCCCCGCCCCCCACCAGCCGGTAATTTTTTTTAGAAAAGGTGGCAACCCTAGCCACAAATGTAATGTATAAAGGCTGGAGTTACTGGATGTCTAATATAATAGCAAGAATGCAACTTCCTGCTTTTTCAGCTCTCTTGTTTTCCACTGAATGGTTACCCTGGTTACCAGGCAGTATCCAATCAGTGACTTGAGGGAGGGCCACATGGGTCATAACTGTTGCTTTTGAATCTGAGCTGAATACTGAAGATCAATTGCAAACTCACTGAAGAGTTATGTCCCATGTGGCCCCCCTTCAAGTCGCTGACTAACTCAAAGTTAAAGAGCTGAAAAGATGGAAGTTGGATTATGGCTATTATATTAGACATCCTGTCGCTCCAGCCTTTATAATTTGCATTTTTTCCTGACTAACTATATGGGAAACATTTTTTATTTTGCGCAGCCTATCTATTTATCCAGTTGATATCCTTGACAGACTTATTTAAGACAGAATGTCAAAAAGTAATTACTAAGAATGCACTAAACACAAGATCGAAAAAGATTCAGATTCAGGAAAGGACTTAGTGCTAAGCAAAAAATCCAAATCCAAAACCTTAAAGACTCATAGCCTATGAGAAAGTGCCCATTTGGCACAAAATGAGTTAGGCTATACAAGGCCTAATAAAAGATTGTCTATGTTTTAGAACTATTTTGGCTACTGAATCACTGTTTTGAATCACTGAATCACTGTTTTGGGGTCTCTTCTAATATATATTTTAATAAGATAATTATACCTCCCTCTTTCTAATTCTCTATGAGGCTTCCCATGCATTGGTTGACTGAAGACAAGTGGAGGATAATAATGAAATCTGAAGGATTTTTTCCTGCATAGCAGACCTCATAGTGAATTTCTTCATACATTTGTTTTACTTATGGGCTTTTTATTCATAACTTGAAATGTGATGTAACTGTTCACCTTTTAATCAGTCATTGATGTTAAGAAAAACACCCCAGGTACTCCATTTTGAACATTTCATAGCAAAATAATTTTTTGAAAACTGTATGGTAGTAGGCTGAAGAAATCACATGACATTCTTCACTCTCTTGCTTGAACACTGCTCTCTCCCAAGCTGAAGAAATCAACTTTTCCCAGTTCGTTCAGTTGCACAAATCCAACCCACAGTGATTTTATTATCTGTTCACTTCTCTGCTCAAACACCTGAAGGTAGCACAGTCACCTCTTATTCACTCAGCAAGTGTCAAAGCCCTTTAAATCCAATGTTAGCCTGATAAAACAAAGCATCACCTCTGACTTTCCTTATACCTATCTGGCCATTAATACTAAGCTCCCTTGAGCATTCTTTGACTCTTGTCACTAAAAATGAAGTGTCAGTGCTGCTCTTTCCCTCCCCAGGAACTGGTTTCTTTGTTGACCCGATTCTATCACACTTTCTTAAAGCAATAGTTCAGTATAAAAATAAAACCTGGGTAAATAGATAAGCTGTGCAAAATAAAAAAAAAATGTTTCTAATATAGTTAGTTAGCCAAAAATGTAATCTATAAAGGTTGGAGTAACTGGATGTCTAACATAACAGAACCCAACTTCCTGCTTTGCAGCTCTCTTGGTTTCCACTGATTGGTTACCAGACACTAACCAATCAGTGATTTCAGGGGGCCAAATGGGTAACAACTGTTTGCTTTTGAATTAGACCTGCATACTAAGGAACAATTTCAAACAGTTATGTCCCATGTGTAGTGATGGGCGAATCTCACCCGTTTCGCTTCGCCGAAAAATTTGCAAATTTCCAGCGAAATTCGGGAATTGGCAAAAAAATCCGCGAAACGAGTTGCGCGTCGTTTCCGACGCACGACGCGTCGTTTCCGTCGCGTTGCGTCATTTTCGGCGCGCGTCTCGTCGTTTTCGGCGTGCGTCGTGTCGTTTTTTCTGGCGTATTTTCGCTACCGAATTTTTGCTGGCATTTCGCGAATTTATTCGCCAGCGGCGAATCGCGGGAATTCGCCCATCACTACCCATGTGCCCCCCCCCCTCAAGTCGCTGACTAACTCAGAGTTAGAGAGCTGAAAAGCAGGAAGTTGGTTTCTGTTCTGTTATGTTAGACATCCACTCACATACCAGCTGTTCAGGCAAAAATCACACGTTGTCTCAGTGCAGTTACACTTAGTTGAATGTCCAAGTCTGAACTGCTTATATTCCCTCTTATATCCAGAATCTCCTTCCATCTAAAATAACAATGCCACTCTATATCCAGTTTCCCAAAGCAATTGTCGTGGCTTTCTCAGTCTACAATAGATCCCTGACTGGGACTTGTCAGACCTTTCCTCTGTTCCCTACTCTTAAAATGTTCATCTGGTCCTTACATTCTCCAGGATCTCCACACAAAGCACAGCATATAAATAAATAAATACAATACAATGGGTTCAAAGTAAAGCTAATATTAAACCCACCCTATTAAACTCTGTAATAATTACAGTATTGCGGTTTTAAGTTTATAAAGATAAAATACTGTTTAAATTAAAATTTAACCAAAATTGCATCTCTTGGAATAATAAACTTTCTTAATATAATCAATGAAAATGTATGTACTGTTTCTGAAATACTTTAATTAGTAATTCTTTACCATCCCCCTGTCATTCTGTATACAAAGCCTGCTGAGTTGATTATTTTGAAAGTTAGCTTGAATACTTTGTCTAGGTCAATAATGCACCAATAAACCAGTGATGTATTAGAGTTAACTGTCCATTAAAAATGGC
Organism: Xenopus borealis; assembly: GCA_024363595.1. Lineage (NCBI taxonomy): Eukaryota > Metazoa > Chordata > Amphibia > Anura > Pipidae > Xenopus > Xenopus borealis. The sequence continues at coordinate 71,018,834 of CM044438.1, forward strand.
CCCTGACTCCTGTACAGTATGAAGAGAGAGAGAGATTACTTAGAAAGGTATAATGAAGAGTAATTTAATTATTTCAGAAATCATGCCAAATTTTCAGTTGATTTAATTTTATAAAATGTCTTATTTCCATGAGATTTTTTATTTCATTTTTATATTCATTTTGGCAGCAGTGAAAGTAGATAATACCTAATAAAAGTCCTTAGATAATCAGATTCCTGTGCATTGCATTGTACTACAATATAAGTTTTAAATGAATGTCTTCTTCTATTTAAGGTCACCAATGTGCAAGAACTGGGTTTCTTTGGCTGTTAGTGGTCGGAACACTTGCTAAAGGAATTGCAGACAGTTCCTGTAACTGCATTATCCTACAAAGTTTATCTGACTGGCCTGCTCTGGATTCTGAGCCTTGTTGCCTGAACCTCAGCCTTTCTGTGGACACAATTGACTGGAATAATTTTACTAAAATATCTAACTTGCAAATTCTAGATCTATCTTACTCTGGCATTAAACAGATCACAGATTTAGAAGAAGGGAGAAAGTTAACAAACATCGAGAAGCTGTATTTAGATCACAACGATCTAAGAGAGCTACCTGATGGATTTTTGAGCAATGCTCCCAACCTGAGGGTTTTGAGTCTTGGATATAATCAGCTTAGCCATCTTCCAACAAACTTCTTGCTAGTTTCTAACAACATCGAGAAGCTAGATCTCAGCTACAACAACTTAACTTCAATCCCACCCAACATTATTAGACCTTCCCTTTCTGTGTTAGGTTTCCACAATAACAGCTTGGAATGTACCTGTGCCCTTTATGACCAACTTGAACCAACTTTCCATGGCAATGGCAGTAGGATTCTAGAGGACCTCATTTGTTCCTCTCCAAGAGATGTTATTGGATTACAGATTATAAATGTTCAAAGAAATAACATCTGCAGGTCCCACAGCCTAACTGTTGTGCTAATATGCATCCCTCTCCTACTTGTCTTAGGATTCATGTGTTGGTATGTCTGCTGTCGTAAACAGAAAGGCAGTTACCCTAAAACAAGGAGAGAATGTAGTCTGGCTACTGTTGATCGCAATGGAGCTGGTAACATGGGAGAATATCACCATTATGAGCCTCGCCAGCAATTCATCAAGGACAGACGAGAGATTGATGTCAACCAGCTGCATGACCCAATACTATTAAAGCCCTCTGCTGCATTACTTGGCAGCTGCAGAGATCTTTACGAAGAAGTGGAAATAAAACTGGGTATCTCTTCAGAATCTTTAGTGGAAGGAGAAGGTCATATTAACAGAGACAGTCAAGGATTAATGTTGGCAGTGGAGGGGGAAGATGATATAGATATAAAAGCAGGAGATGAACTTGAAGTTGAAACTGTAAGTGTAACAGAAGTCATGAAGGACTCAACAGATCGTGAAAAGCTTTATCTGAACCAGGCTACAGACTACTACAGCCTTGTTCCAGGAATTGAGTTGGAAGACTCAGATCATTGTGACTATGAGAGTGTTGACCTTTCTTGAGAGGACCTTCTTGATACTACTGAAATGGGCACTAGCTCATGTGACTATTATTAAAAAGGTAAAATGCCTTGAGGTTTAAAATTGCACCGAGACCTACTGTCTATATTTCTGTGACTACTATTAGACAGGAAAATACTGACAATTTTTTGTTTATTTTCAAAATGTACAAGTATTATGTATATCCACGATCTTATAAATATTTGCAAAGATATTTATTTTGAAACATTTATGGTTAAAGCTGAACAGACTCAAGGGGTTGTTGTGGGGCATTTTGCTTAGATTTATTTCAATGTTCAACCCAAATAAGCATCAGGAAGAAGGTGACGTTCTGTTTAAGCAGAGATGCAATTAAATTAAAGTTGTTAATCATAAGGGTTTCTTAAGAAGCAGGACCTTTCAATTTCACAGGCTATGATGAAATACAACAACAAATGTTGTAATGCTTTAGACCAGTGATCCCCAACCAGTAGCTCACGAGCAAAGCAGGTGCTTATTTTTAAATTACTGACTTAGAGGCAAGTTTTGGTTGCATAAAAACAGATGTCCTGCCAAACATTCTCTCCTGTAGGCTGCCAGTCCATATAGGGGTTACCAAAAAGCCAATCAGAGCTTTTATTTGACATCCACATGGAGTTTTTCATGCTTGTGTTGCTCTCCAACTCTTTTTTAAATTTAAATGTGGCTCACGAGCAAAAAAGGTTGGGGACCCCTGCTTTAGACTATACTTGGAAGTGCCTTAGATACATATGACATAATAAGCACAAATGAACCAAAGATTACACTTCAAAAGGGATTATAAAATGTTGTCTTGTTGGTGTCTGTAGGTGTGAAGGTACACATAGATATTGAAACATTTATTGAACTGGATAAAAAAAGAAGTAAAAAATAGCTGGCAGTGAGTGATTTCCAAAGAGATGGAGCTAATTTTTTGATTATGTGTCCCATGAAATACAGCAAACATTTCATTGGGAAGTTGATGTGACCATATGCTCCAAATACTTTAAGGACCAAGAACGCCATAAAATTAAAATGCACTAAATGCAGTTACACATTAGTTAAGTCGGCACTTTCAAAACTTCGCACTGTATCTATAAAGAATTAATTTTGTAGTCATTAAACTATTAAAGTTCCAGGGGTTGTAAAATCTACAACACTAGAATAAAGTACCACACTGTTAGTGCCTTAGATTCTAGTTTATGGTTTAGTGACAACAAGCAATATTACATCACATAGCTTTGAAACGGAAAGGGAAAATATTTTCCATGTCGAATTCATGTTTTTTTTTATTTCTGAATCAACCACAGGTAAAGGTATTGACTGTAAATGTGTGCCTGTATGTCTGTTCCTTTTCAGCAGGCCTAGATGAACTAATAAAGGAAGGGTAATGTTTTGCTATTGGTGTTGTTTGTTTTGTTCTGTTTGTTTATCAAAAACATCAAAAGGAAACAAGCAAAAGTTTATTAATAAAAAGCCCCCTCCCCACTGTGTATATGTTACATGCAAATTCAGTAAACAATGAAACAAGGTTATTAAGTTGAGCTCATTGCCTAATTTGCCTTATATCTTTCTGGCTGGGGGAAATAGGATATTGCCATACTGCTGATATTATTTGCCTGACTGTGGAGATTTTTTTTTATCAGTAATCACCAGTGAGGCAATTTTGAGCGACTTAGGAAAATGCAGAGCAGACGCAGGCGACTTTTCATTTGAGAGGGGGCGCAAGACAGGGGTAAGCAATTCAGGGAGATTAGTCGCCCCAAAGAAGTGGCAATTAGTCGCCAGGCGACAAATGTCCCTGAATCTTCCCGTGTGGACTAGCCCTAAAGGGGCTGGAAGTGGGCAGGGCGGTCTAGCAGGTAAAATGGACAGGTCTGCAGCTAGGAGATGAATCTGGTAGTAGAGAGGTTATGGGATAAATTAATAGTTTTAACTACATTGTCAGTATATTTGTAATAGGTTGTGGCATTAGCTGCTGATTTACCATCTTGGCCTGAGAATTCTGAATGATGCCTAAGGTAGGAAGAATGTCAGGTGATGTCCTTTCCCTATATGCGGTGTTGCTGTCTGAGGTGCAGCTTTTTACCCTCTTTTCTGCAGACTGCACTTAGCACCTTGCCCCATTTTTGATTAATGAAGCTGCCAGTGTAAAAATGACACTCACTTGGATCAGTTGGGTAAATTACTGTGCAAAGTTGCATTATATTTATATTGCTGTGCTTTGTTTCTCACAAGTATTTTGGATACTTCCACTAGTAGTTTGTAAAAAGCTTGTATTGTACCCCAGTAGTGACTATAGCCAGAAACCATATTTAGTTGTAGAAACAAAGTCATTGTTTTCATACCTGGAGACAAGCCAGAATGGGAAATAGCTGTTCTGGGTTGGACCCTTTTGCTCACAAACACCGGGACTCATTTAAAGTGGGAGTAGCTGCTTCCCTTTTCCTGAATGTCTCAGGCAACTTTGAATCCTGTAACCCCTTTTATCCTGGAATGGACACCAGTGAATATTTAAGGATGTTGTGTCAATACTGCTGCAGGTGGAAGTCATTTGTAATTCCTCACTAAGCTTTGCATAGAATCCTACTGAATGAGTATGTGTTTTGTGCTACAATACGGCTGTGAGGCTAAATGATGGCTTGCAGCATTTTGCTTCGGCATACTCTGCCCCCCCCCCCCCCCCCCCCCCCCACAGCCTCCCTTTCCGGGTATATTGTTTGAGTGATTTATTTGAAGACTTATTTTTCCAAAACAGAGACAGCCAAAATGATCAGATTTAGTTCCATATGATCATCTAAGCCAAGATTTCCTTTCTTTTTTTTCATTTAAATGTGACCCAAATTCAGTCATCTCTCCTAAGGACCCAGAATTCAGTGTAAAATTAATTATACATCTCCTTTTAATTACAGGTATAGAATCTGTTATCCGTAAACCGGTTATCCAGAAAGCTTTGAATTATGGAATTTTATCCAAATAATCCAAATTTTTTCTCTGTAATAGCAAAACAGTAGCTTGTACTTGATTCAAACTAAGATATAATTAATCCTCACTGGAAGCAAAATCAGCCTGTTGGATTTATTTAATGTTTACATGATTTTCAAGTAGACTTAAGGAATGAAGGTCCAAATTATGGATAGGTCCTTTATCCGGAAAACCCCAGGTCCCAATCATTCCGGATAACAGGTCTCATACCTATATTATCATCTGTAGAAAAAGTACATTTTTTGTTCTACTAAAGTGGATCTTGGGGACCCACTCTAAGCAATATAGCAACCATCTATGGGACTCACTGGTTTGGAATCACTGATCTAAGCCTTCTAGAGAACTTTAAATCTTTAAAACTGAGACTCTTCCAGTTATGAATTTAATTTAAACTGCATTTCTGTATTTGAGTGTAAAACAAATTAACAAATTTTGCAAAGGGCCATATACTTGCTGTGGGTCCTATTTAAATTCTATGACACTGCTAATATACGGTGGTGTAACTACCATGGGCCCCCTTGAATCACCATAGCGCTAGTAAAGCTGAATTGTACTGGTGACTTACTAACTTACTATATATACCAATTGATTTTTCAGCTACTGATGGATACTTGCACAAAAAAAGGTTCAGTGGCAACTTGGAGCTAAAGGAGTAGAACTGTGTATTTTAGATGTGGTGACTTCTGTTTGTGTATGGGAAGGGAACTGTGGCAATTATTTGCTGCAATCAGGGTTTTTTTTTTTTTAAACTGTGTGTCATTGCACTTAGCAACAAGTAAAAAATATTGTGGAGCAATTAAATACTCAAATTTCACCACAAACATTATATTGTTATTATCTAAATAGTGCCAATGTTGTACAGTGTGATTTTTTATTTATGTCTGTACCTGCTTCAAAGGTCCATCATTCCCTACTAACCAGGGTGCTGTCTGCAGCAGTTTATATATTAAATTATAACTATTACAACTGTTAAAATAATACTGTCACCATAAACTGACATCTTAATTTTTTTTTAAAAAGTTGTGTAAGCTACTGAAATAGAAGAATTACAGCTGTCAAACAGCTGAATTGACTACACATCTCCTACCAAAATGTATTTTAGTCTGTAGATGCAAAACCATCTGGTATAAAATGAAATCTGAACAAAGATTTAATTCCATCTTCACTCCAGTAATATTTTCCTGGACAAAACATTCTTTTGCAGTGACCAATCATTTTCAGGTTCATCAATATAACAGGTGAAATCCCAATGTGGTGCCATAACTATTTAACAGCTTCTCAGCTCTGGAAGCCCTGTGTCACACATCACTCACATGTCGCCACTTACAGTACATTAAATCAATATTTCCCATGTACATGGTTATTGGTCAGGGTCCCCTTCACATGTTGCTATTTAGGCTCAAGGCACAAACAGTGAATTCTCCATTTGAATACACCACAATCTTAGTTGACATTTCAGAAACCCAGCTTTATCAGTATACAGCCAACATAACATGTATTGTTTTGTAATTGATTTACTTCAATTCTTAACTCTCCCGGTCTATACTCTTTATCAGACTAGTAAATTTTAATAGAGCACTTGAGAAAGGAGGTTGTACCTCTGAAAATTCATGTGTGGATCTCAATAAACTACAATTTTTTTGCACATCTGCCAGAGTGTGTGCCATCTGATTTTCTACTACATGTGGATTATAAAACCAAGGTTTGCAGCAGGGTTTCCAGATTGAGCACCACACAAATACAAGCACAGGTTTGCCTTACCACTGATAGTAAATTTAACAATATAATTGAATTTTGAAGGAGAAATATGGAATCAGTGATTTTATTGTGCTTCTATAAGAATACTTTGACATAAGCAGAGAAGCTGTGTTTTTTTCTTTTGTACCCAAGGAATGTAAAGGCAGGGAGCCGTATGATGAAAAATACTTCTCTATGTAAGCAAATATAACTATAACATTTTAAAGTAGATTATTATTTTTTACTCTACATTACAAGCTTTCAGGCATGCACCGCTTTAGCAACAGACAGGACAAACACAGGAGTAGTCAGTACAGGAGCTGACTTTAGAAAGGTATAACCAACATGAAGTCAAAAGGATGAAATAAAATCTCAGTGAGCCAGGACAACAACAGAAGTTTATAGACTTATATAGCATAGTCAGGGAAGTAATGATTAAGGCTGGGTAGTCATTTTATATTCATATGTCAAAAAGCTACCAGCACAGAAGCTCACATGCAAATGCACAAATACAGGAAAACATTTCAAGTGCATAGGGAAGGTATAGATATACAAAGGTGCAAACAAGCAGCTCTACTCACACACATGTCATTACTGTAATGCACCCTTTTTGTGTAGGTTCAGTCTTCTGACACAAAAACTTACATTGGTACATATTTGTGAATTAGATGGTCATGAATTTATTCGATTAAACTCATTCAATTTAATCAAATGTGTCTTTATATTTATTTCATGCGCCGCCGGTAATTTACCAGCAAGGGTGAATGCTTTTTAAGCGGGAGAGTGCATGGTCATCCACACATTTGTTATGGTCAAGAATATACTTTTTACTGTAAAATACTAGATAGTTAATGGACTACAGTTTGCTGTTAAACAAAGTTTTTCCAATTCATAGCAACTAATTAGCACTTAGCCAACAGTCAGAAATATTACATTGGCTGCTATGTGTTTGAGAATGATAGTGCCAATACTCTGACTAAGGATTTTTGGAAAAATTTAAAAGAATTTAGTTCACACGCAGCTGAACTGCCCAGTACTCTGGATAGCTGCGGAGATAATCTGCACATTTAGCAGTTGGATGCAAATGGGCAAGAGCAACTGAGCGCAGGTGTGTAGGCATCTGGCATCAAAAAAAGAAACAGCTCCTGTTTATCCAGACTCTTCTCAATGGCTCACATTCAGAGCAGCCCCTGAATGGGTCAAGAGAACTCCCCCTCTCCCAAATAAAACAAGACCTCCTTGTTCCCACTGACTTCAGCACAAGCAAAATTGCCAAGCACAAATATTGCTAAACAAAGCAGCTGCCACTCTAGAGTATTATAGGTACCCCTTGTACTGGGTCAGACAACTGAATTCTGAATATTCAGTAAGAATGATTCTGAAATAGATTTACTGTACAACCAGCTTTTCATTTTGCTTTTGGCTCATATAAGATGTGTACTTTGAATTGAATCCTTCCTCAATCAGCCACTGGAATACACTGTACTGCTCCTCTGGACCACTGTTCATGCAGTATCTATAAACTAATTTTTACATAGCACAGCACAAATTGTATTTAAAATACATGTAGCTGCTCAGTCCAGTGTATTGCTAAACTTGGCAACAGGGCCTGAATTAGGGGTAAGCAGCGGATGCATTTGCCTAGCAGTGGCAAAGCTCCTTGCCTCAGCTGTTTAGAGATATGTTTAAAAGGGTGCAAAAGGTGGGCAAATGTTTTGTGTGTGTGTTCAAAACGCACTAGTTTCTTTGCAATTTATGAGTACAACAGAAGGGACCTGTCCTGCAGTTTCTGATTTAGGCTAGTGGAAACTGGTAGGAGCTGGAGCTAAAGGAGGTTTGGGATAGGTATCAACAATAAACAGAGCAAAAACCTGCAAACTTAAAAAAATGATTACATAAGTAGAAAAGAGAGAGAGACAATGGTTCAAGCTGAATATATAGATCTGAAGGCTGTGAAGGCAGTCAAAATGTCTCACAAATGTAATTGTAGAAAAACATAGGAGTGAGTGCAGATAAAGTAATGCTGATCACTGAAGATATCTGGCAAGGCAGAAGATGATTAATTATAATGTATATATTATATGTAATTTTCTTATTGTCTTTCTTGTATTGCACATTCTAACTGTGACCCTGTTTTTCTCCACTATTGTCATAAATGTATTGCAAAATATTAGTTTGACTGTGTGAATATATACTATGGGGCAAATTTATCATTATTCACGAATTCGAGGGCCTCAAATTTGGCAGAAATTTGGCAGAGATTCGACCGTCGAATGGAAATCGAATAGTTTTTTGAGCACTATTCAATTTCTCTGAAAATTCGTACGATCGAACAGTATTGTTCGATTTCCTTTGATCGTTTGAAAAATTCGAACAGGTAGTAGAAAAAAAAGCCTATGGGGGGATTCCCATAGGCTTCTATTGCTATCCGGTAGGTTCAATCTGGCGAAGTAGGCAGTCGAATAAAATTTGAAGTACTTCGATCATCGAATGGTCGAATGATCGAATATTCAATCTATTCGATACGATCGAAATTTTGCATATTCGATGATCTAAGTGGCCAAATTTGCATATTCGAGTATTCAATAGAATCATACGATCAGAATTCGATCGAACTTTGAATTATTCCCGTGAATTTTGTAAATCTGCCCCTATGTGTCTTCTCTGGGGTCCTGCCACCACCAAGCACTGCTCCACCTCTATCATTCCCCTGACATTGGTACATTGACCATAACCTTTGAACTTTTTTCTGGCCCCATCACACATCCCCTTTTAGCCTGACAGTTATTACTGGAAGCCAGGAAGTCTACATGTTTGAGAAGATCATTGGCGGTCTAAAAATCTGCCAATTTGAGGTGCATTTCCATCTGTACAAAACCTTCCAAACATAAACTAAGAAAAATGTTGACCTGACCCCAAGTGTCCAAAACAGATAATCTCAGATACTTAACTAAAAGTTAAAGGGATTGTGTTGTTTAAAAACATGTTTTATTTTGCTTTTAAACACACCAGTTAATAGTGATGCACCAGCAGAATTCTGCACTGTTTTTAAAAAACGGATTTTTGTATATTTAAAGGGGAATTCAACCCCCCGGCGCTAACCCTCATGGAACCCACCCCTCGTGAACTTTGTGTGCATGCTCTGTCAAGCGCCGACGGATCCAGGAAGAAGCGGTTGGAAGAGAAGATGGCCCCTGTGAACTTCGCT
>CM044438.1:71030923-71080911 GCA_024363595.1 Xenopus borealis
AAAAAGATAAATATATAGGAAGGCCGATATTTTTTTCAAGAAAAGGTGGCAACCCTACCAGTTACACCAAGAAGCATAAACAATAGCTTATCTGAAACTATTTTCATTCAATGTTCAGAATCAGGCACCTGGCCTACACACCAATATCACAGCTAAAAATAATTAATTTATGGGTTCAAGAATAAAAGTTTAAATGATAGAGCGAATAATTTGTAATGTGTAATGTAGAAATAAAAACTACACCATAAAAATCATGACGATTTTTTGTTTTTTCTTGTCTTTTCTTCTCTTGTCTGTCCAACCCTTCTTTCCCCTTTCCACTTTGCCGTTCTGCGTATCCTTCATTCTCTTCTCTTCAACTCCCATTTTCATTTACACTTTTTCCTGCTAATCATATGAAGAAGAAATGTGCCTTCAGGCTGTTTGTTTTTTTCCTTACAAGAATGCATCCAATGGGCCACCCATTCAGCTCAGGACTATGAGAAAAATATGGGAGCTTCTACTCAGTCTCACGGGTAATCCTTCATGTGCTGTGCTTATCCATGTTCAGAGAAATTTAGATCCTTTGCCCTGCATGTCACACATGCACATAGACTGTCACTGCATATCTCAAACACACCTATGCTATAAAGTACAGATATCAGCCCCCTGGGGTAATTTCCAGGACATTTTGACCATGTATAAACATTCGCCAACTATGGCCAATTATGTCCTAACCATAGTAACACATTGAGTTACATAGAAAGTTAGGTTGAAAAAGGACACTTGCTAAAAAGACATGCAACCCCTTCTTAAAGTTATCTAATCTATCAGCCAGCATGGCCAATTCAGGTAGATAATTCCACATCTTCACAATAAAAAAGCCCTTCTGAATATTTATCTGGAACCACCTTTCTTCTAATCAGAATGGCTGCCCACATATCAGGTGGAAGGACCTGCTGGTGAATAAAGCATCAGAGAGATTATTATATGATCCCCTTATATATTTATACATAGTTAATAATGTCCACTTTGAAAGCTGGAGACCAAAACTGCACAGGCACTATGCCCCTTTTAATACAGCTCAAGACCTTGTTTGCCTTTACAGCCCATACAGCAACAACCTAGTGCAGTCCCATTAAGGGTATAAGTGGCTTGGATATTTTTACCTCCCAGGTGCATAACTTTACAGTTATCAACGCTGAATCTCATTTGCCACTTAGCTGCCCAGATTTAATTTAATATACTCAAGTTAGGGGGTATATAGCATACTCCTATAATTTATTTGCTGGACTTTTTACAATGAGGAAAGAGCTCCACCCATAAGTCTTCAGCACCCTCATTTTTTAACATCACCTCCTCCTTTATATTAGCTTTTAAAACAGACATACCCCTCCTTCTTTTCTATTGCCTCTGTCCCTCAGAAACAAAGTATAGTTGTTGATATTAACTGCCCAGTCATGCGACTCATTCAGCCATGTTTCGGCCACACCAATCACATGATATTTTCTCTCCAGCAGCAGCACCTCCAGCTCTACCACTTTACCAGTCAGACTTGAAAACACAAGCAATTAAACTATGACCCCTGCTCCACCTAAATCCAGTGTATAAATATGGGAGACTTGATAGTGCTAAACAAAGAAGCTCTGACTAGCTTGTGTTGCAGTGCCATCTAGAGGAAAAAGTTTCCATCTGCAGTAGACATTTGTTGATTTATTAATATTTTTGTTATAGAATTTCTTACTTATATATGGATCAAAGCAGACACATTAGATTATGGGATGATGTTCCAGGTCTAAGCAGTGAGTATTTTACTTATGTTTTTTATGTTAATAGATCAAGAAATATTAATTAATATATAAAGTATCTGCAGTATCACAAATGAATAAAAAGATATTTTTGTTTTTTTTAGTTTTATTAGTCATATAGACATTGTATGCAGATAAACAGAAAGGCCAAAATGGCTGCAATTTCACCCAGTGATAGGTGTAATCACCACGCTTACCTACCTTTTAATGCAAAAAGTGGGTATGTGGAAGCACTCCACAGATAAGTAAAAATATATAAATACAATGGAAGTGCTGATGTGTTATGGTGGCTTACCAATTTTATGATCATAACTTTGTTACTAAAAACCTCTGCTTTTGTAACTTGCAAAGATACTAGATTACTTATGAGACGGGGGACCAGGGAATGTGCATTGATCAATTTCCCCTCTTTTTTGTTTAACTACCTTTTAATTGGTAAGATGGTACAACCGTTTAATAATCATCATTCTCTTAGGGTAAGGCCAGATGGTTAGATTTGCTTCTTTTTTGCGGCAGCAAATCTTCCCAAACCGTTTCCCCCTGCCTTCCAGTGTCTTTAATGAATAATCGTCTGCGACTATTCACACGCAGTCCTGGCTTTTCCAAAGTTGCTCAAAGTTGCCTCCTTAGGCAATTTCGAGTGATTTCAGGGAAGCGCAGCGCCACGTATGAATAGGTGCAGGCGATTATTCATTAAATACACCGGAAGGCAGGAGGAAGCGGTTTGGGGGGATTTGTCGCCTGGCGATTAGTCACCAGGCGACTAATCTCCCCGAATTTTTCTGTCTGGCCTGAGCCTTAAACACTAGCCAAAAGTGGTTCTAAAGGTGGCCATACACGTAGAGATCTGGTCATTTAGCGATGTCGCCAAATGAGCGGATCTCTCCCCCATATGCCCACCTTGAGGTGGGCGATATCGATATCAGGCTGATCCGATCGTGGGCCCTAGGGCCCAACGATCGGATCAGAATGGCACAGATACCGGCGGTCGGATCACAGGACCGCATCAACAAACAGATGCGCCCGCGATCCGACGGGATTTTTAATCCTGCCTGATCAACATCTGGCTGACTTTTGGCCAGATATCGATCGGGGAAGCCCGTCGGAGGGCCCCCCACATGGTCAGATAAGCTGTGTATGGCCACCATAAGTCATGGCAGATGTTTCCATTTCCCATTATGTTTGTTAACAGGAAAAAAGGCAAGACAGAAAGGCATTTGCCCTAATGCCCTTGTCCCCTAGACTCAGAGGTTGCCCCATGCCCAGAATATGTCCCCGACCAACTGTAAATTGTATTTTATATTGTGTAATTACTGATGTTGTCATTAGTAAATGTGTGATCCCTGATTTCCCTTACTCGCAGGGAGAGTCCAATTTAGAGGTGTGCAAATTTGCGTGGGAGTTTCTAAAAGAGGAACAATCTCAGAGAATAAACTGCCACCAACTTCCTCATAATAAAAGCTTAATCTATCTTCTCTGAATTCCAGTACCCTCAGGAGACCAGAGAAAGATTTACTGCTCATGTACAGTGTCAGTGACCAGCTATAAACTAAAGCAATTAACTAAATATAGCATTAGAATTCCTGGGAAATATGTAGAAATCTGGTTAACCTCATATTGCTTAAGATCTAATAATACAAGTAAAACACAAACACAAGAAATATACAAATACAGGGCAAGGCAACATCTAGAGTAGTAATATAGCTTATGTGAAAGATAATCATTTTTAATAGTGGAGAATAGCCAGTACAGACAACAGCATAGTACAGCCAAAATACTTGATATACAAACCCTTCTATGTGTTCATAAGGTATCCAAAACACCTAGCTTCCATCCAAAGCCAATAATCAGTCATCAAAAAGAATGGTGTGGATACAAAAAGCGCAGACTACTTACTGCTGCATATCGGTGCATTTATTGCAAACACAACATGTTTCGAGCTAAATAGCCCTTTATCGATATGGATAAAGGGCTAGTTAGCTCGAAACATGTTGTGTTTGCAATAAAGGCACCGATATGCAGCAGTAAGTAGTCTGCGCTTTTTGTATCCACACCATTCTTTTTGATAACAGCATAGTACATAAATGGACATTGCAGGAGTTGTTCACTTTCAAATTAACTTTTAGTATAATGTAGAGAATGATTTTCATTTCTTATTATTTGTGGTTTTTGAGTTATTTAGCTTTTATTCAGCAACTCTCCATTGCACTTTCAGCAATATGGTTGCACTGGTTTGAATAAGAAACAGGAATATGAGTAGAAAAGGGCCTGATTAGAAAAATGAGTAATAAAAAGTAGCAATAAAAATACATTTGTAGTCTTACAGAGCATTTGTTTATAACGCATGAAAGATTCAGAAGAAGAAGACAAATCATATAAAAAAGACAAAACGAAGGCCAAGATGCTTAGAATTAGCCATTTTATAACATACTAAAAGTTCAATTAAAGGTGAAACACCATTTAAAACAATGCCAAGCCCATCATGTAACTGAAGAAGAAAGTCCACTGCCAATGCTGAATTAGAAAATAGCTGCATTTGTTTAATTATTTACTATATTACTAATTGTCTCATTATTGAAAAGCTCACCCATATATGTAGAAACTAAAACATGATTTTACAATAATACCTTGTCACAAACACCCTGCAGGGAAGAAAAAACATGACAGAAGAAAATTTACCATGTGTATGCACTCTGGATGAAGCAATTGCAGGGAAGAAAGTGCAGAGCACACAAAACCGCCATGGATGCCACAATGTCAATGCCCAACATCATAGGAGAGAGCTTTATTTGTCATATGTGTGTGGGAACAAGTGACACCAGTACTAAAATGGCTGCCTGTTGCAATGCAGTGATTTATGGATTCATGCCGATATGATTATATCATTAAAGGTGTTCTGCCAAGGGCATAAACCAAATTTTCTGACTGCACATTCCAAAAGTACCACCCCCCATTATTCTGTTTCATTTAAATAAGTAATTAAAAGGGGCACCTAATATAAATTGGAAGCTCAGTTTTTAACAGTAGTATTGCAAACAAAAAGGTATTGTTGTAAGTATAGGTTGCTGGGCTCCATAGCTAAATATTTTCAGGAAATCAAATCTTGGGGAAATAATTTGTTTACACAGATATATGTGCAGTCAGGGTACCGACAAAGAAGGGTATATTTAGTGGTTTTAAACTGCATGACCATCATATAGCACCTGTTATTTATACAATCTTGCAGCAGCACAAGTACTGATGTCATGTGTCATTAATGCTCTTACATACAGAGCATTAATATATTTTAGAAGGTTTTACTGTTGTCAGTATATGTGAATTTGGCAGATTTCAGAGAATTTAATGGGAATATACACAAGGCTCAATTTGCAGTTATCACGGCTAGGTAATAAATCAAAAGGTTGTCACATGACTCTCCATAGTATATAAACCCGAGGGCTGTCACCAGGTTGCTTTTCTCTTTTAGTCTGTTTACCAGAGGCACAGGTAAGAGCCCTTGCATGCAGCAGCCTGATTGATTGTAAATTAGAGCTAAAGATGTCACTGCACAATTAGGAATAAGAACTGTGTTTTAAAAGAGTTAATTAATGCATTTTGAAGGAAAATGAAATTACTTTGTTCAGCCATTGTACATTTTCATTTGATACTGTGGTTATTTTTCCAAATACTGGGAAGACATGGCTGCAGTAACCCCTAGAAAAATTAAATGACTTTGTTTAGCCATTGTACATTTTCATTTGATACTGTGGTTAATTTTCCAAACACTGGGAAGACATGGCTGCAGTAACCCCTAGAAAAATAATAGAAGGGGAAATTGGATTGGTTGCCATGGGTAACTGTGCTGGGGCAATTTTTCCCAGTGTTAGAAAATGAGTTTGACTTTTTCAGCATTCACAGTACTGAGATGCTATGAACATTACTATCAACTAGCAAATATTAATAATTTGATGTGGGGCCTATTTATTGAAAGTTAATATTGTTTTTTCCTGCAATTTTAGAAAATTTCTGTAATTGCAAAATTGAGATTTTAGAATTAAAATTTTGGAGATTTATCCATTTAAAATTTCAAATGAATAGATTTCTGCAAGCTAAAACCTTGCAAGCCTTTATAGGAGTCAATTGGAAGTCAGTTTCAACATCCAAGCCATTTTATATTTTGTTTCCTTTAAACCGTTGTGATCATGTTCTTTAAAGGAAAACTATACCCCCCGGACAATGTAGGTCTCTATAAAAAGATATTACATAAAACAACTCATATGTAAAACCCTGCTTGATGTAAATAAACCATTTTCATAATAATTTAGTTTTTTAGTAGCATGTGCCATTGTGTAATCATAAATAGAAAATTGCCATTTTAAAAAATGACAGCCTCCTGGGATCGTATGATTCAACGGTGCACACAAACATACCAAACAAACTATAAAGTTAGGTCACGTGAGCCAATTAACAGTCAGAGTTCTGTCTTTTGCTTCCACACTTCTTCCTGTTACAGTTAGAGTTGAAATATTTCTGGTCAGGTGATCTCTGAGGCAGCACACAGACCATCACGAAATAGTGGTTCAAGGCAAGAGATGTAAAAGGGCAATATTTACTTAAATATATATTCCAGTTTGGTAAGATTCTTTAATATGCCACTTAATTTGATATAAACTGTTGCTCAAAAATTCATTTGGGGGGTATAGTTTTCCTTTAATGCAACTAACTGAAACCAAGTTTTTTTCTGAGTATGTTGACAATAGAGAAAACATAATTTTTATTAGGAAAAAGATATATTTTTGGCAATCTCATGCCAAAAAGAATGCAAAATTGGCTGCTGTGTTTTTGTGTGATTTTTTTGGAACTATTTACTATCATTCACTTTTTGTTACAAATTTCTAAAAAAATTGTTTTCTTTAAATTACAAATATTTGAGAAAACCCCCCCAAAACTTCTAATAAAAAATGGCTAAGGACAAGTTGTCAAGACCCCATAGAAGACAATTCTGACTTTTAGAGAATTTCAAATTCTTTAAAGGTATTCATATTTTTTTTAGGATTTTCAGTGTTTTTTTTTGGTAGTGTTTTTTTTTTTTACAATTTTTGTTGGTGCTTTTTAAATTTAGATCTTTTTAAAAATTTCCTGGCATTTTGTGGTCTTAGAAAAAGTGAGTTTTTTTTGTGGTTTAAAAAACCTCCAAAAGCACTAAAATGAGAATGTTAATAAATCTGACCCTAATTTCTAACCTGTTCTGAGGAGTGAAATCAAAAATGTTTCAATAATTTATATTTTGACTAATGGAAACAGGTAGTTAAGGCTGAGAACAGAGGTCTGGCCTGCTTTATGTAATGACTAATCCCCTTGTTATATTATTTTTTCTATGAATAGTTCCTCTATATATCTCCCTTTTTTTCTTGGTGATTTCTGACGTTTCCTGCCAGGATTCATAATGACCGTGTCCTATACATTAAAAGTAGCCAATGCCAGCTTTGGGTGCTTCTTCAAGCTGCTCTTCAGGTGGAAAGGGAGTATCTATAAGTTGCTATACAAAGAATTTATCGTCTTTAGTTGTCTCTATGCCATGCTGAGTGTTACATACAGGTAAGCTGTTTATTTATTTTCTGAGTTAATATGTAATATATTTTTTAACTAAACGAAATCTCAGACATTTTTAGGACACTTTTCTATATGTAAAATATATTGAAAAATGTATATAATTAAATGCACTCCAGACGGTGATCGTGTAGTTTATTTGCAGTTACTGCAAATAATAAATTAAAGAACTTCAATCTGCCCTTTAAATAGGGTTGCCACCTGTCTGGTTTTGACCCGGACAGCCCGGTATTTTGAAGGGCTGCCCGGGTCAATGCTTCCTGCCCGGTTTTCCAAATAAGGAAAACCGGGCGGGATTAGCTTGATTGACGCCGCGATCGGCCAATCGGCGATCGCGGCGTCATAGCTCCACCCCACGATGTCATTGGCCCGCCTATCGACGTCACGGGCCCGCCCACTGACGTCACGGGCCCGCCCCCCCCCCCGTCCGGCTACAGTCACAGGGAAAGGTGGCAACCCTACCTTTAAATGGGGCTAAAATATTAGACTGGGGAAAAAGTGTCAGAGAGGCACGTGGCTTGTGTTTGCATTGGCACAGTGGAGTAACAATTTCTGACTTTACCCTACTGCACATGCATGAATTTAATTTATTGTTAGGGATGTTTGGGAAACATAAATAAGTATAATGGTGGCCCTGTGTTTTGTTATTTATTTCCCCCCAAGCAAGTGCCAGTGATAACTCTATCATGCCTAGAGATAAATGATTGTAATCACTTGTATATTTCTTCACAGGGTAGCTGACTTTTACTACATTGTTTTAATAGTCATAACCAGCTGTACAAAGAAAATAAACGAACACGGAAATATTGTTTTCAATTGCAGTTACATAAAAAAATAACTCTTAACATTTGCTTAAAGGAGAATTAAACCCTAAAAATAAATGTGGCTGAAAATGCCAAATTTTATATACTGACCTTGTTGCGCCAGCCTAAAGTTTCAGCTTGTCAATAGCAACAATGATCCAGGACTTCAAACTTGTCACAGGGGATCACCATCTTGGAAAGTCTCTGTGACACTCACATGCTCAGAAGGCTCTGAGCAGCTGTTGAGAAGTTAAGCTTAGGGGTCGTCAGAAATTATCAAGCAGAAAATGAAGTTGGCCTGTAATTAATCTGATGCTACAGGGCTGATTATTAAATTCTGATGCTAATTGCACTGGTTTCTGTGCTGCAATGTAGTAATTGTCTGTATTAATCACTAATCAGCCTATGTTTACTAATACAATGAAAAGCAGAATATTAATTGTAATTTTTCTTACAGGTGCCTATTAAACGAAAAGCAGAAGAGTGAGTTTGCGCAGCTGGCTCGATACTGTAACCAATACACAAACTTGATCCCTGTTTCATTTGTGCTGGGTTTCTATGTTACTCTGATTGTGAACCGTTGGTGGGCTCAGTACACAAATATTCCCCTCCCTGATCAGCTTATGTGTGTGGTCTCCAGCAATGTTCATGGTGGGGATGAAAGAGGGCGCTTGTTGAGACGTACCATGATGAGATATGTTAATCTATCATCAGTTCTTATTCTGAGGTCAGTCAGTACACGGGTGCTCAAGAGATTTCCAACCATGGAGCATATAGTTGAAGCAGGTAAAGCACAACACCCTTTATTCCTCTATAATTACTGTTGCACCAAATCCAGGATTTGGTTTGGGAATACTAGCATGTGTTCAACTGAACCAAAATGTTATTTAATAAAAGGCACTAAGTTTGCCCAGGAGCAGTAACTAACAGAAGGAAGCACTTATTGGCCATCTGTTTAAAGCAGCATCTTATTGGTTGCTATGGGTTACTGCTCTTATGCACACGTGGAGGTTTATTTACTGATTCCTCAAATGCTAGCTTGTTTAAAGGGGTTCTGTCATGATTTTTATGATGTTGTTTTTATTTCTAAATTATACTGTTTACACTGCAAATAATTTACTCTACAATATAATATTTCATTCCTGAACCAGCAACTGTATTTTATTTAGTTGTAATATTGGTGTGTAGGGAGCCATCTCAGGTCATTTTGCCTGGTCATGTGCTTTCAGAAAGAGACAGCACTTGGAACAGGAACTTGGAATGGAACTGCCTTCTGGCAGGCTGTTGTTTCTCCTACTCAATGTAACTGAATGTGACAAAGTGGGACCGGGATTTTACTACTGAGTGCTCTTGTTAGATCTACCAGGGAGCAGTTATCTTGTGTAAAGGGAACTGTTATCTGGTTACCTTCCCATTGTTCTATTATTAGACTGCTGGGGGGAAAGGGAGGGGGTATCACTCCAAATTGCAGTACAGTAGTAAAGAGTGACTGCTCTGAAGTCACATGACTGGGGGCAGCTGGGAAATTTCAAATTTAAATATAAAAAAATCTGTTTGCTCTTTTGAGAAACAGTGCATAATTCTGCTGGAACAGCACTATTAACTGGTGTGTTTACAGCCAAAAGAAACACAATACTCCAGCGAGTGGTTTTTCTCATAAAAAAAAAAATCTCACACCAGTAACAATCACATTGTTGCATTCATTTTCTGTTTCAATATTTTTATTGGCAAAGAGATATCATTTTGTACAGTACAATATGTATAACATTGTTGCTTTGTGTACAGAATAAAATATTGTAAACATATTACAGTGAGATACTGATATAACAAAAGGAAATAAAAGTTCAAAAGTAAATAAAATTAAAAGAAAAGAAAACATTGGATTAATCCGAAAAACATTGTCTATCGGTTTGGTATATCATATGTGGGTACATCATATAAAGTAGGTTTTAATTATTGTCAGATACTAGTATAACATCTTTACTTAACTTTCCTTTATGTAGGTGGGTTATGTCAATGAGGGTCCGGTTTTGATATTTATCATTATTATTAATTTTGTGTTAGAGGTGTTATCCGTTAAGAATCTTATAAGGAAAGTATAGAGGCTGGTAGAGTACCATGAAATCTATAATCAATCCAGGGTTGCCATATATCTACAAAGGACTGGTATTTATCTAGGTGGATACTGGTTAATTTTTCATTAACGAGAATCCAGTCTAATTTAGTTTTTACCATGTTATATTGTAGAGAAGGTGATTTCCATGCCTTAGCAATTACCTGGCGGCCAAGAAAGTTGCATTCATTTTCAAGGAACCTAAAATACTTCAATGGTTTAATGAACCAGGAAAATAAATATATATTTAAAGCTGTTAGATACAATGCCCTTTGACTCCAGCTTTTACTTGCTGAGTTTCTTTCCAAAGAATATTCTTGAGTATATTAATATTCAGGTTATTTCTTAAATCAAGAAAAAACTAAAACTTGGCTTTTGATAAATTGGCCCTCTAGTGCCTTTTATTACATATGGGGGGTTTAAAGTGATGGGAATGTAAAACTTTGCACAGCTGAATGCTACATTGTTTTGTTTGCAGCTCATGCAGGTTTTTTATTCTACTCAAATTTTAGTTCACAAAGATTTACTTTTGGTTTAGTGTTCTAAAAAATATTTTAGAACTAATTTGGTATTTGGTCAGATTATTATGACTACAATGCATCACTAACTAGCATCTCTGACTATACAGTAAATTACTGTAACATAATGAAAGGCACAGAGTTATCAGAGCATGGCTTATAACCACCATGCCCACCTTTTACACATTTATCCAGTTTGGAGCAGTTGCAGAGAAGGGTAATAAGTCCAATTATTTTTCAAAAATTCTCTCTCGTCATATCACGTCTAGACTGTTGTAACTCCTCTTCCACTTACCCGCCAGAGACTGTCACCTCTCCAGTCCATAATGCACACTGCCGCAAGGCTTATACACCTCAGTAACCGCTCTGCCATGCCATTCTGCCAATCCCTACACTGGCTTCCACTGCCCTTCAGAATTAAATTCAAAATTATGACCCTGACATTCAAAGCACTTCATAACTCTGCCCCTCCCTACATCTCTGAACTCATCTCTATATACTCATCAACCGCTTACTACGCTCCTCTATTGACCTGCTACTCAACCTCCTCACAGTAACGGAACTAGGTGGGGGCGGGCCCTAATGCAGGCCATGCGGCCGGGCCCCCCCCCACCCTAGTCCGTGTTTGATTGACGCGCCGCTGCAGCCGATTCCAGCTGGCTGCAGCGGCGCGAGACTGCCGGGGGGCCCTGCGGGGGTGCGGGCCCTGGCCCAGTTGCACCCCCTTCTCCCCCGGTAGTTACGCCCCTGCCTCCTCACATGCTCGCATTCAAGACTTTGCAAGGGCTGTACCCCTCCTCTGGAATTCTCTCTCACGGTCTGTCCGACTTTCTCCAAACCTTTCTGCTTTCAAGAAATCTCTTAAAACGCACTTACTTAGAGAAACCTACCCTCACTCTTAACTACCAAATGCAATACCACATACAGTACCAAATTTCTCACCCTCTTAACTCTGATCCTGCCCACACCTTGTGTATCATTCCCTTTCCTTTAGAATGTAAGCTCTTCCTGCATAGGGCCTGCCTCAACCTTTGTACCGGTATTGATTGTAATGTATTTAACTCCATATGTTCTATGTATGTAATCCATGTGATTTAGTTGTATAATCACATTTACTTACAGCACTATAAAATATATTGGCGCTATAGAAATACATTTGAAATGAAATTTACCACAGTTTTGTTCAGCATTAAACAAGAGTCTCACTGTGGCTAGCCAATTTCTAGTTTTAATTTAGAATAATTAAAAGTATTCTAAATTGACATTTTCTGAAATTAAACAAAAGAAAACATGACAGATTTATGTACCTTTAACATGACATAAATCTGTTCCTCTCTAATGGACAACAAGGGTCTTCAAAAATACCTTGATCATTCTATATTATTTAGGCTCTCTCTGTGTTTCTCCTTTCTGGCTTAGGTTTCATGACCCGTGAAGAGCTAAAGAAATATGAGTGTCTCTTCTCTGATTATAACAAGTACTGGATACCCTGTGTGTGGTTTACCAACCTGGCAGCCCAAGCTAGAAGAGATGGGCGAGTGAGGGATGATGTGGCACTGAAATTACTGATGGATGTATGTTATTATTCTTGTTAATGTAATTAATAACCTTTATAACCTTTATATACAGCTGGCATGTCATATAGCATTATATATGTATATCTTGCTTATTATTCATATTGATTATTTCTCAAGTTTAATCAAGATCCACATAGCAAAGACAGTTCAGTGTTCCCAGGGTCTCTGTCTTTCCTTTCCTTGCTGACTCAAACAAGCAGTTCTACACCGTGTATACATATGCCTTTGCCTCCAATTGGAAAGGAAGAGCCCAGGAGAAGATAAATAGACTATAATATAGTGTATCATTTTTCTTTGCAGTGGTACGCCCTTTTTAATGTCATACTTTCACTTAAATTACAGGTATTGGACCTGTTATCCAGAATGCTTGGAACTTGGAGTTTGTCAAATAACAGACCTTTCCATAATTTGGATCTTCATACCTGAAGTCTACTAGAGATGCATGCAAACATTAAATAAACTCAATAGGCTGTTTTTACTTCCAATAAGCAATAATGATAGTTTAGTTTCGATCAATTACAAGGTACTGTTTAATTTTTACAGAGAAAAAGGAATTTATAAAATTTTGATTATTTGGATAAAATGGTCTCTATGGAATATGCACTAGGAATTGTCTTGGTTCTGGCACACCTTCTCCAACAGGCTAATTGAAGACGCCTGGTACTCAATGGTGGAGGTCCGGCAACCTCCCGACAATGTAGCAAACAGAAAATCCAATGGCACACAGGACTAACACATATGTGTTTATTGCCCATTGCGGTGCAACGTTTCGCATGCTTGACAAAGGGGGTAACCCTGAAACGTTGCACCGCAATTGGCAATAAACACATATGTGTTGATTAAGTCCTGTGTGCCATTGGATTTTCTGTTTGTCTATGGAATATGGCCTTTCTGTAATTCAGAGATTTCTGGATAGTGGGTTTCTGTATAATAGAGCCCATACTTGTAGTGACTTCCATACATAAGTGACTTCCACAACACCAACACTTCAGGAGATGGTTAATATTCCCTTTAAACCAATGTACAATATATTTATAACATGTGGGGGTAACAGGATGGTACTAAAAAATGTTTGAAATCCAGACATTGCCTTAAGAAACAACTTTCTTTTTTATCTATAGTTCCAGGCTGCAACACCACCAAGATTATGGAACAGAAGTACTTATAGTGTCAAAACCTAATCCACGCAAATAGTCCACAAGCAGCACATTTAATGCTGACACCAAGGAGGTATATTTTATAATGAGATTTTTACAATAAATATGTGTATGTAAATATTGTTTAATATGGGTATTACATTATTAGCGCTTCTGTTCTATATTCTTGGTGGTGCTGCAACCTGGAACTATAAGAACGTTATTACTCAAGGAAATATCTGGATTTCCAATATTGGTGAGTACCCATCTGTTACCCCACAAGGTAATTTAAGGGAATATTTATCAAGAATCGAATTTGTGAGTTGTGAGCATTTTTTTTATACCTTGGATAAACCTGAATCTCAAATGTTTCAGTAGTTATGAAAAAATTCAACTGGCAAACCGATGGGGATATATTCTAATGATTGAGTTCATGCCCTGAAAAACTCGAATTGATTGAATTTATGTCCTGAAAACTCAAATTGATCAAGTTTTTGGATAAAAACCCTTAAATCAACCAAACGCTTGAGCTTTGCCTAGGATACCTCACATTGACTTCGACATGACCTTGCCAGCTTTTAGTTTTGCATTCAAATTTTAGCGTTATTTAAAATAATAAATACCAGACATTCGAGTTTTTGAGAATATAAGGGGAATGTGTGAGTTTGGGTGCAAAATAATTTGAATCGTGCATTAAATTTGATTTTTGATAAAGCTGTCCCTTAATCTTTATTGACTTTAAAGAGGGAAAGGTTAAAATGAAATAAGGTCTAGGTAGATAGACCAGTAACCCTCAAAGTAAAGCTGCTCTGAGTCCTCTGTCAAAAGAAACACCATGTTTCTTTCCTTCTATTGTGTGCACTTGCGCTCCTGTATCAGACTTGCTTCTCTCAGCTTAAACCTCCAGGGCATGGACATGAGCATGCTCCGTTTTCTCCTCTATCCCTCTACCCTTTCCTTCTCCTGGCTAAATTATTGTTGTTGTGGAAACCAAGTCCCACATAGGCTGCCTGTATGTTTTTGTGGGTTGAAAGTAAAAACCTCATCCAAAAACATGCAGAATAACCAACCTCCATTCAGTATATTTGGGTTAGATTAACCTGTGTAGTACAACCTAATTAGGTAATTTGTTCTATAATTTATAAAGGAATGGGATCTCTTACATGATATACATAAAGCTCTGAATAAAGGTAAGGCCATCTTCCATAAAGTCAATTTTTTTTTTTTTTTTAAATTCTCCCTTTTACTTTTAAAAATAAGGTAATGGTACTTGAGCCTGGCTAATATAGAATGCATTGATATTGGCGGCAAAACAATCGTATTGGGTTTATTTGTTTAAATGTTTTAGTAGATTGAGGTATGGTCATATATTACAAGCATTCCAGATAATAGATAACTCATCAACATGGCAATATTTCTAACAAAGATTGCTTGGTTGATCTCTTGATATTGCTCTTTATGCTCCGAAAGCTCATTTCCAATTGTTTGGAAGAATCTTAATGTATTCAACTCTGATGAGTTTTGATTCATTTTTATATGGATATTTTTTTATTGCTTAGGAAACACTTTCCTGCATACTGGGATACTGTCATGGGAAAACATGTTTTTTTCAAAAGGCATCGGTTAATAGTGCCACTCCAGTAGACTTCTGCACTGAATTCCATTACTCAAAGGAGCAAACAGATTTTTTTATATTCAGTTTTGAAATGTAACATGGGGCTAGATATTTTGTCAATTTCCCAGCTGCCCCTAGTCATGTGACTTGTGCCAGCACTTTAGGAGGGAACTGCTTTCTGGCAGGCTGTTCTTTTTCCTTCTCAATGTAACTGAATGGAATGCAGAGGGACATGGGTTTTTACTATTGAGTGCTGTTCTTAGATTTACCAGGCAGCTGTTATCTTGTGTTAGGGAGCTGCTATCTGGTTACCTTCCCATTGTTAGGCTGCTGGGGGGGAGGGGTGATATCACTCTAACTTGCAGTACAGCTGTAAAGAGTGACTGAAGTTTATCAGAGCACAAGTCACATGACTTTGGGCAGCTGGAAACTTAATATGTCTAGCCCCATGTCAGATTTAAAAATGAAATATAGAAAAATCTCTGTTGAGAAATGGGTTTCAATGCAGAATTCTGCTGGAGCAGCATTTTGGAAAAAATTTTTTTCCCATGATTGTATCCCTTTAAGCTGTACCTTCTCTAATTCAGGAACTAATTAATGATATAACAATGACAAAACCATTGCCTGTGTAGAGTTATAACCCAATGGCTATTATTTACAATTCTTACATATTATAAAAAGGAAAAGACATAGTACCCAAGGCATTAATTGACCACTGGAAAGGCCACCTTGAAGGAACAGTAACAGAAAATTAAAATGTTTTATAGTAAGTAAAATAATAAGTACTGGTGCCCTGAAACTATACTTTAGTTTATATAAACAAGCTAATTGTTAACTATGGGGGTAGCTATTCAAAGCTGGAAAAGGCACAGGATACATAGCAGATAACACAAAATATAGTTGTGATTCTGAAGCAAACACACCAGTTGAACTAGTGAAGGGCACCACTACATTATTCATTAATTAAAAACAATTTCACTTTTTGATGTTACAGTTCCTTTAACAGACTGCTTTGGCTATCAGCAGGCATTACTGTTGCATAGCAGTGGCTTTTCATAATCCTTCCATGTTTCAGTTCTGGTAATGTATCAATTTCTAAATAGTGTTACAATGTTATATGACACCTTTCTGGTGTCTGCACAACTCCATGTACATTTTATTAAGAGTTTAGAAGGTTCTCTGAATTCTCTGTTTGTTTAATCTCTTTGCAGGAGTTGAATAAGTACCGTGCAAAGTGCAGCATGCTCTTTCACTATGACTGGATCAGTGTTCCACTAGTATATACTCAGGTCAAGTCATTTTAACTTTATTTATATGTATAGCATTACTAGATTGGGAAGTTTGCCATATGTTCAGGATGCAGTGTTTGTTTAATGTATACCCACTAACATATGCTACTTCTACAATGATGGGCAAAAAATTCAGATGCATCTTTCTGACTGGGTGAATTCTACAGCATGCCTGAGTTCACTTTTTAGGCATGGGCACTGCATACAGCTATCAGGGCCATCTACATATAAAATGTATTGTAATAAGGAAGTATTCATGTACCAAGCTGCCCTCAGGAATCACTATGTCACATACTACTTTTAGCTGGGTTTCACTGGGGGCC
This sequence comes from Xenopus borealis, assembly GCA_024363595.1. Lineage (NCBI taxonomy): Eukaryota > Metazoa > Chordata > Amphibia > Anura > Pipidae > Xenopus > Xenopus borealis. Next base: position 71,047,674 of record CM044438.1, read on the forward strand.
TCAATTATTAAGTCATTGGTTATATGTGTCCTGGGAGGAAAGCTTTGCAAACAAGTAAAATAGGATAAAAAGGCCTGTGTGCCAGCAGTAGAAGTAGTTTGTGCAAATATGTTATTTTGGTTCAAGTCACTAGATGGTGCTGTTAGGTAGGAGATGTCCCAAGGAGGTTCTTCACTTGGAGAATATGGGGTGTGAAGTTCCACCACTAGAGGGAAATCCCACAGCTCTCCATTCATTTTTATGGGATTTTGAAAGACATATTTATCAATGGGTGAAAGTGACGTTTCACCCTTTGATAAATACGCCTTTAAAATCCCATAGAAATGAATGGAGAGTGGAGGAATTTCACCCTAGTGTCGGAAGTTCACTCTTAGATAAATATACCCCTATGTCTCTAGATTGGGAGAGAATAGGGTGCTAGGGAATCTGAGTCTTGCCACCTAGGGTTGCCACCTGGCCGGTATTTTACTGGCCTGGCCGGTATTTTTAAAGGTTGATCCCAATGTTATTAATAGGAAAAAAAGACATATACATGGGAAGGCCGGTATTTTTTTAGGAAAAGGTGGCAACCCTATTGCCACCTCAGTTTAATACCATTGGGAGATGATCAAAACACATTATATGTGTGGCCTAATAAGAGGATGTGCTGCATGAAAAAGACTATTCTATTTACTATTCTGATTTACTATGATCACAGACAGGACTGCCATCATAAATCACAGGGCCCCATATGACAAAAATGTTTGGGCCTGCTACACCCCGCACTTAAAAAGCCACAAAGTAAAAAAGCCAAACAAACATGGGTACCCCCAGGTGGCCAGCCTCCCCCCTTCAAGTTAAACCCCCCCCTACAAGTTTAAAAAAAAACATTAGTTGTCTGCCCCCCACAAGGTAAAAAAAAATCATCAGTGGCCAAGGTCCCCCACAAGGGAGAAATATGTTTAGTAAATTAATGGCTATAGTATTTTACTATTTTACACTATTCTATGAACTATAAAGAGTTTTCTATTTCTATCAACCACAATGCTGCTATCACTCAAATAAATAAATCCTCCTACTTTATGGTCATGCAAAACTTCCAGCATCTTCACTTTTATGCCCAAATCCCAATGCAACAGATTTCTGTTCTTTCCCCACAAGTTTCACTTCTTGTTTGCACCCTCCTGCTTTCCACTTATTTTTATTGCATATCCATCACCTTAGCCTCCATAAAAACACCTTTATACCTGTGCACAAGTCCAAATGTTTCTACTTTAGCAAACAATCCGTAGCACCAACCCCCCACATACTGTAAATGTTATTTACAAAGCATTGACTGAGACATACGTCAAATACGTGCAAATTTAACAGCACTATTAACTGACGCATTTTTCAAAATGCGTCAGTTAATAGTGCTGTTCCAGAAGAATTCTGCACTGAAATCCATTTTTCAAAAGAGCAAACAGATTTTTTTTATATTTCATTTTGAAATCTGACATGGGGCTAGACATATTGTCAATTTCCCAGCTGCCCCAAGTGGCTTGCGACTTGTGCTCTGATAAACTTCAATCACTCTTTACTCCTGTACTGCAAGTTGGAGTGATATCACCCCCTTCCTTTCCCCCACCCAGCAGCCTAAGGCTGGGGACAGACAGGGAGAAGGAAATTCGAGGAGATTGTCGCCTGCTATTAAACGCCTGTCTGTCCCCAGCCTAACAAAAGAACAGTGGGAAGGTAACCAGATAACAGCTCCCTCACACAAGATAACAGCTGCCTGGTAGCATGGCCGGGCCAGGGCAGTCGGACGCCCCAGGCAACGTGGCCTGCCATGGTGCCCCATCCACTGCGCGCAGGAAGTGACACCTTCCTGCACACTCTTCCCCCTCCCCTCAGCTGCGCGCATGCGCACACACACAAATAGGTGGAAGCGGAAGAGAGCAGACCGGCAGCATCAACCTCTTCCTGCATACTCTCCCTCACCATCTCATGTGCGCGTGCATGCGCACTCGCAACAAGTAGGCAGAAGGAGCAGAACTGAGGCGGACTAGGGGTAGGCAGAAGTGAAAGGTATGTGTGCCTGGCGCCCACCAAGCTTTGCGCCCTAGGCACGTGCCTACTCTGCCTACCCCTAGTTCCGGCCCTGTCTGGTAGATCTAAGAACAGCACTCAGTAGTAAAACCATGTCCCACTGTGTACTATTCAGTTACATTGAGAAGGAAAAACAACAGCCTACCAGAAAGCAGTTCCCTCCTAAAGTTCTGGCACAAGTCACATGACCAGGGGCAGCTGGGAAATTGACAAAATGGCTAGCTCCATGTCAGATTTCAAAACTCAATACAAAAAAATCTTTTTGCTCTTTTGAGAAATGGATTTCAGTGCAGAAGTCTACTGGAGTAGCACTATTAACTGATGCATTTAAAAAAACAAAACATTTTCCCATGACAGTTTCCCTTTAAGCTTTGGATTCCAAATCTGCGAAGTAGTGGAGCTAACCACAAAGCTACTATGCTCCATAGCTCCATTAGGGCTCTGACATACACACAGTCATGCAATCCCCTGCAGTGGATGTTTATGCAATCCACCACAAGGGAACACCAGTTAAAGGAGCCCAAAAGAGGCTCTTCTGACTGAACTATATAGAAACGTCAAATGCAGACAAGATGCATGCTATTTGTATTTTAGTTTCCATCTAAACATTTGCTTGCCTTTTTTCTTCTGATTTGTCTCTGACATTACAGGTAGTTACTATTGCAGTTTATTCATTCTTTGGGGTTTGCATCATTGGAAGACAGTTTCTGGAGCCTGAATTTGGAGAAGAGAAACCAAATTTAGACTTGTATGTCCCTATCTTCACATTGCTGCAGTTCTTCTTTTACTCTGGTTGGTTGAAGGTTAGCATTACTTACATCTGTATTCCATGGACTCTACCAGTGAAACATCTGCTCTTAAGTTTTCAGTTCACAAAAAAATATCTAATCCTCTAGCAAAATGTTCACCTGTTTCATGCAAAATTATGTTTAATAAAAACCCTGACAATTAGCCTCTGTCTTACTAGGCCAATTTAATTATTGGGCCAAATATATTGGAGGGAGATACTGCAAATCTACCTACACTAGATATGGTAAGACTTGAAGATGTTGCTGCGATAGGATGAAAGTCTTACGTTTCTCTTATAACTATAGTTTATGTCACCCATAATGGTCCTTTATTACTGCACCTTACACAGTAAGGCAATACTTCCTATAATTTCTTGAAATAGTGCTTCAAATGACTGTGTGTTCCGATCCCACATTTAGATTACAGTTCTGCCCTGGGTACAACTGCCCTGAGTTTCAGTTCAATGTGCTTTCATTATTAGGCTCCCCTAAACTTTGATGAATGCAAACAAGTAGCATAACCATCATCATAATGTGTGTGATTCCCCACAAATTCAAATCAGCACGCTCTATGGATCACATATCCAGAATAAGTCTGCCCATTTTACATGATCAGAGGGACCAATATAACCTGTGGTTAGGGACATCTAATGAATAGTTACTACTTATGTTTAATTCCAATCTAGTGTAAAGTTGAAATAGTTGGCCATGTTGTTGGCTGACATTACATGCTGACCCAGCTACTATAGACCAAATCAGAAGTTTATTGGCCTGTTTATGAGACCAACAGAGCAGCTTGCCAAACCATTATCTGGCCAGGTTTATTCTTAAAAACTGTTTAATTATCCTATTAGATAAGAAACATATCTGGTTGTCATACTTTCACTAATTCTATCACTCTGCACAAATTTCAGGTCGCTCAACAAATCATCAATCCTTTTGGAGAGGATGATGATGATTTTGAAACCAACAGATTAATAGATAGGAACTTGCAGGTAAGCAATCCCTGAAGATCTCAAAGCGGATTTCCAACATGTAACTATAAAGAATTTAAGAACACTGCTGTGTGGAATATACTCCTTATGTTAGGAGTATGTTCCTATTGGTCCAAGAGGGGTTGTGGATGCTGATAGAGATCCAGGGTCAGGAGGCCACAATAGGAGCCTGAGACACAAACGTAGGCCAGAACTTAATGGAATACTAACGAAAGTTCCCTATGAGGGTTTGTAGCAAGTGATAGCTTAAAAAACTGTAATAACATGCTCTATGAGTATGAAATAGGGTTAGCTAATTTGAGTGGTTTGTGCTCCAACAAACAGGTTGTAGTTTGGGTTAGGCCACCAAGGGACACCCTCCAGACTGTTGGACACCGGTGGGTGTGGCTCAGTATAGTGTATGAATTTCTTGGAGGCAGTCACAAGCATCCTGGGCTACTGAGAGCAAACACCTGATGGTGTATAAGGTACCTATGTTTTGAGCAACTACTATGATGGCATGCAGATGATGAATATAAAGTGTACAAATTGAAGTACCTTATTTTCTTGCCTTTGTTTTGTAATAGATATGCTGTTTTTGCTGGAAAAGTCTGTTCACAGTATTAGTTTAGGAGAGTTGTAGTTCAGCATGGGGACTCTTTGGACAAACTATTCCTGTAAGGAGCCCAGCTGAGAGAGAGTAACATGTATCTACCTGGAAGCAGAATTTCCAAAGTCACACATACATTTAGTTATAAAGGCTTGTGAAAAATGCCTTTGTCTTGGTCCTCACAACATCCTAAACACCTTGAAGAAGCAAATCTGGAATGTAAAATTAATTAGTCTGAAACGGCTTTTTTTGTTTACACACAGGGTAAATTTACAACATAAGGATACATAATAAAATCTATGTATTAAACAAATAATCTTGTCCAAAGTAACTCTTGCGGAAAATTAGAATTAATAGTATATTCATTTCTTTGAAATCTCTTTGAAGAAACTTTATAAATATAATAATTTTAAAGTTCTGTACTGTTTTTGGAGTTTTCAGGGTAATCTTCTGTATGCCCCTCTGAGCATTTGGTCAGTTTTCATGTAGCTTTGTGTCTGAGTAGGTTATTTTGAAAAACAGTTCTAATACATTGTCTAAGCATATAAAATGTATACCAATGTATCTGACCTGTACATTCAGACAAAGGGCGTAGCTTACACAATATATATGTAGCGAATAATGTACCCCCTAAATCTATTATAAGTCATGAGGAGTATCATAACATATAAAAGCACAGGGCCAAAGATTTATACAGCTAGGGGTACTTTATTATAATACATGTTTCAGTAAGTCATGTGACAGTAATTACAGCACTAAACATAACTGTTGACATCACTATGCACCATTTAAAAATTGTGCTATACTTTTATTGCTATTTATACAGTATAAAAGTCTAGTTAATATGGTGCATACTTAAGAACACGCATCGCCTTTCAAAAAACAGGGCATCCTACTTCATGGTGTATATTGGTCTTCCTAATATGTATTACACCCTACTATATGTCCCTTTTACAGAAAAATTGTATATTCTGTATGAGCATTAATCCATTCCTATCGCTTATCACAAATTATTTTCTTTAATAGGTTTCCTTATTATCTGTAGATGACATGTATCAGAATCTTCCCCCCTTAGAAAAGGACAGATACTGGGATGATCAGACTGCAGCTCCTCCTTACACCTTGGCAACTGCAGCTGAAACGCTGAAACCATCGTTCATGGGATCTGCCTTCGACATGCGGTAAGAAAATTCTGCTCTTTAAAGGAAAACTATACCCCCCAAACAATGTAGGTCTCTACAGAAAAATATTGCATAAAACAACTCATATGTAAAACCCTGCTTCATGTAAATAAACCATTTTCATAATAATACACTTTTTTAGTAGCATGTGCCATTGGGTAATCATAAATAGAAAATTGCCATTTTAAAAAATAAGGACGGCCTCCTGGGATCCTAGGATCCAACGGTGCACACAAACATACCAAACAAACTATAAAGTTAGGTCACATGAGCCAATTAACAGACAGAGTTCTGTCTTTTGCTTCAACACTTCTTCCTGTTACAGTTAGAGTTGAAATATTTCTGGTCAGGTGATCTCTGAGGCAGCACACAGACCATCATGAAATGGTGGTTCAAGGCAAGAGATGTAAAAGGGCAATATTTACTTAAATACATATACTAGGTAGGTAAGATTCTTTAATATGTCACTTGATTTGATATAAACTATCTGTTGCTGAAAAATTCATTTTCGGGGTATAGTTTTCCTTTAAGGCAGTGATTTTCAACCTTGTGCCTCCAGCTGTTAAGAAACTACAAGTCCCACAATGCATTTGCCTGACTGTGGCTGTCAGACTCCTTCATTGCATTGTGGGACTTGTAGTTCCTTAACAGCTGGAGGCACAAGGTTAAAAATCACTGCTTTAAGGAACATTATTCATCTCAATGTTAATTTATAATAAATTTATAACCGTTGCGAGCCAAGCACATTACTTCACTAGACATGTCCAAACACAACTCTTGCCTTCAGTGGATACTGAAACTTGTTCTTTAAATGCATTATTCAGCAGGCAGTTCTTGCAACAAAAGTAAAGTCATCCATTTAGATTAGAAGAAAGGTTCAATTTACAGAAAGAAATGGGAAGATCTGTAATCCTCAGCGTGAAGCAGTTGCATTGGCACATACATTAAATTCAAGAAGAGGTTGTAAGCTCTATGGCTGGCTATAATAACCCTTTAAGTGCCACAGATCGTAGAATCTATGTTCTGTGAATAAAAGTACCCCAGTGCTACAGAACGTAGCACATCCAGGTGGAGGAGCAGTTTTTAAAGCGCACGCTCTGTCCCCGCTCGCTCAGAAGCCCCTAGGCAAAGATCTGAGCTGCTGCAGCGGGATTGCCCAGGGGCCCCAGAGTGCTTCTTCTGCTGCTACCTGCACTTCTAGCTCCCCACCCCCCAGCAACAACCCCCAACCTGGATCTTTGTGGGACAACGTCCTGCAGAGCTTCCAGCCGGTTTCTCGTCGCAGAGGATGGATCTGTTGTCTGCACCAACCAGGTTAACACACAAAATACACAAATGCACACAACACACATTTTACCAAGTGTACACACAAATTTGTGGCTTTTTTTTTCTAACTGCATCATGTGTTGTTTTGTCTGAAAGAAAAAACGTTTTATTGCCATTGAGAATAGTGTATTTGCCTGTGGGACTGCACAATACTGCTTCGGACTGTGATTTTCTAGGTGGATCTGAAGTAACGTCTGTTTGATCTGAGTCGTAATCATTATCATTACCCTCAAGTGAGGGATCCTCATCTGATGCATCCGGACCTGTTTCTGACGTGCTGGGGTTGCTGCTAACTTTTCAATAGATGCCGTAATTCCTAGAAAGGATGACTGAAAATCTTTGAGCCATTCTGGTATCTCTGTCGGTGGCGGGCTGTTGTGAGGTGGGGAAGTTTCTGCCGGTTTGGCTTTTTTGCTCTGTACACTAGGTGTCAGACCGTTTGTTGTTGGTCTTTTTGGAGGATTGTGTCTGGGATGTTTCTCCCGTTTGATTACTGTGGTGGTGGATTAAAAGCAGCCTCCCCCTCCATAATGGCATATAAGCGACAGGTGTAAGGGGCAAACAATATAGTATGACACTACCTTGTTAGTTGAGCTCAGAGCGTAGCCAGGGAAAGCCTTTGCCGAGTCAAGGAGGAGCTGGGCCGAAAAGCTTCTTTGTCGTCAGTGACATCACTGTGCTGCGCGCTCGTCCTTCCCGGCCTCGTTTAGGCGCGAAATTTGAAAACTTTAAGGTAGCGCCCAGCATACCTTCCTCCCGTCCTGGACTGCAATCGGAGTCTCAGCCTTTTTTGTGCTGTAACTATGTCAGCGCTGAGGCATGACTTTTTTTTTTTTTTTAATTATATGTCCACTTTCTTGTCAGCACTGAGGCATGACATGTTCTTTCTTGTCAGTGCTGAAGCATGACGTGTCCCCTTTCTTGTCAGCGCTGACGCATGACTTCTTAGGAATATTGTGACAATCAGTCTGTCTCTCTAGTGATTGTGGAGTGGAAGTAGGTAGCGCAGAAGCATACCTTAAGTTGCAAAACCATCCTTCATCAGTCAGTTTAGTTACCTAAAAAGAGATTGAAAAGAAAAGTGACTTACCTCCTTGGAAGCAGGTGACAAAAAACTGATAAGGGATGGGCTAATGTCAGGAAGAGGAGGAGCAGCCCTACAGCTTTTTCCTGTCATCCTGACTCCTAAAGTGAAGATGACATTAAAGGGGACATTTTGCATAACGTTCATATTCAGATATGTAATTAATCTTTTTTCAAACAATGTAATGATGCAGAAGAAAAAACGTTTTGAATGCATTTTACCTGCTAAAAGTGTCATTACATCAGAGCTGCAATGAGAACCTCTCAGGTCAGAAGCTAGGCTGAAATGAGAGATGGGAGTGTCTGTTCATTCTCTCCCTGGAAGTGGTCACAGTACTGACTGACAGGCTGAGCTCTGCTTTAGCTCGGAGAACCCCTCCCCTCCCACTGCCTGTGTCTGTTCTCTGTGGCCATGGAGAATCGGGCAATCAAAAACGTTATCAATCCTATGTTGGTATGCGCCTCCATCCACTAGTTCCACTACTACCTAAAGCGCCTAAAGTTGAGCTCTACAAAAGAGCTGCGAGCGCCGGCGCTTGACAGACAGGGAGCGTTACCATGGCAGCCAGCAATATCTCAATAGACAGATCTTGAGAGTCCAGCGGACTTAAGGACTGACTGACTGCATGCCACGGCCATGGAAAATCGGGCCATCAAATACTTTATCACATCTCTCCTAGGTCGCGCCCCCTTCGGCTAGTTCCACTTATACCTAAACCCGAGTTCTACAGAAGAACTATGAACGCCGGCACTTCATTGACAGGAAGCGTTACCACGGCAACGGCAGATCTCAAAGCTAGGCAGCCGGCAAGGTCTCCGTTTGTAGAAAGTGGAATACTACAACACTCCCACGCTGAACTCAACGCTTCCTGTCAATGAAGCGCCGCGCTCGCAGCTCTTCTGTAGAGTTCAGGTTGAGGTATAAGCGGAACTAGCCGAGGGGGGCGCGACCTAGAAGAGATGTAATAACGTATTTGATGGCCCGATTCTCCATGGCCGCGGCGTGCTGTCACTGAGTCCCTAAGGCTCCCATGCTCCGCCAGACTCTCTGTCTATAGAGATATTGCTGGCTGACTATCTGGCTGATCTGCGGTTGCCATGGTAACGCTCCCTGTCTGTCAAGCGCCGGCGCTCGCAGCTCTTTTGGAGAGCTCAGCTTTAGGCACTTTAGGTAGTAGTGGAACTAATGGATGGGGCACAACCCAGCATAGAGTTGTTAAAGTTTTTGATTGCCCGCTCCTCCATAGCTCCATAGCATGGGTGGGGACGAGCTCAAGCAGCCCTGAGAAGGACCCAGCTCCTCCCCTAGGCACCCCCAGTCCTTCTCAGTGGCTGCTGCTAGAAGAAAAAGACGGGGAAAAAAGAGTTGGCCTGCGGCCGTCCTGGCGTGCTGCACAGCTACCAGCACAGGAAAGCAAGATAAAGGGAGGTGCTAGAGAAGAAATACAAAGATATCAGAGAATGTAGACCCAAAAGGTATGGGAGACACAACATTTTATTCAATTTTATGACAAAAGGAACTGATTACGCCTAAGTTCAAAAGTATGGTATTTGTCCCCTTTAACCCTTTGGTACCTGTGCTGCCAAGGGACGATAGAGAAAGACATATTTACCCATTTTAGATGTCACAATGTGTACTTTCGGAAAGTATATGGTTTTCTAGGACTCTCATACTCTTAGTGGGTCTCACGACACATAATATACATCCCTGGTGCAGTCACTGGTGCTCTAGCAGAATATGTACTTTCCAAAAATATATGGTTTTGTGGGGGTAAACATTTTTCTGTGGTTTTACCCCACAAAAAATGCAGTCAATGTGTTGATTTTTTTCTTTAGTGACCTACAGGACTATTTGTGCGTGCTAACATTTCGTTTTGGGTCCTCTAAATGCCAGATACTTTGTTAAACCAATGCACAATGGGCATGAAACTGTTCGGTGGACCCCTGGCATTCATATTTGGGATTTTTTCTTGGTACCTAATACAGTGGGGGTGATGTGGAGCAGCAAAATGAAACATTTGAAGTGATTTTTCTGAATTTTAATAATTTTTTTTATAAAAACCTCAATGTTCAGACAAGCTTTGATGTTTGTTAGAAGTAGAGAGCAAAATGTGTACTTTTCTAAAATATATGGGCTTTTTGGGGTAAACCTACTGTTTTAGGATTTTTTTTTAAAGTATGCCAATTCCTGAATTAATGCTTTAAAAATTCAGTAATATAGTGCTGGGATTTTTTGCCATGCAAAAATCAAATCTCCCTAAAACTATACTTCTCCAGGGTCTTATTAGAGCCACTTTGGTCTTATAATACATAATATACAAGCAGGGTATTTTTTTTATCAGCATATTGACCATCAAACTGTTCACAAACCTTAAATTAATAGGATGTAGATTCAGAAGTGTCTTACTATTCAAAAAATAAACCTGTCTTTGTGTAATTATTTTATCAGTATTGTAGGTGATTCAGATCAGAGCCAACAAGTAGCTGTTACCCCCAATATGCCAAGGGCTCGAACTCCAATGCTAAGCCGGTTCTTCTCCTCCGCCCCTTCACCTGCTGTAAGCTTGAAGAACTTTATGGGTCGTGGGGCACGAGGTCACCATTTGGTACGATTCAGAGGAGATGGCTACCCCTCTCCTTATCCCAACTCCCGCAACAATGATCTGGAGCATGATTCTGTGGGTCGCATTGATGAGGAAGAAACAACAGAGGATGAAAGGGAAAGCAGAGCAAGTGAACCTCCTACTCCAAAGGTAACACTGAAGGTACCCCGCAGGCTAGAGGCCTCGGAGCAGCAGAAAAAGAGGGAGCAGCCCAAAACTCCTCTAGTCATTATAGTTGATGAGCCATCAGATGAGAGCCTGGATACAGAGCCATCTGAGTGCTAACTTTGTCAGTTACAGTGGATGGAAGAGCAGTTTGCAAAAGAGCATCACAGAAGAAATTACAAGTATACTGTAAGAAACTGCATTTAAGGAAATACTTGCAGAAATGCTACATTGTATTCATAAACTTTATATCTGCTTTCTGGAATAACATCCAGAGGGATATAGCAATTCTCTAGGTTTTATCTGCCGAATCTTTTTTTTTTTTTAAAGGGCCAGTACTTCGACAATCGCATTCAAACTCAAAGTTGTCAAATTCAAATCGAAATTTGGGCTATTCGATTGTTAAAGCCCAAAATAAAATTAATTTTTTAAAATTTGAATCGACTTTTCACTTTGAACCTTAGTAAATCTGCCCCTATATACCAAAGGTAGGGCTATGCCACCATGTTAAAAAAAAAAAAATGTTGACTGGCTGAGCTCGATTATTTTTATAGACAATGCCCATGAAAAAGTAGGCAGTGTGTTAAATCTATTCATCTAGCACACATTTCTTTGCAATAAAGAGTCAATTTATGTGAAAAACATGCTATACTTCCGTGATGTAAAATGGCTTATTTTATCTTCCTGTGAAACCACTGAATTATATATAGTTTTTCTATCGCCTATGGAAACATGTCCTTTTGTTTTATTCAACATAAAAATGCCTACACAGCAACTTGTCAAAAGTTACAGTAGTGGTCCTGAAGTGAACCAATCCTAAAGTTATAACAGTGCATTCCATTGAAATTGCCAAGTTATTTTTCAGCATTTCTGGCCATTGAAGAGTATCTAAATGACACGTTATATTATACTGTGTGGAAACTGATGGACAACAGAGCAATAATTTTCAAAAAATTTTACCCATCATTTACCCCAAAGTTAACACAACCTAGGCAGGTGCTTCTGTCTACACTAATTGTGGCCTTGACATGCACAAATTTAAATGCAAGTAGAATATTCATTGTTACCCTAAGAATATGTGAAACCATAGTAAGCGCTATTCACAAGACATTTACCTCTATATTTAAAGGGCTGGTTCACATTTGAGTTAAGTTTAAGTATGCAATGGGCACACAATACCATAAATAGATCCAAAGATTTCACTTTTCAACCTTTGCTATTTAATTCTTTTTTAAATACTTTAACAATTCACCAGCTTTTTGCAGTCTAAACTAAAATGCTGCCTTGCAGCAGAAAGCAAAACAAAAATGGCTACTTTTGGATGGCAACTAGTTTTCTTTTATAAGAGTTCCTCTTTCTTGTATATAGAACACTGCCACATAGAACAGCTAGAATGAAAGGTTGCATACAATTTCTCTAAAATAATTGCAGATATTTAAAAGAATGTTACTGCAAGCATAGTACAGGTATGGGACCCGTTATGCAGACCTGGGGATTTTCATATAACATCTGTAATTTTGGATCTTCATTCCTTACATCTACAAGAAAATCTAAAATTAAAAATTCAGCTGCTGGTTCGGCTTCCAATAAGGATTACTTGCATCTTCGGATGCTTCATGTACAATGTACCGTTTATTATTCAAGCGAAAAAGGACTTTTTAAAAAAAAGTTGGGATAAAATGGGTCTATGGGAGATGGCCTTTACATACTGTTTTCCAGATAACAGAGCCAGAACCTGGATTAGCAGATGTCCAGCCTAAACGTTGAAACTCCCAAAGCAAAGCGTCATGTCCCCCTATTACACCTACACCTTGATAAAAAAACGAATGCAGCAGTGCAGTATGTCGTAGCAAGTAATCTACCAATGACTAGCACAGAGCAAATATGCTGCCACTAAAAATGTATGATAAATGGGTGTGTAAAGCAAATACCCAACTGCCAATACTTATTTTCATTAGTAATGATAGGTGGCACACACTTTAGGTAATATGTGGCATTACTACCAGACATCAGCATCATTGTGATGGCATTAAGGTATACATTTCTATGACCTATCAAGAATCTCACACAAACAGAAGAGGTGAACCATCCTTTTATTTTATAATCAATATAAAGACATACTTGTCATGTGGATACGGATATGCACTTAAAGTTCACTAGAATTTCAGTGATACTTTGGCAGCATAATAGTGTTTTCTTTAGCAAAAGACTCAACCAGCAGACATTCATTGGATGCCAGCGGATGGGACCCATCATCAGCAAGTTATTATATTATACGGTTCTTGTATACTTAACTAAAAATATTTAATGCATATCAGAGGAACAGATCTATAAGGAAAAACAGCAAATTGAGTAGTGCAGCACACCTGCAGAAGAGAACAGACCAAAGTCAAGAATGTACCCAACTTTCGGAAAGGTCAGGCTACAATAAACCTGATCTTTCTGCAAGAAGGAATTTTATTCTTGCACTGGAATGAGACTCCAAGATCATGGAAAGGACCATGAAGACACTTATCAGTGCACATTTTTATACATACCTAAAAACAGAAAAAAGTAGCAATGCAAGGCACCCACCAGACCAATGCAGAGGTTAGATATTACACACAAGCAGTTTACCCCCTAATAATGGAAGAAAGTCGACCAGTCAAGTTGGTTTATGAATTAAATTTATTGCAAATTAAAAACTTAGCATAGCAGCATAGTCACCCCAGGAGCACTTCTCTTTTTTGGTTCATAAGTTACCTAGAGGGAGGAGGAAAAAAAAAAAAAAAAGTTTCACAGAACAAACCCTAGTAAACAAACATTTATGATCCAGTTTTCTTCAGATTGAGAAATATCATCTTATAGTTTCAGTAGCAGAACTGGACAAAGTTATCAGCAGAAAAGTGTTCACAGATATATGGCAATTAAACGCAATTCAAAAAGCATATTAAAGTTACATTACCATTATAGGGAGCTCAGCAGAGATCATTAAAATCCTCACGTGATTAAAAGTATGGTGCAAATCTGCATTCAATGGTTCCTCGCCTTTTAACTGGTTCAGTAAAAAAAAAAAAAATGATATATATATATATTATAAACCATTAAACTGGTTGTCAGAACAGATAAAGGATTTAAAAGCAATCACTTAAAAAGCTCCCGGTACATAGCCATTTGCAATTCATGCTGAATTGCTGTTGCAAGCAAGACTGAAAGGCACAGTAACTATTCCTTCCTTTGATTTTTAACATGTATGCAACTGTAAATATTTTGATATACAAGAGGGGGAGTAACATATTGGTAACAGAAAACTTTGTTCTAACTGCCCCCTCCCAGTTAGGCATCTATCTTGTATTTGACGAAAAATCTATAAAGCAGCAATTAGCAAATTGGTCTTCTTCAGTACCAAAGGTTTCATCACTTGTCATTCAGTAGCAGAACTGGACAAAGGTTTCATCATAAGAAGACTGCAGAAAACACATTAGCAAAAAAAGGAATGAATAGATGGAAGGAAGGAAGACTTAAGACATATTCAAACACCCTGTGGGTCTTCATCACACTCTGGTTGAGATTAAATTCTGTAGCACAATTAGGTGAGGACACAGGCATGGATTCCATGTTTTTCAAGCAGAGCTGTACATCTAAAACAGCCCCCTGGCTCCTCTTAAGTTTATTGGTTTAGTTATGCAAAAATGAGGCAACTGCACACTGCAGGCAAACCAAACAATATAGCAATCACCTATGTTAGGGGTCCCTTAACCTAACACTGGAGAAAAATCAATTGAGGTTGCAGATAGTAATTTGATTTTTGCATGCGTTTTCCAACCTGTAGGTGACAATCTATTGCTTGGTATGAGCACTATGACTATAGATGTTTGTGTCAATGTTAATATGCCCCTTGTGAATCATGGGTGAATCCAAGACTTCATAGGATGCCAGGGGATTTACTATGGGAGAAGGGGTTGCCAAGGGAGAGCCATGTAACACTGGTATGCTTCAGTGAACAAGTTTTTCCTTAAAAAAAAAAAAAAGCTACTCGTCACTAGGCGAGTGTTCAACCTATACAAACTTTAAAATTAAGCTAACTTACCAGTTGGTAAGAATCTTGCGGTCAAAAGGCCCAGGAATCAATCCCACTTCACACACTGGCATTGATTTGACAGTGTAGTGTATTCAACAGCATTTGCAAAGGGCACTTTTGTGCTGTACAATCATCAGTTGAGAGTATGGCATTGCTGTGCAAGCATTTATGGGGGGTAACTGTTGGTGAATATGTGAAAGTCAGATTCAGGATAGCGCCATCAATTCCACACTAGAATTGGATCTCAGTATCTACATAAAAAAAAAAAAAAAAAAATTAAGGAATATTTACGAACAGCATCTTTGGCCAGGCACCATCATTCACATGCAAACAGAGTGATCCAAGGTTGTTTTCAACACAGCAAATTAAGGATTTTTGCAGCATTATTACATCATTTACACTCCAGATTTAAATACAGCCAGGACCAAGGCTAAAGATGGTTTGCCAATTTATTTGTAAGCGCTCAGTCATTAACCCTTTCTGTCTTTAAACACAGCATACTCACCCCACAGGACAAAGATCATTAAGTAGGTGTACTCCACTTGTTTATAGTTGTTCCTTATCTGGAGGGAGAAAGATACAAGGAAGAGTTATACCGAAGGACCAGAATATTTTAACTTAAGATCAGACTGTCTTTTTCAGATTGAGAAATATCATCGCATAATTTCAGTAGCAGAACTGGACAAGGTTATCATCAATAAAAGACATCCACAAAATAGATTTAAAGGTGCTTCAATCAAAACAAGTAGGCAAACAATTTATGCATTACACTTATTGATACTCACACCATAGGACAAAAGACTAGGGAGCAGATGTTCTCCACCAATTGTTCTTTATCTGACAGGAGAAAAAAAAAACGCATTATGGAATTGCATAAAAAAGGCTTAACAGTCAAAGGCCCAAAACCTACCACAATTAAGAGAATGAAATTCTTCCACTTGTGGGTGCCAAATGTTAAGACACCCAAATTGATTGTATTTACTTTCTGAAACCTCAGGTCTGTGCTACCATCAGCAGAAAACTGCACTGGCCAGGGGTTCTTCCAGCGAGCACAATGGAGTGATCCTCTTCCAGTTTCTTTTTCTAGTAGCTGCGGATGCGCGGTAGACAAAATTCAAACTTTAAAAAGTCTACTTTCATACTACTATGCATGCATCTGCCAGGAAATTTGAAGAAAGAAGCCAGAAGAGGAACGCTCTGTGGTGCTCACTGGAAGAACCCCAGGCTGGTTTCAGGTATATACAATCACTTTGGGGTGCCGAACATTTGGCACACCCAAGTGGAAGACTACTTTCTTTCTCCATTAACCTTTATTTATGATCAAGAAGTCTTCTTCAGATTAAGAAATATCATCTAGTTTCAGTAGCAGAACTGGACAAAGTTATCATCAGCAGAAGACACCACAAGCTATAAACAACTGCAGCTAAACCCAATACAATATTTCATACTAAAATTATATTACCACAACAGGTGGCTCTGTAGAAAAAAAAAAACATTTGACAAGTGTTCCATACAAGGTTTTTACATATATTACTTATTTTTATTATTTTTTTATTCTGACCCACTTTAAAAGGTGGCTAGAGGTAAACCTACAAACAGCTCCCATATTGCTTTTTAACTGGTAATTTGTTAGAATAAGAAACCAGCAGAAACACGTTTGAGCACTTTTACTCAAATACCATGCTGGCATCTAGATTTAAAAAAAGATTTCATGCTCTACAGTGCAGAGACTTTAGTGTTCGGGGCCAAGCCAGAAATTTATGAAAAAAAAAAAAATTTGAGGGATTATCAATTGCAATGATTTCTGCTAAGCAGCTTATTATTAAAGACAGCCAATTTTACAGACACCAGAGGCAGGCCTTCTGGGTCTGGATGAAAATATCACGTCCGACAGATAGCGTGCTTTATTAAGGCTACTCTTTTTTTTACGCAAGGAAGACTATCACCCTAGTTTGGAAGCTCCCTAGAGCTCCCTCCCTAAAATGATGGATCTCTCTAATAAACGAAGCCCTTCCAATGAATAAGCTAACATATCTGAGTAGAGGTTGCCCAGATAGGTTCATGAACATATGGGGTCCATGGATAGAAGTAAGTGACACAGCCTCATTGCAAGAGAACACCTAGTGTGCTCAAATCATATATACTGGGATACTTATGGCACTCACCCCTCGGCCTATTCCCCCCCGCCCCCTTACCCTTTTGGTTGTTGTTCAATAATAAATCAAGTTAAAAAAAAAAACGCTTGATTGATATCTGGTTATCCAAATATAAGCCGGTAACACCACTGTGACTACTATTAATGGATCAGATAGAACAATGTATAACAGAACAGTTTGTCAATACTCAATATGGTTGAAAAACGCTTGATTGATCTCTGGTTATCCAGATACATGCCGGTAACACCATTGTGACTAGTATTAACAGATCGGATAGACCACTGTATAACAGAATTGTTTGTCAATGTTTAATATGGTTGTATTGAGCGATACAAAAATAAAAACCTTTATAAAAAAAAAAAAAAAAAGACAGCCAATGTCCTAATCAACAATCTGAACACACCTCTAATATGTGCCCTCTGTTGCTTGTCCAAGGTTCTCCCATCATGCTGCTTGAGTGAATTCAAGAGGGTGTCCATCAAACCTACAATATGCATATAAGGTAAGGGGGCTTGGCTGGGCTGTGTGTACAAGCAAGTTGTACTCGACTTGCACTCCCACACTTGAATCAGATCTACAAGAAAAGTGTACAAACGTTTAAAAATAGTATCTTTTGGCAGGCACCAACAATATCCATTTGTTAAAAACAGAGTGCTCAGTTCTCCAAGGTTGCTTTCCACACTGTAAGTTAAGCTTTTGCAGCATTTTACATCATTTACACTCTGGATGAGGAGAATACAGGAACAAAGCTAAAGATAATGGACACTTTAGGTATGCCATATCCTGATATAATGTGAAAAACCTCCAAGTTCATCTAAAATGAAACCCTTGCATACAATCAGGAACACCACATGGGAAGGCGTAGTTAAACTGGACAGGGTCCTCAATTCAGTTACTATCGATTAAGCGCTTCGCAATATGTTGGCGATATAGAAATACATATTACAAATAATAATATTGCTTGTTTTTCTATGAATCCATTGATTGGAAAACAGCAGAATATGTGCTAACAGGAGATAGCCCACTGTTTAGACACCCTTGAATATTTCTTAAATATCCAACATTAGCAAAGAAAAACCTATCCCTTTTGTTTGCAGCCTGCCTTTACTCATGCAAAATTCACACCTCTAGTCTCTAAAACAAAGTGGAATAAATCGGAAGGCAATACTCACCAGCAGCCCTGCGAACTCCACCACATTAAATGGCTATTAGCACACTTCCAATATGGCACACAGTTGACCCTGAACTTGGTTCATATTTACTTCACAGTTGTACCACTCTGAAACAAAAAAAGATAGATGTAAGCAGATATTTGAGTCACAAAGATCCATGTGTATGTTTAATTTGACCGAGCCACCAGCAATACGTTTTTTTTCCTGGATACAAAAATCTGTGAAAGTTCTGAACTGAGCTTTGACAGAAATCTATTACAAACTACAAGGAATTTTGTGCTAATATACATATTGGAGAGCCTTTCATCTTAAGATAGAGTAAGAATGAAACCAAGACTCCATATACATGCCCAGCAAACTATTTTCCATCTTTTGACTGATTACATGTACAAAGTTTTACAAAATGTACCCAACTCTCGGAAAGGTCAGGCTACTTTATAACCTGATCTTTCTGCAAGAAGGAGTTTTATTCTTGCACCGAAATAAGACTCCTTAGTCAAGTAAAGGACCAGAAGACATTTATCAGTGCACACATATAGTCTAGTGCAGCTAAGGGTGGTGGCACATGGGGAGATTAGTTTGCTATGCCAAAACGCAATTGCGGAAAAAGGCCTTAGCCTGCTTATACAAACGATAAGACTATTCATATGTTTTAGCATCAGAGGTTTCCACTGCCAACCTATGCAAATGTATTTTTAAGAAGGGATTGGTCACCCAGGGGTAGTGCAGATTTAACGCAGGACACAAATTCCCCAGTATGCCATAGCCTCACATAGTAGTGGTATGGGGCATCCAGCAGGATGATGAATCTAAAAAAAATTGGTTATGTACTAAAAGCAGCCACAACTCTGCACTATTAATCCTGCATCTTAGATTGCAAAGAGAATAGACATCACAAGTAGCCTAGCATTACAGTGATTGCAAATAAACAGCATACTCACCCCATAAGACATTGAGTGGGTTGTTTGTTATCTGAAGAAAGGAAGAGGGGAAAAAAGTAAAAAACTATTCAAAGCATTATGGAATTGAATACAAAAGCCAAATAGACTGAAAATTAGCTCTTTTATGATCAACTAGTCTTCTTCAGATTAAGAAATATCCACATAATTTCAGTAGCAGAACTGGACAAAGTTATCATCAGCTGAAGACTCCACAAATTACAAAAAAACTGTTAAAACAATGCAATATACACAATTTTTATAGGGGCTCACCTGATTAAAAGGAAGAACCTAGGTGTAAATTTGCGTCGCTGGATACTAATTCAATGGTTCTTGTTTTCATCTGAATACAACAGACATACTCTGTGTTAAAAATAGGAACTGGTTATCCAAAAATGGAAGCATAAACCATTAATATATTGTCAAAAAAGTATACTTAACTTAAAGGAGTGAAGTGTGATCACAATAAGCCTCCTCTGCAATTCAAGCATGTTCCAGGCACATCAGCTTCCTTATCCTTCCATATATATTCAAACGTCAAAAGCAAGCAACTACCAGAGATGGGTTATCAAGTAAATGGGATTTTTTGCCCCACTAAACATGTACATATGAATTTTAGGCGTCAGGCAACCTTAATTTGCTCCTTAGTATTCTAGGTCATCTATAGATAAAGCACGGCCACATCTCTCTAAAAATCCCTTGGCCCATTGATGAACTTTTGGCTAAATCTGGAGGCAGAATGGAGACAAGGCTTTAACCACCTTCTCCCACACCACAATTGGTATGCATATAGATTTGCAAAGATGGGAATGCTATCGCCAGCCCAATGCCTAGGGAATCCACAGACCACAATTCATCCAATGCAGAACAGACAGGTTTTGTGGTCTTAAGAAGTTTTTAGCAAAACTATTTTCAATGTTTTTATTTAAAGTATTCAAACATTACTGCAGGCCGGACCTAGCAACAAGAAAAATACTGTATTCTTAAGATTAAAGTTTGTTATTTAAAAAAAAAAAAAAAAAAGTGCATTGTGTGTCATGGCTACAAAAAGGCTAGTCAGTCAACTGCTTCCGCATGTGTCATTTAGAAAGATCACAGCATATAGAGCCATTATCAAAAGCCAGAGGTAGCTTTGATCAGGCAAGGAAAACAAGCCAACAGTCATCCATGGAACAAGAAGATCAACAGAATAACATTGTCATAATGAAAAATGTACCTTACATGTGTTCATGAAATTACTTTGCTGAAATTAATACATGCAAATTGCAATGTGCAAAAATAAAAATGCACATAAAAGGCAAAATAGTTTATATAATACCAAGCAAAGCCTTTCATTGCATGGCAGTATAAGATTGATCTTGAGTGGGAAAAATGAAATAGAAAAAGTTCTGGCCAACAGAATGCAAGGCAAATTAGCCAGAAGTCATGTTATAAAACATGTTTTACAGCCCTTACAGTGCATCTCAGGCTACAGTAACTTCTCTGTAAAAATTAGAAGAGAACAATTGCAAATAGCTTTATCGATACCAAACGTATAGAATACAATAAAATTCTTCCAAAAGTAGTCACCCATGTTTAGTGAGTAGATAACGATCCCCTTTTGTTTAAAGTCTGACACAATGACAGTTTGTTTTAAGTATTGTACAGAAAACACAAGATACACAAGTAAAAAACTTTTAACAACATTTATTTGATGATAATTGTGTTAACATGTTTATTTGCCCTTTTTAGCCTTGATCTTTCTCAGGTAGAACTCCAACTCCTTTCCTTCCAGTACATAACCATCAGCTCTACCACACTGACCCGGTCTGGATGCTATGCATGCTGCAAAAAATAAACAACAAAACCAAATAGTTATACAAGCAAATATAGGCATACCATGTATGTACAAGGTAAGCACTTATCTACTTAAAGACCACACTGGTGTTCACAATTAGTTCAATGAATAAGGTAGATAACCCTTACCTGCAAAATATGTATAATGGACTTCATACCGCTAAAGCAAAGACAAGCAACAAAAGGGGTGGCTCCTGTATATAAAGCTCATTATCCCTAGCTCCAATTTCCGATTACAGGGAGAGGAAGGTAGGAAGCATGAAAATAAACTTTAAATGCTTTGCAGTTACAATTAAAAGACAGGGCTTTTGATAAATGTATTAGATTACATTTGCTCATATTAACCACTGGTGTATATTTATTATTTAAGACCATGTCATAATTAAAGGACCAGTAACATCAGTAAAACGGTTTTATTTGCTTCAGAAACACTTCTATTGTTTATATAAATAAGCTGTTGTGTAGCCATGGGTGCAGCCATTCAAAGGCGAAAAGGCTCAAGTTACACAGCAGATAGCAGATAAGCTCTGTAGAACATAATATCTGTTATCCATTACTTATCCTGTGCCATTTAGCCTTTTTTCAATTTCCACCATTGCTACTTAGCAGCTTACTAATATGAACTATAGTAGTGTTTCTGAAGCAAATAGATCAGTTTCAACAACGCAGGGCAATATTACATGATATGTTCTTTACTTTAAAACACTAATTTTTTGGTGTTACTGTTCCTTTAACATTGGGTAGCCAAAGATCATCTTTACTAAAACTACCTGCATGGCCAGCGTCAACCCTGTCCCACTAGTTACCTGTGCATGACTGGATAAGAGAAGATTATCCCACCCTTCATCTGTGCTCTGTCACCTACTCACAATTGACCACCACTTGGTTGGAAAGGTGCAAAGGGGGGCAGAGCTTAAAATCTGATAAATATAAATTCATAGGCCACCTCTGCACATTGCTACAGGTAAATGTACATTTCGTTCCTTTTTCTCCTTTACATGGCAGAGCATTTTCCACCCATTATTAACACAATATACTACAGGTTGAATAAGTTGGTCATTGTCAAAAATATGTGTAGTGCACCTATATGGACAGGCACTCTATGAAATACAGAACTGGAAACTTATGTTTGTCTGTTAACATTATATTGGAAGGTAAACAATGGTCTGCTAGTTTTACCAGCATCACTTATGACAAGTGCATTATAAAAGGACCAGTAACAATCTTTTTACATTTAACATATTGCTTGTAACACTTAACATATCTATCATACAGGAATTGCAATACCATATGTAGTTATTTAATAATTAAAGGGGTGATTCACCTTCAAGTTAACTTTTAGTATAATGTAGAAGGGACAATTCTAAGAAACTTTTCACTTGGTCTTCATTATTTATTTTTCATAGTTTTAATGAGTTGCGATTTTCTTCGGTTTCTTTGCAGCTTTCAAATGGGGGTCACTGACACCATCTAAAATCAAATGCTCTGTAAGGCTACAAATGTGTTATTGCCACTTTTTACTTATTCTATTCAATCCCTCTCCTATTCATATTCCAGTCTTATCCAAATCAATGCAGGGTTGCTAGGGTAAATTATAAACCAAATTGTAGACACTGCAAACTAGAGCTGCTGAATAAAAAGCTAAATAACTATAAAACCACAAAAAATGAAAAATAATTGCAAATTGTTTCAGAATATAACTACATTATACTAAAAGTTAACTCAAAGGAGAACAACCCATTACCTTAGAAGTATAGGGCATTTTTTTGCCATGGAACAAAGCCTGCTTTCCAAGTGATTAAAGGAACAGTAACTCCAAAAAATGAAAGTGTTTTAAAGTAAAGAAAATATCATGTAGTGTTGCCCTGCGCTCTTAAAACTGATCTGTGTGCTTCAGAAACACTAATATAGTTCATATAAACAAGCTGCTAAATGGCAATGGCGGAAATTGAAAAAAAGTTACATGGCACAGGATAAGTAATGGATAACAGATAACGTTATGTTCTACAGAGCTTATCTGCTTTCTGCTGTGTAACTTGAGCCTTTTCTCCTTTGAATGGCTGCCCCCATGGCTACACAACAGCTTATTTATATAAACAATAGTAGTGTTTCTGAAGCAAACATTGCAGTTTTACCAGTGCAGGGCAACACTGCATTATATTTACTACTTTAAAACTATTTAATTTTTTGATGTTACTGGTCCTTTAATGGGTTTCTAGTGAGTGTTCAGGGAGAGGGATGGTGGATGGAAGCTATGTGCTGCAGTGTCTGGATTCCGTTGTAAGCAGAGCGTGCTGCTGAGAT
Organism: Xenopus borealis; assembly: GCA_024363595.1. Taxonomy (NCBI): domain Eukaryota; kingdom Metazoa; phylum Chordata; class Amphibia; order Anura; family Pipidae; genus Xenopus; species Xenopus borealis. Next base: position 71,070,937 of record CM044438.1, read on the forward strand.
CATATACGGAGAGGGAGCAGGAGAAAGGATGTCACAAGAGGAGCTATAACCTGAGCCCCCATCAGTCATGGTAATGTTATTTATTCAAAATGTAGGGCACCTATTGGTTAAAAATGTTATCCCCAACGAAAAGGTGTGGGCTGGTAGAGCCTGCATTCTGGTTGGGGATAACCATAGTTTAAAAAAAAAAAAAAAAAGAATAAAAAAAGCCCCCCCCTGCCAGCACTATGCTACTCGCACAGGAAGGGAGCTCCCGGTGTGAGCAGCCATGTCCGCTCACTCGCATGTGCATTATGCATGTGGGACGTCACTTACATAATTAAAAGCTGCCTCGATTAGGGACTGCTTTTCAAGTGAGTGGATGGGGATAGCATTTTTAACCAATAGGTGCCCTTTAACATTAAAGAGTCTGTATGATGCGTTTGCCAACAAGTGTTTAGAAGCAATATATTTTTTTTTTAATTGTTACTGATCCTTTAAAGGGGTTGTTCACCTTCCAAACACTTCTGTTCAGTTGTTTTCAAATGGTTCCCCAGAAATAAAGACTTTTTTTCAATTACTTTCCATTATTTATCTTTTACTGTTTTTCCAAAATCTAAGTTTAAAGGACCAGTAACATTAAAAAATAAAATTGTTTTAAAGTAATAAAAATATAATTCAGTGTTGCCCTGCACTGGTAAAACTGCAGTGTTTGCTTCAGAAACACTACTATTGTTTATATAAATAAGCTGTTGTGTAGCCATGGGTGCAGCCATTCAAAGGAGAAAAGGCTCAAGTTACACAGCAGATAGCAGATAAACTCTGTAGAACATAATGTTATCTGTTATCCATTACTTATCCTGTGCCATATAGCCATTTTTTCAATTTCTGCCATGGCTACTTAGCAGCTTGTTTATATGAACTATAGTAGTGTTTCTGAAACAAACAGATCAGTTTTAATAGCACAGGGCAACACTACATGATATTTTCTGTACCTTAAAGGGCAAGGAAAGTGTAAAACAGAATAAGGCTAGAAATGCTGTATTTTGTATACTAAACATAAAAATTAACTTACTGCACCACAAGCCTAATCAAACAAATGATTTATGCTTTCAAAGTTGGCCACAGGGGGCTGTCATCTTGTAACTTATACATCTTTGCCTGACACTGGCACTGCACATGCTCAGTATGGTCTGTGCTGCTTAGGGATCGTCATAAATGATCAAAAAAACAAAGCTGTTTGAGTTCTGCATGGCTGGTAAGGCAGGGGCTACCCCTGCTGTTCATAAGTATGATTTTTCCCCTGCCAGAAGTTAGGGACCGCCTATCCACAACACTAAATGAAGGGAGAATTTCACTGCATACAGTCAGGTTTCTTATAAAAACGGTGCACATTTTTAAATCAAAGTATATTGGAGATAGACTTTTTCATTAAAGTAAAAATGGGATTTTATTTATTTGCCTTTCCTTGCCCTTTAAGAGGCCAGCTTGCAGCATTGAGCAGGACTGTAAACGGTAAAATGTAACCAGAGAACTAAACCCTTAAAATGAATTCTGAACGCAAGTCTGAATAAATATGCACAAATTAGGGGCAACATTGGCTGTGGCTTGCCTTGGGTAGGTATAGAAGCCCAAAACAATGTAGAGAATTTCTTCCCTATTCCTTTAATTAAAGCTTTAGTTCTCCTTTAACTAGCACTGTAAAGAGTTATTGGAGAAAAAAAAAAAAAAACAGGGAAATTCATGCATGCCAAGGTCCACAAAGCTTCTGGGGGGAGATTAGTCGCCCAGCAACAAATCAACTCCTCTACGGGTGATTACCTCCCCCAAATGCCAATGGCACTCTGAATGCTTTGTTTTCCAAAGTCGCCTCCAAGAAACTTCAGGCTACTTCGGAAACTGAAGGGTTCAGAGTGCAATCCCGCTGGAGATTTACACTCCAGCTGGCAGGAAGGGAGTTCCGGGAGATCAACTATTAAGATAATAGACATGACTTCAGATCTTACTGCACTGATCCAACGTAATAGCAGAAAAAAATATTCCACAATTGAAGAGTTACAGACACCAGGAATGAAACTTTTCTACATCTATCATATTGCCATTGAAACTTATAAGTGTCAAAAAGCATTTGCACAATGTTTTATACATTGTCTGATGCCCAATGTTCCTGTATGAGGGGGGCTGCCATATTTGTGCAGCAGGAGCATTAGAAACTAACCGACAGGCTAAGATGGGACAGTCAGGTAGGCAAAAGTCTGCTAACAATTACTTAGAAAAATAAACCTTGCCGCCCAAAAAACGATCCAACATATCCTATAGGTAACTTCGTATACATTCATATTTTAAAAAGTAGTTTTTTAGTGTCTGTATCACTTTAAGCAGGATGCGAAGTGTTTTACATGTGCCTATCCCTATTCTTCTACACTAGAATTTTTGGATGCTGTCAATACTGGGACAAGTGACCAATAGGCAACAAAGCACTACATGCAACAATGCCCTCAACAGTGGAAGCAATATGTGGCGATCCCGGATTTTCTCTACAAATACCAATAATGCAGAGCACAAGCTGAATATAACATACCGTTTTGTATAAGAAATATAAAACCTAAAATAAATTCAGAAGCTCTGCACACACATTAACAAATTGCTCATGTCCTGAGCCTGCCAAAGGAACAAACATTGGCACTTCAGATAAGCAATGTTTTAACTCAAATCACTGCTTCTATAGAGAAGCTACAACTTGCCACTTACACAGCTTTGGTGCCATGCCCTGAACCCATAGATTAAGCAAAAAAAAAAAAAAAATCCAGCTTGTTTCAATGAAATTTTGCACTCTGAAACTCTACCTCAATGCAGTAAATGAAATGGCTTATTTTATATTCCCTTTGTGTGATGAATTTCACACCTGCTAGCGAGACCTATCAATATACACCAGGTGTGTGAATCAAAAAACCCTCACTAAATCTTGCATATAAATGGAATTCTGGACTATGTGATTTCACTGAAACAAGCTTGAAACCAATAAACATCCTGTATGCTACAGGGTTTTAGAAGTTACATTACATTCAGTTGTGTTACCTTAAACACACAACATTAATTTAAAGCTCACCAAGCAGTTTGCCTTGCTGGAACTGTTCTTCCAAAAGTGGGCTTATTTTTGCAGTCTTTTTCCTCTCCTCATATTTCTTCTGTGTTTTCTTGGATCGTTTCTTGTTCAGAATTTCCTCCTCTTCAGGGGTCTAAAATGTAAAATGTTATGTAAAGCCAAACCAAAAATAAGAATGTATAATTTGTAGCAAATTTTATACTCCTATTACCATACTATAGATATTAAAAAAAATGCAATCACAGCTGTCTGGAGGCTATTATAAAGGCACATTATTGGGTAGACTTCTTGAATTATGAACCGGCCATAAAGTGGAAGACTATTTAAACACATATCAAAGAACTAGCGTTAGCTCAGTAATATTAAAGTTGCTCAAAAACAAACATAAAATTGTAAGACAAAGCTGTTAAACACTCACAAGTTTGGCTCCCTTCTTGCGTCCTAGTGGCAAAGCATAGTGGGCCTCATACCACTGTCTGAAAGGAGTGCTGTCAACCAAAAGAATGCAGTTCTTCACAAGGGTTTTGGTTCGAACCAGCTCATTGTTAGAAGCATTGTACACCACATCAATGATCCTAGTTTTACGTGTGCAACCTGAAGATAAACCATATGTTAGAGTTCATTACATGTAAAAAAAAATTAAAAACCAGATGTAAAGATGAAAGTTGTTTTTAGGAGGAGTCTGGTGATTCAGCTTGCAACATTCAGGGTTTTGCTGTAACTACCTGTAAAGCTCTGCATAATTCAATGGTGCAATACCTTCTAAAGGTAGTTGAGATTGTTTTTAATCCATGCTGAAATGTACAGAGGTGTTTGCTCAGCCCCCTCAACCCTGCTCTTAAGTACCTTAAAAATGCAGTGCAGTCAGAGTAACTATGACTTTTCCTAACACAGAGAGATCCAAGATCAAAAGATCACTGAAAGCTCTCATAAGGCTAAAGTGGTCATCATTTGCACTGCTGTCATATATAAACATATGCAAAACACCTGTGAAAAGGATGGAGTGTAATGTAAAGTCTAACCCAAGATAAAAGAAGAACCTGGGAGGCTAAAAGTTCAGGTAAAGATATTCAACACCTGATGTAGTCCATTCCACACAGCTATTCATGCTTACATTGCTCATCCAAATAAAGCAAAAATTCATCAGCTGTAGTGATGAGAATTTTTTGCAGAGTTTCGCTGCAAAAGTGACACCCATAGACCAAAAGATGAAAAAAATTGTTAAAAAAAAAAAAAAAATGATGTCAATGCATTTTGAAAAAAAAAATAAAAAACTGCAGATACGTTATTGTTGTTTTTTAATTACTTATCTCCTTAGTCAAGACCATCTCCAGCTTATCTTCCAGTCTAATTCACAGCATTACCTGGTTTAAAGGGTAAATGGAAGCCTAGCAACCAGAAAACGACTGAAATCCAAAACTGGAGAGCTCTACAAAAAATTCAAAAGCCAAAAATAAAGACTAAATGCATGTTGTCTTAGAATCTCCGTCTACTAAACTAAAAGATAAGCAGAAGGAGAATGATCCCTTTAAGCATTCTACTTCAATTATCCACAGGACCATGTTTTTTGGGAAAAATGCACCTGCTATGGGATCTTCTGGTATGATGGTGCAGCATTAGTGTCATGTTTGCCAATGTGATCGCTCAACAAGAAAATAATTAGCATAAACAAAACCAACAGCTTCATTGCTTCATTCTGAAATGCCTATAACATCACTAAGTGTAAATACAGATATTTCAAAAGTTTAGGTAAAGAAAATGGGTTAACTTTATATCACTAGCCCTTTAAGGAAAGCCTTAATAAATATATATTGCTCAACAGTAAAGATTTGAACTTACACTCTGAGCCCCATGAAAAGTTGCCGGCATCCAACCTCAGAGCACGATACTTTTTGTTACCACCGCGGACTCTCACAGTGTGGATACGGCGAGGACCGATCTAAAATATTTTTACAGCAGAAAGTGTTATTACAATATTAACCCATGGCAGGTTTTTTTTGCATAAATTTGAAGGCAATTCATCAGTGTAACTATGACAGGCCTATCACTGGCAGGCAGCATAAACAGGGGCCAAGACGGCCTGAACTGCAAGCCTAAGGACAGTGTTTCATCACATATTGCCGTTAACCGAAGGAGCTATATAAATACAAATGTAAAGTGTCGCTGATAGTTTTAGAATACACAGAAGCCATGAATAGCTTGCAAATTATATATTTAAACAGTGACTAGTGATGTCATCAGTTATAAACCCGAGTAGTGATGTCATTTTGTCACATGACTCACTAAAACTTGTGTATAGTAAATTAAGTACCCTTGTTAGAAAATGGGAAGAGATTAGACAAAAAAAAAAGGTGAAGACTGGCACACAAAGCAATTCAAACCAGGGTTGAACCCCTGGTGCGTTTATTGCATCACCTGACAAAGGCGTAACGCCCCTGAAACGTTGTGACAATACACACCAGGGGTTCAACTCCAGTATGAATCGCTTTGAGTGCCAACCTTCACCTTTTTTCCTTGATTATTGGGGGAGGGCTGTCTCCCTAATAGGCGTTGTGCACCGAACGGAACATGCATTGATGGGCCTGAGTGCGCGTGTGGATTTTCTGTATAGGATATTAGATAACCTTAGACTTCCACAACCTGTATAAAAGCACTCTGCCTTCGGCCCTGTGCTTTTATACGGTCATGTAACTCCTCAGTGACTTATAATATCCTTATGTTTACAAAAGTGGTTACTTTATTCACTATATACTGGACTTTCTGCAGTGCACGCAATAAAGCTGAGGTAATTCTGTTGGCAAGGCATAGGTTTGCCAGCACTTCATGCACAGCTAAATACACTATACATCACCAGTAGGGTGCCCTACAACATGCTAAAACAACGTCCGTGCCATTCTTGCTTTGTGTATTTTAATTCTAACCTTGGTGTTGGCAGCAGGACGGCCGAGCTCATACTTTCGCTTTTTGTGGTACGGCTTCCTTTTGCCACCAGTCTTGCGGCGCTTGTGCCAGTTGTCCCTTGAGATACCTGTTCAATGATTAGAATGAAGTCTTCCATTTAAAAGAAGAAAAAAAAAACAAAACAAAAAAACGCATCTAGCGTCAATAGCAGAAGCTGCCATCACTATGAACTCAACTCTGCAGTGTAACTAGAAGATAATAGTCCTCAGTCTACAGATAGATCGTTTGACTAAACTAAAAGCGGAACATTTGTTATATCACGCAATAGAAGCAAAGGAACAAAAAAGAAAATGCAAAATTGCCAAATTCGCTTATAGGGTTTAATCGTAAAGTAAAGGCCTTACAAGCAAGCGTCTTGCGTCACAATAGCGCACACGCCGGCACTGCGGACAGACTCTGGACCAGCGTCAAAATAATAAATATGTAGCCCATTTCACTGTGTAACTTGACTCAGCGCGGCCCACCATGACAAATATCCACAGCGGCACACTCTCGCAAAGGTTTAGCAACTAAATGCTCAGCGATATGGTTTTATCCTCATTTGCACGGCTCTGGATTCCCGTAAATCCGAACTATAAAACCCGACGACGAACGACCAGCTGATTCTCGGCAAGCGGGGAGATGGATGCAGATTGTAACCCAAGCTTTCGTAGACAGCACAGCAGCCATGACTTACCCATTCTCAGGCGCTGGCTGGAAAGAGGAAACGCAATGGATTTCGGGATGGTTTGTTACTTCTAGAATCTCGCGAGGTTACAAGCAGTGCGCGTCATAAAAGTGTTGCGCTTAGTTCGAAACTGTTTTGTTCTTGATTGAAGTGGTGTTATTGTTAGCGTTCAAGGATTGTGCTGAGCGCCGTTACTTGATAACAAAAGTAAAGATGTGGGAAACGTTACTGTATTAATCATACAAAAATATTCGAGGCGTATCTAGAGTGCCAAATAAACGTTCGCCCCAAATTTCTCTCATGACTGTCTGGAAACGTTATTTGTTGTGTGTTCTGTCTTAAGTCAACTGATTCCTCTGTAAACTGTGAGCAGACTGAATCAATGACTTGAACTGTATGATCATTTCTGCTTTATATTTACACCTTTTGAAATTATTAAATTAGACACATTTTTAACAAGGTGTCATTGGCTTTTCGCAGAGGTATAAATGAGTAAAAGGCTGTAAGATAAATGTTAAACATGGGTTATTAGACTTACAGCAAACGTTCATGTTATTGAATTCTAAACTGTACTGTGTGTAGGGTTACCACTTTTCTGGAAAAGAATACTGGAGTTCCTATATATTTACGATTTTCTGTATTAATAACACTGGGATCAACCGTCAAATAACCGGCCAGGTGACAACCCTAACTGTGTGCAGTAAACATGGTTGTTCATATTAAATGGTATCAGTATGGTTCCATTGAAGCACAGAGCCCAAACTAGGGGTGGGCACAGTAGGCACGTGCCTAGGGCGCAAAGCTGTGGGGGCGCCAAGCATGTAGCCTCTCTTTCACTTACCCCTAGTTCTGGCCCTGCTTAACTTTGTTTTTCCAACTGGCATATCTAAAACTGCCGTCTCCCTGTGGTTTCCCCAGCGAGCGGCGCTTCCGCACGTGTCGCTTTGACTGAAGTGTGCAATTGTGTCATTCATTCATGACAGATGTCATGCCAAGGCAGCATTGCACTGGCATTTTAAAAGTTAATACTGTAATTACTCAGTCTCAGGCTCACACAGAGACTCTTTATTGCATATGTCACCAAGGGGGCTGTGGAAAGGTGACAACCATATCTATCTTCTGAGACGGTTTGGAGCCCCACCATTTGGGCAAGGAAGCTGGCCAGTATGTTCTTTGATCGGCTGATCAAAGAACAGAGCTGTGGACCTAGAGCAGCATGGGGGGATAGCTAGTAGAAAATTATGGATTATAGGAAAGTATCCATATCTCCTGTGTCATAGGATTCACAACCTCATAACTTACATATTGGTTATGAGGAGGTCACATGCTTCCTAACAATACCAAACAGGGCCAGCCTATACCCACCTGTTAGGAGGGCTGGTTCCTGGGGGACTGGAAAAAGGGAACTTATTAGTGTTTGGTATTGTTCTGTTTGCCCACATATGGATCACAGCCTGCCCATGTTTTTATTGTAGTATTGGGTACTGGCAAGTACCCATATTATATTAAGGGATATTGGGGAATATTGCCTGAGAGTAGCAAACCCCCTGCAGGGGGTCGTAAATGACATGTTCCTGGGCACTCCTACCTCCTGCATAAGGTAATGAGGGGAGTGTCCCAGCAGGAAATAAAAAGGTGATATTCCCAATATCATATGGTCATACAAGGAGGCTTCATTTTTCAGTGGTAAAGTAAGGGTTTTCTTTGTGTTTTTACTCCCTTTTATTTTATTTACTGTATTTGCAACTATATGTCATCTTTGTAATATAATTTATATATATATATATATATATATGCACTGTTTCTTTTAATATTAAATATCATTTAATACGTTAGTCCTTGTGCTCTAAACGAACTCATTGCCCATATGAATGCTTGTGCCTAAGTGTTTGAACTTTTTGTATGTGTGGAAAGGGAAAGTTGCCTATTTGTATGTTGGATAACTGGTATGGCTAGCAGGAAAGTGTGTTTGAATGCAAATTAACCCTTTGGCTGCTGGAGTGCTTTTTAGACTAGTAGGATCTTACCCTGACTAACTACCATAGGAGAGAGTGTCTGATGGACTGTGTAGTGTGAGTTATTACCTGTTATAGAGGGCAGAGGAATAGTCACATTAGGTTTCTATCGCCTGTTAATGATAGATGGTGGCAGCGAATGAATAAGGTGGGTGTTGGTGTGTTTTGGGGGTGTCTGATGTTAGTCTAACCTGTGTGTAAGGTGATTGAGAGACTGATTGTAACCCCTTGTAGCCAAACCCAAGAGTTAAGTGTGGTTGAGTGACGCGTCTCTGTGACAACAGACATTCCGTTTCACACATGCTTGCGTCTTTGTGCGCATGCGTGTGCTCGCCCAGCTGCCCAGGGATTGCGCAGGTTGCCTAGAGCGCCTGGCCCAGCTCTGTTAAAGTATATTATATTGTGAGATGAATTGAGAATAACATCGCCATCATATAATAGAATCACATCAGTGGGTCTCACACCTCAATTATAAAAATTACGTAAAGGGACAGTAACATCAAAAAAAAATTTAAAAAAATTTTTTTTGCATGCAATGAAAAATAAACACCAACACAAATTAAAGTTTTAAATAGCAAAGCCTTCATTAAAAAATAACTTACTGAAACTCCACTTCCGCTCTTCTTGAGAAAAGGCGACATGGCAACCATCGATCCTGCAGCAGTTGATTTCTTCTCCTTGGCTGCCCTATGTCCAGCGTGCTCTTCTCAGGGGGTCTTCCACTTGGGGTCTGTCTTACACCTTCCAACCCCATGTGCTGCTGTCCTCCGGTATACTAGGCTCCAGTGCTGCTGCTGTGGCCGCTTCCCCTTTCGCTACTTCCATCCCAACAGAAGGAAAGCGCATTATTGGGAGGAATTTAGCGCATGACTCTCCTCCTGATCTGGATCTCTGGAAAGGAATCCCCCCCCATCCCATGTCTATCTGAGCCGCTAAATTTCTGCCGAGCAGCCTTGTGATTCCCATGTTGCAGCACGGAATGGGTTAAAATATTTTTTGGCCTTTGTACTAGCCCAGCTCAGTGTGCGCAAAACAGAAGCGATTCCAAACGATCCCTGTCCATCCGTTTCTTTCCCAGTATTTCAATTCTAAGAAACTTTTCAGTTGGTCTTCATTATTTATTTTTCATAGTTTTTTAAAGGGGTTGTCCACCTTTGAACAACTAGTTGTTTTCAGATAGATCTCCCGAAATAACGACTTTTTCCAATTACTGTCTATTTTCTATTTGTAACCGTTTTCCTAATATT